>NW_021011488.1:4570176-5170176 GCF_003987935.1 Bombyx mandarina | reverse complement strand
TTTTAAAACGCATGATTCTCAATGTTCAGAAGGTTTTTTTTTTATAATTATTGTTTTTGTAAGCTTTTTAAATGATACAACTGTTGTATCTCCAATTCTTTTATTTATGTATTTAAGTTTTGTTGTGAATATATTTTAATATAATAAAAGGTGAGAAGTTGGTAATCCTGGGCAAATAGTTTTTTGTTTTTCTTATGCTTGCTGCACCTCCGAGTTTTATTTTCAAGAACTGGGCGTCTTGGGCGTTACGTGGTAGGAGCTAGAACAAACTGCCTAAGACCTATGTAAATAGCAAGATTTGATCCCAGCCCTACACCCCAGCAGAGGGTTATAGGAAATAATAAAGAAGTTTTATTTATATATTGTCTAAAGATGAATCTATGGGTGACAATAGAGATAACGTCAATAACAATAGAATCATTGAAATTATAGTTTGCATTTAATTATTATAATATTAGATCCTTACATATGAAATTAGCGTTTTGTTGTACTGACCACTTTGGTTAAAAATTTCAAATTCCATTTGGCTGGTAGGTACATTTGAGTTTTGAAAACAGTAATTCATTTGTTTTTCCTCACAATTTTTGCAACGGGAAAAAACGTCCGTAACGTAAGATTTTTATTAGTAATGCACACAGTGTACGACTTAACTTTGTAATAACGTACAAAAAATTACATTTTTTTATCACTCATTGACCTAGATCTCAGAGCGTTCGTTTGCGCAATAAACTAACTCTTATGCAAACAACCTTGATGAAGTGTACCACAATAAGTTCGCACGTTACCGAATGACCGTGGGTTGTTGCGAAACCTCCAGTTTTATTTTCTTTATATCTCGAATAGAACATAAAATTAATATTTTTATAATACTTCGTTCCCATACAGTGTCCCACGACACCACACATCTTTTTTTTCTTAGGCGTCGCTTATTACCGCACACTGGAAAACATGAAATATCGGTATATTTACGAGTACAAGTTCTACCGTGGCACCAGTGCGCAGAAACAGCTCGAAGGATTAATGATGTGTACGGCGCTGGTGTCGCAAAAGAAAGCACGGTAAGTTTTGGGTTTCAACGTTTTCAGTCTGGAAATTTCGACCTTCAGAACCAATCCCGTAGACGGCCGGAGCCTTAGTGGAATATGAAGAATTAAAGGCTATTGTCGAATCGGATCCATGGCAAAGCTCTTCAGAGATAGTTGCCGGCTTTGCGGTAAGTGATAAAACTGTATTAATCCACTTAACGCAAATGGCGAAAGTAAAAAAACTTAGACAATGGGTACCCCTTGACTTGAGTGAATCGAACTTGCAAACACGCGTCGACTGCTGTGTTACTTTGCTCAACCGACACAATAATGAAGGGATTTTAAACCGTATCATTACTTGTAATGAAAAGTGGAAAAGCACTCGTTGCAATGGCTGAAGCCTGGAGACCCAGCCAAATCCTGGCCTAAACGAAAATTGACTGCGAAAAAGTTACTTGTGTTTGGTCCACCGCTAGTGGACTAGCGCCAGTGTCGTTTATTACAGCTTTCTAAAATCTGACCAAATGATTACAGCAGATATCAATTGTCAGCAACTGCAAACCATGAAGAAAGAACTAGCTGCTAAGCAACTGAGATTGGTCAATCGCTCTAAGCCACTGCTGCTTCACGACAATGCAAGATCACACACTGCACAACAAATAAACAACCACTAAATTAGATAAGCCACAATTGGAATGTCTGCGATATCCACCATGCTCCCCAGGCTTTGATTCAACAGATTACCACTTTTTCTGGAATTGGACAACTTCATACAAGGAAAAAATTGAACTCAGATTGATTCTCGCCCACATGGCTTTTTTCCAGTAAAGGGATCAATGAACTACATATGAGATGGCAAAAGTGCATAGATAACAACAATGCATACTTTAATTAATTAAATACATTTTACAAAAAAAAAAAAGAATTTATATTCCTCCTGTACAAAACACCTTTCATATGTAAGGACCTAATATTATCAACCTACATACTAACATCAACAATTGCATAATTGAGTTTGTTCTGTTTTTTGATAGCCTTTCACGTCTTAACCAATTCATCACTTAGATTGAATCAATGATTAGCAATAAATAATGACATCATTTGTCCTACTTGTTATCAAAATCAATTTTCTGCAATTTTAAGTAATAAAATAATGGTTAAATCAGTCATCTGGCCTTAAAACTAGGTTTTCATATATGGAATCCAGATTAGTATACATACCCATATAAATCTGCCAAGTACTCAGGAAGCTTATGTCCAGCAGTCAATCTTATAAAGTACAAACAAACAGTGCAGTCTATTGTATCACACTTCCAAAAATCAAACATGTATTTGACCACATAACTATTTTCTATAATACTGGCTGGTTCAAGCATTAATCAAGATATAGCACAATTGATTGGTTGTTCTCCTTTGATTTCCCTTGGTTCTTGGCCTTTTGAAACATCGTGAACTACTTGAGCTACTTCTCCATAATCTGGCAGTGCCATTGTTTTGAGCTTAGAGTAAATCAACTTATCATTCACAACTACTTCAAAAGACCCTATAACAAGATAGTAACCTTATTTATTTAGAACAGACATAATTGAAAAATATTCTGGAGGATTTTTTAATTTTGTTAAAGATAAACTATAAGTATGAACTTGCCTTGACGTCCCCTTTTGCACAAAACCAAAGCAGAAGGTGTATCATTTCTAATAATTTGCGCCAGGGCTAAGCAATGACCTCCATAATCACAAGCACCACTAAAAAAAATTACATACACAGCTAACAATTAAGGATTGTTTTAAGCAAATAGATGGGTAGGTAAGTTTGGTAAAAATTGAGAGCAAGTTTGATAGCAAGTAATAAGCAAAATCCCTATCAGTCCGTATTTCAGACGGAAGTTTTTAAGTCGAACAGTAGGTACCTATAAAACTCAGTACAAAAAGAACCAAGTACCTATGTACAATTTGAAAGTAAGTTTAACCTTACCTACGGTAATTATGGACATCTACTAAGATCTATCTACAATAATTTCCCATAAATTTAGCACTTTCATAAATACATAACCTACACAATTATATTATTTTTTAAGCTTACCAGTATTCTACATGTACTTTAGGGATGAAACTTTTTTCTTCATTCCCAGTCATAATTTTAACTCATTCCTATTTCCTCTTACAACCCTTAGTTTACTATTTTAGAATCTCTCATTCATAGATAACTTAATTTAAAAGTCTCTCATCGAAATACATTTACGCACAATACATACATTTTAATTAATTTACTATTATTACATAATTAGCGCTTTTTTAAGGGATTATATGACCTGGTAACTGAGACCTTTAAGTCATGTCTTATTTTAATTTATATTCATATTTTTATGAAAAAGGATATTATGGAGTGAAATGAAATGAAGATGATTAATTTGAGACATTAATCAACTGGGATGAAATTAAATGAAATGAAATGTAGTTTTTGGGATCGTCAAGGTTTGTGTATTAGCTAGTGTCAAGTAATAAGGTTTTTAAAAATCGCCGTTTTTTATGAATACAAATAAACGAAGTAAACTGTCCATGCTGGCCATTATTAATATGTGTAAGTATGAATTAAATTAGCAGCGTGGGACGGTATAGATAAATTAGGTTGAGAAAGTAATTTGATTAATGTAGTAATCAACTCTGCAAATGATAATATGAAGTGTAATGAGATGAAGTTGATTAATATTATGAAATATGACATGAAATGTTATGAAATAAAATAAGATAGAGTTCATCCGATCTCAGTAAAATGGTGGTCATTGACTGAGACTTTCACGGTGAACTTTTTGGAGCATCCCGAGAAGCTACGTCTAGAGGGTTTGTTTCATTTTCCAACTGTTGGACGGTTAAATATTTGAGAGGACTGGGTTCTGTAGGTGATGAGGGGCTATTTAAAACATAACTGCTTCATTATAATTATATTGCAGATAGCTTGAACACTTTTACACCTTCAACTCCACTCACAAACCACATAACTCATAACAAATAACCTCGCACAACTTCAACAAACTCAACATTTGAATTCACATAACACATACAACCTTACATTATTCATACAACCTTCTATTATCTTCTATAATTTTTTCACTTTTTTTTTTGCACATATCCGTTCAATTATTTCAATATAACATTAAAACCAAAATTCCTAACATCTTTTATAACAAACACAACAATAAAACAAAACTATAAAAGAGATTCAAAAGGATTTTAGAAAACGACTGTAAGTTTGTTTGTATCAAAAATTAGTACTTTTTCCACGGCTTAGGATAACTATTGTCTTTTATATTTTTATTAATAAACAATTGTAACGCAGCGTTCCGTTTCGCGGGGCAACAGTAGCCAAAGGGATTGTGACTCAGGTCCGTGCCGCGACGACCCACCCCGCGCTACCCGCGCCCGCGCATCTATTGCATCATTCGCACTTCGCACTAGTTCGCACCCCCAATGAGTGCGCGCCAGACTGAAGCGGAATACACACGTCCCCGGTCGATACCGGAACTGACAACCCGAGAGTCTCATGCCAGTCGGGCACCTAACATTAAACAATTATATTTTATAATCACCCCCTTAATTGTTTATGTCGGTGGAAAGAGAGCACCCCCTTAACTTTTAAATTATCCTTGTCTTTTTTCAGTTATATCTATTGTTGTATAATACAACATTTAAATTCCGAAAGAACTTAATAAACTAACCCATTTATCCCGAAACACAAGTTCACTTTTTTTAAAATGAATACCCTTAAAGTCTCAAAGTTTTCCATGACCAGATTTTCATTTCTTAATGTGCTATCATTTGTTCCATTTTCATTTGTTTCTCTATTATTTCGCCTTTTAACAACTTCTCGAACTTTACGGCATTTCTACTTCATTACACTCCATTAGTATTATTTGCTCTAATATCACCTTCTCGAACTCCACTAACTCTCCATTTCTTCCTATTTCACCTTCTCAAACTTCATTACACTCTATTACTATTATTTCCTCAAATATCATCTTCTTGAACTCCATAACTCCATATCTTCCTCTAGCACCTTCTCGAACATCGTCGACTTCGTCTTTACGATTATCTTTATTTGTTACTTAAGTTAGTGTTTTCCCTTCCATTACCTTATCTCATGCTCTTATAATAATTTTCTGTTTGGTCTTCCAGTCAAATTTTATAACATTTGCTGATTAAAAAAAGCCTACATCACCATGGAAACGAAACCGTTTGTAAAAAATTTTTCTTAGCAACCATTGTGTAATGAATTTAATAAAATAAAACCATTCAAAAACATAGAAAATGTTATAAAATTTGGCTGGAAGACTAAACAGAAAATTATTATAAGATCATGAGATAAGGTAATGGAAGGGAGAACACTAACATAAGTAACAAATAAAAATAATCGTGAAGACAAAGTCGATGAAGTTCGAGACGGTGCTAGAGGAAGAAATGGAGATAATGGAGTTCGAGAAGGTGATTTCAGAGGAAATAATAGTAATGGAGGTAATGAAGTTCGAGAAGGTGAAATAGGAAGAAATGGAGAGTTAGTGGAGTTCGAGAAGGTGATATTAGAGGAATTAATAGTAATGGAGTGTAATGAAGTAGAAATGGGGTAAAGTTCGAGAAGATGTTGTTAAAAGGCAAAATAATAGAGAAACAAATGAAAATGGAACAAATGATTTCAGATTAACAAATAAAAATCTGGTGATGGAAAACTTTGAGACTTTTAGTGTGTTAATTTTAAAAAAGTGGACTTATTGTGTTTTAGGGAAAATGGGTTAGTTTATAAGTTCTATGGGACTTTCAATATATTATACAACAATAGAATATAACTAAAAACAAGGATAATTCAAAAATTAAGGGGGTGCTCTTTTTCAACAGCAATTAAGGGGGTGAGTCGAGAAGGAGTTTAAAGGTTAAAGAGTCGAAAAGGAGTTTAAGACTATAGAGGTCGAGAAGGAGTTTAGGTTAAAGAGGTCGAGAAGGAAGTTATTATAGTTAGAGGTTGAGAAGGCGTTAAAAGTTTTAAATAAACTTGAAGAGTTTATGTAGGAAGTCGAGAAGGAGTTAGACTATTATAGTTAAGGTTTTTTATAGTGAGTCAAGAGGGAAGTTAAGGTTGAATGGTTGTATGGTTGAATGAAAGTACATTTTTGATCGAATTGGAGTTGGAGAAGTAAGAAAGGATTAAAGGTAGCGACATTAAAGATAGTATTAAGTTTGAAAGGTTAAATGAATAGTTGTTGGTTGAATTGAGAGGGATTATGTGGAAGTAACGGAATGTAAGTGGTTGTGAGGTTTTTAGGTATGTATGGAAAGTAATTAATTTATGAAGGTTAGGTTAGTGTTATTCTTTTTTGGTATTAAATTATAGACAGGGAGTTAAATATGTGCAAGTGTTGAGGGGGTGTGTTGGAGTTTTAAAATAAATATAATGGCAGGCAAAACTTGACACATGATTACAGATTTCGAATATTAGAATTATTTTAAATGTTTAAAAAAAACAGATGATTGTATTCTCGTAAGAAAATGTCAGGACTTCTCATCTAGACACGGCAAGAGAAACATGTAATAGTTTTATAAAAAATATAATAGTTGTAGCAAACCGACCGGTACGTCACTCTCGCGGCCGTATGCCCGCTCGCTATACATAGTTAGCATCTATGTCGATCTTTTTAACAGTGTATAATCTATGTTCCGGGCGCTTCCGTTTTGAGTGCGAATAGCGTGCGCCCGCGTCTAAATGTAATTATTGTTTAAAATTGAAAATTGTTTGTGATAAAGGAAGATTAAAATTCGAAATTCGATATTGGTGACTAGCCCATAGTTTTAAATACCCCTGAGATCTACCCCTCACTATATAGTTTTATAAAATAGTTTTATAAAATATAATTGTATAATGGTGTAAAAGTGTTCAAGCTATCTGTAATATAATTATAATGAAGCAGTTGTGTTTTTAATAGCCCCTCATCACCTACAGAACCCAATCCCCTCAAATGTAACCGTCCAACACCAACAATTAATTTTGTGCTCTTTCACAGATACTAAACAGTAAAAAATCAACGTTATTACAAATTTATACCTGAAGAAATACTAAGTGAACAAAATAAAACAACTGAACTTTGCGTTTTCGCCAAAAAGTCTTCAGGTGCATGTGGTAGTTGATTTCAAATTTAATTAAAAGAGGTTTATAAGAATATCATCCCGCCATTTCTTCAAGAATTGCATAAGTGCCCTGCAAGTTTTAGACCAGTATATGAATACATTAACTCTACTTTCGGAGACTTATATTGGAGAACACTAATTTTGACTTTTTACTCGGATTTTTCAAGAAACACGACTGAGACAACTTTCAACCGAAACGTATTTGAAAAAAATATTATGAATAGACATTTACACGGATTTGAAAAATATAAATTTTATAAAAAATACTAAAGAATTAGTTTTTTTGCCTTGAAACATAAAATTATATATGAAAATATTAAACTTAAGAATTGGCGGTATGGCTTAGTTCCATTGCCTTTCTTTTGGAGAAAAACCCTACCACTACTGAGTACCGCAAAATGGGGCGATTAGGGACAAATTCCAACTTTATGAGCAATTTTAAGGTAGTTGTTGATGTATATAATGCTATATAAGGATCAAAATGATTGAGTCTTAGGGGCATCTTTGTTGTCTAATTTAAAATTATGCAACTAGCATTCCAGTATAAGCAAAAAATGCAAAAATAGGTGTAATCCCTATTTACCCGAAAATTGCGGTTAATTGGGACGAAATGAGAAATTTGCTAGGGTTGGTACTACTTTTATTTTTATATATAGTTTTAATTAATTAATTTATTTAGTTGCACCAACAAAGTGATCATCAATAAAAAAAACTGAAAAACTGACAAAAGTACATGGCAGACATCACCTCAATTATNAGTTGGTTTCTTGTATGTAACCTTTTGGCTTCATTAGATTTAGAAAGCGAATTTTCCTCAGGAGAACGGTTCCTTTTTTGGTTTGGCATTCGTTGCCATGGGATATTTGGATTATGTAAATCAGTCACATTGTTTTCCTGCTCGTTGACTTTTTCTTGTTGTTTGTCATTGTGTTTTTTAATTAGTTCTCTGGCATCACCCAGTGACGCGGATCGTTGGCGATTAAAAAGACCCGGATGAAATAACTGTTGGGTCAAAGTTTTTGTTGGTTTTTCCACAGACAGCACTACTTTGCCCCCCCCAGAATACGCGGGGCAGCCTGAGCTAAGCTCAGGGACGGATTCTCCGGCATCGCCGGTACCCTCCTGGGGTAATTTCTCTTTAAGTCTTGCTTCCATGTAGTTTAGTTTTTTTTTTTAAGGGTTAACTCCCCGAGCCAGCTTATTCGGTTATAGCGCCGAAGCCTCGCTTTCGGACTTCATATTTAGCTACTATGTTCCCGAGGTAAATGAAATGTGCGGAACTCGTACTGGAACATAGCATTTCCGGAGGGGACGACCCACAAAGATATAGATATGTGGGCCCATCACCAATGAAATGTGATGGCGAGGACGTATATGAAGCACTTGTCGGTGCGCGCCTAATAGCCTGGTTCCACACACCCAGGCGTACGCAAGCAGATTAGCATTTTTTAGGTATGGGTTCACTGGCAGAACCCATCCCACTAATACTTATCACCGACTCCCCCCCTCACCGACTCCCCACTTAGACATTAATAACGTATATGCCGCCAACGTTCTCAAGACAAAGTTCTTAGCTTCAGTTCAAAACGACTGTCCCGCCCTTCAAAGCGGAACGCAATATTACTTAGCGACAGAGCTAGACAGGGTGGTGGTAATAACCTGTGCGGGCTCATAAGAGGCGCTACCTGTTTTACGCAAATTATATTTCTTGCAGGCTGGATTTTTATTGCGCATTTACTTCATGAATATTAGTGGTGAATAAGGTTTGATTTGCTTAAAACTCGGTACGGGATTTTAACAGCTGCATAGTTTAATCGTTCGATACAGATAAACTAGGAATGCTTAAGGATATTATAACGGCTTCAAAAACATTAAAGGCTAACATACTGTATTCTTTGTGACGATGGCTGGTGTTGGCTGAGTCGTTGCTCTGGAATCTCAAAGTGATGACGATGGCATTTGTCTCTGACTTTGATCGGTGACGCGTCTGAGCCGAGCTGTAGACCAGCCGTATGAAGAGGCCGCGTGGGTTTGTAGCTATCGACTAGCCGATGCTGCAACCCTAATACGAAACACCTATTCTACTTATGGATTAGTTGCAAATTGATCGGGATATATTCGCTACTTTTCTTGGCATTGTAGGCTGACGAGTACTAGAGTAGTTCGACACAGGATGCCATAAAACCTTTAACAACACACTCTGGTGCTACACAATCATCAGAAGAATGACTCTATTCGCAAAAGAAGTGGAAAGTCTGTGTGATGTAGACTTGAAATCGTATCTTAAAAATGTCGTAGACGTATAAAGCTTCAAATCTCTTTAAAATCAGGGAACGACAATTTCTATTAAAATATACAAAAGGTAATTTAAAATTCTTTCCCGTTGTAGAAATCACAACAGGGCAAATATTATTATGTAATGCCCTAACACTGTATCCCAGCATCTCACGTAAAATTTGAAGTGATTTTCATTTTGGGAAAACTTAGTTCAATATTCAAACGACAGGCAGTAAAATCTCTAACTATTTAAATAATCACTAACCAGACAAAAACGTATGATTTGGGAATGAAGTCGCACAACATTTTTTATGGCTAGTGAAGTGCTTTAATTATATTGTTTACTAAGTAGTTTCTTATGTGAGTAGGTTCCTCGGCATGATCAATCACTACTGTTATACTTTTAGCTGCTACCAGGGTCGGGGATAAGCCAACTGACTCCATTAACAGATTATATATTTGCATAGTTTCAAATCATGGTAGCATTTTTGAAACAAGAAAAGTACGCGGGTAGTTTCAAGAAATCTAATTGCAATCACTAATAAATTAGGATATTAAAGGTCTTATTTCATTTTTACTTATTTTTAAGGCTTTTAATAAGTACATCGAAACTTTATTGTGAGTTTTTAATAGTTCGTTTTGATATTGATAAAAAGATAAACTAAGCAATAAATAAAAAAAGAATGGCAATGTGCGAACTTTGTCGCTTAGATCAGCAATGACTTTCGTACCATCTTTTGTGTATTAATAGTGCTTATTCTCCTCTACTTTCTGTGTAGCTCCGTAATTGTTATATTAAACGCATTAAAGAGCAAGGCAATTTGTTGTATAATAATAATTATAATTTTTAATAATTCAATTAAATGGTAATTTAATTAAAGGGTCAGATTGGGCAATGACTTATGAAGGGTGGTATAAATTGAGAGAGGCATTAGCCAACTGTGGGCTGACGAAGATAATGTAAAATCCGTAGTTGTTAGCACCAACTTAAGTAAACTTAATTATTATTATTACTTATACAGTTAAATGATATACCACGTAGGCTAAACTTAATTGGTTTTCTATATACACGCATGTGACATATGTGTCTATTAAGGCGTCTGACTATGTAGGCTGTATGTGTTGTGAAACTATTTTCCCAGAGTTTTAGTGCTGTTTAGAAACTATAAAATTAATATTTATTGGCTATGTATTGGTTTTAATACTGGATAAATTTCGTAATTAACTGCAATTACGTGACTACTAAGTGAGTTGGTGATGATTTTTCAATCTAAAGATAAAAGTCAGTCCTTGAGTAAACAAGTAGAGTGAAGCAATTCAATATACATATTTGTAATTATAGTGTTTTTTATTGCTTAGGTTTGTTAACGAATTGATACCTCTCTTAGCGTTAAGGGGTTATCGGAGCCCATCGACATCAGCAATGTAAGTGCCGTCACTCAGTTTGGCACACGACTTCAAAGCCTCAGTTTTGTGGCGTAACGGCTCCCCCATCCTCCGAACTGAAACGCTTGAAAATTAATGCTTCATGGCAAATATAGGCAGGATGGTGATTCCAATCCTTGCGGGCACATTAACTCCCTAGGACCAGTTAAAAACTTTTTTTAAATGTCCTTTTCTCTCTGAATAGCTTATCTGACAATTGATTAATCAGAGTCTAAACAGTTACGAGAATCTACAAACACTAAAAATAACTTTTCATACTGTTGCCATAATTAGTGATGTAAATTCAAATGTTATTGATATTGCGTTGAGTTTTAGTGCTTACTAAATCCTGCTTAAACATTACCAGTCAGTAGTACACGACGAGCTTATAAACCAAACGAATAATACCACTTAACATTTAAAAAGTATGATCGCGTTTATTAACTGACGAAATTTCACTAGGTGCGTTCTCTTGCGAAAAAATATTTCGAAACAAAATTGTGAAATACTGATTATTCCTATTCAAGAAGATTAACATATTTTTAAGCGCGGCACGTCACTTTGCGAATTCGACTACGACAGATGGCTGTCAGTGTCTGAATGTTGAGTAATAACTGTTCATTGGATCTACTTATTTTACAGTGTACCGTAGAAGAATTCGGTACAAATGTTTTAGTTTTAGTGTAGGTACATTAATATGTTGTCAAAGATAATTGGTATTTTGTAGTTTTGTTCTGTTTTAAATCTAAAGACAAACAAAGGGAACGCCTAGCCAAACTCATAAATTTTCTAGAAGGTATTCAAATAGTCAAGCCAGAATATTTTTAAACAATGCGAATAAAAAATCATTTCTGATGGACATTAATGCCCACGGCGGGCGTCTCTCGGAACCGGTTGAACAGAAAATTTTTCAGTTTTTTGTAGCAATGAACATACCTTTACCGAGTGTAAAGGTTAATAATAAAATTAGCATGACAATTTCATTTCTCATCACATTCATTTGGCATTAAAACAAATTGTTCATGTATATAAAAAAGACCCAGCAAAAACAATTCATTTTCAATATTATTAAGCAATAAAACTGTTAGCAATGAGTAAAAGTCTAATACGTGATGGTCGATTTTATTTCAGTATGTTTGGAATGTCCGCTCCGGATGTACGAGAGATATTTTACTTTAAAAGAGACATTAATCACCTCAGATTGAACGAATGCTTCTAAGAATATATGAAAGCTTATTATGCAATCAAACATCTTTACTTCAGTGATCGCGTGAAATTCAACACCCGAAGAATTAATATTATATTATCATGCACTATAGTTTCGCTGTGTATTTTAATGATCATAATAATATTAAGTATTATTTTTTTGTCCTTTGAATGTTTTTGTATTATCTTACTCATATAATGGATAGATTTTTATATGAACTTGATCATATCATTAAAAAGGTGACGGTTTTATTTGTTAGGGGGCTTTATTAGCCCGCGCTAGTAGGCAGTGCCTCTCTGTCTGAATTCGTCGTGGCCTAAAGGATAAGACGCCCGGTTCATTCGTATCGGCCGATGTTCGAATCTCTCATGCAGGTACCAATTTTTTCTAATGAAATGCGTGCTTAGCTCACGTTCTCTTTTTTTTTATCCTACCTAAGCTGATGGTCTTGAGAGACCATATCAGCGTCACCGGGAGAGTAGATGAGCTCACGGGGCTCAAACCTTACGTCGTTGCTAGCACGAACCCTAGCAAGAGCCGTGCTTCACAGAATCTACCACCGGATCGGCACGGACGCGACCCACTGAGAAGATTCGTCTAGAAACTCAGTGGGCTGAGTCTGTAGGTTAATTTACTCGCCGAGCCCTGACCGGTGCTTGGGGTACCTAAAAGCACCGTTAGTGGATTGGGAGGATCCGAAATGACGTATTTTGGGCGACGTCGACTGTTTACCATTCTGTCCGCAGAATCGGGAATGTAGTTACCAGCGGCCATGATGAGAGGGTTGTCCTGCCGTGCCGTTTTATCGAAATGGAACACGTTCTCGAATGACGTCCACGATAAAATAGAGTACTAAAAATCAAACCCGCAAAAATTTTAATTTTTGTAATACCGGTAGCAGGGAGTCTTGTGAGCCAACACGGGAAGGTAACAACATCCTGCCTATTTCTGCCGCCAAGCAGTAATGCGTTCCAGTTTGAAGGGTAGGGCAGCCGTTGTAGATACTACATATATAAAGTGAACTTAGAACTGGTGGTAGGACCTCTTATGAGTTCGCGCGGGTGGGTACCACCACCCTGCCTATTTCTGCCGTGAAGCAGTAATGCGTTTCGGTTTGAAGGGTGGGGCAGCCGTCGTTACTGTACTTGAGACCTTAGAACTTGTATCTCAGGGTGGGTGGCGCATTTACGTTGTGGATGTTTATGGGCTCCAGTAACCACTTAACACCAGGTGGGCTGTGAGCTCGTCCACCAATCTAAGCAATAAAAAAAAAAAAAAAGAACTCATGTCTCAAGGGGGGTGGCGACATTTATGTTGAAGATTTGAAGAATGAGGCGACCGTTATACAATGTATAGTTACATATGTTACGTGTTTTATATAATACAATAAATACATAGGAGATTTGCAATTTCTATGGGTTCCTATAATCACTTATCACTCGCCGGTCGTGAGCTCATATACTTACTCATTTAACATATAATATAAAGATATCTAATATTATTCTAGACATAAAATTTAAGAATTTAAGTTCCAGTACCACTGGTATTTTATGTACGTAGACGGAAACGAATCCAATGAAGATAATTTATACACCTAAAAATCGTTCACAGGTTTATGTATATTTTTCTACGCAATGTTTCAACGTACCTTAATCTCCACAGTAGCTCATCTAATTATATTTAAACACGGTTATCAGGGATGTGGTGTAACATGATAAGCCTGATATACGACGTACTTTGTGGATGACAAATGGAAATTATGAATGAATTACAATAGGGCACGTATTTGAGTTCTATGGTCAAAAAACGGATAACTCCTTGAAGCTTAATTTATGCTGTCAAAATTATATGTTAATACTTTTTAAATAAACTATTTGAAATTCGACTTCTGGTCTTCTTGGGAAACGTGGTCTTTGTAAATATTCTTAAATTCTCACAAACTAGTGGACACTTCTACTAGGTCATTATCGTTTTCCAGAGTAATATGACGCTTGTGTAGTTATATTAAACAAAAACTGCTTGCATCGTTCACTACCACACGGAGATATAATCTGTGGTAGACTCAAAAACCCCGCCAAAAAAGTAAAACATGTAAAATTGTACTCCAAATATTTTAACTATAAATTTCGCATTTATTATTTGTAAATTTACTTTTAATATAATTGCAGTATAGTTGACTTAATTAGCACCAGCACTTTAAGAACCACAACAAACACTCTGTACTGTTTTAAAATAGATAATATTTCGTAATCGAAGTGATCTGACTGATATTCGGCGCAGACTTTTGTTTTAGTCTAATACATAGGTATACATATGCACTAATAGCTTTTAAGGAATGCTGTGGCATCTAGATTCTGGGACTGTCTTCCATGATCGCTTAAAATTCCGTCCACAACAGGTCGCGTTTTGTGTTCACACTTGTACTGATATACGCTGTGATTGTAGATATACGTAAAATGTAAATATATAACTGAAAAATACACGCACTAGTTTTTATTTACCTAAAGCATGTAAGATTTTAATTCTGCAATTTTATTTCACTAAAAATAAATTCATTTACGATTTCTTTGAACGGATCTCTCGGCTACATAGAGTACGATATCAATCGATATTAATAAGCACTGACATTTGATTCATCAAGAAAATTCTTTTTTTAGTTCTTTGAGAATTCGATGTAAAACTCATAACGTAATAAAATCCTTGGCGATGTGATTAGTTACTAAAAGGACCAAGTCTAATGATTGTGTTTAGTAAAATTTATACGCAGTCATATAAATTACATGTAGATGCAGAATTTAGTAGCGCATGCTGGAGGTTGTATAAATTCATTAATAACATACATCTCTGTGAACGTAATAAGGAAATAAGATATAGAAATTTCATTCATCCAGCGAACGCCAAGATATCCATGGCGCATTTTAGTGAAAATTAAATACTTAACTAAGCAGGCCAAGCTAACGATTACGATTGTAAATATCTATAAGACATTAACATTTACTATTTATGACACCTCAAGAGTTTTGTAACATTTAGTAAATCGTAATTTGTAGATAGTATTTACATAAAGTAATCAAAGGTATATTATTATTTAAAATGTTACGTATGTGTGTACGTCGGCACAAAATGGACCGACGACCTATTGAGGTTCGCGGGGATCCGCTGGTTGCAGACAGCGCAGGACCGATCTAAGTGGCGAGGCTTGGGGAGACCTATGTCCAGCAGTGGACATCTGTGGGCTGATAGAAAAAGAAGAAGAGCTCACGGGTACTACCTAGTGTTCAATAGTTATTGGAACCCATGTACATTTACAATGTAAATACCGCCGCCGCGTTAAAACGTGAGTACTAAGGTCTCAGTTTTACAGTAAAACGGCCGCCCCAAACTTCAAACCGAAGCGCATTACTGTTTCACGCTAGAAATAGTCAAAGGATGGTGGTACCTACCCATGCGGACATACAAGACATCCTACCACCAGTAACTACGCAAATTATAATTGAGCGAGTTTGTTTTTTATTACACGATGTTATTCCTTCACAGTAAAATTCATCATTAACATTTGATAAGTGTGTAGAAAAATTGGCACCTGCCTGCGGGATTCGAGCGCCGTTACATTGCTTGATACGAATGCACCGGGCGTCTTAAGTTAGTCTTTAAGTTTTTCTTTGAAGTCTTTAAGTTCCGACGACTTCAATACAATAAGCCCACTGAGTTTCTCGCCGGATCTTCTCAGTGGGTCGCGTTTCCAATCCGGTGTTAGATTCTGCTGCTCTCGCTAGGGTTCGTGTTAGCAAAGACGTCAGGTTTGAGCCCCGTGAGCTCACCTACTAGTTAAGCCTTTGCTGAAACGGTCTCTCAAGACCATCAGCTTAAGTAGAGGAAAAAAAGAATGATATAATTGTAACTTGGACCTCAAATCTCGAAGTGGAAGGTGACATTCATACCTTGACATGTCCATGGGCTTCGATAACCATATGAAATCAGGTGGGAGGTGAGCTCGTTGATCTGTCTATACTATAAAATATAAATTTTATTTCACGCAATAGTTTTCAAAAAATGGTATATGAATCTGAAAAGTTTCTTTAACATAATTAAATTGTAATCTCCAAAAAAAATCAAATGTTATATGTGTGTGTCAGGAATATGTCTCAGGAAAAAGACAAATATCTATTAATTAAACAGCTTTGTGAAGTCTTACTTAGTTCTAACAATATTTCGAAATTCACTAAAACATTGCCATAGTTGAAATTGTAATCGAAAAGATTTCATATGAACCATAAGTGAGATACGGAAAAATTAATATTATAATCTCTACAACTCACCTATAACACTATAATATTCTGAATAATCTATCAGTATTCATGTGTATCGATTTGTTTGTAAGCCGCGTGGGCGATACATAAAGATGGGGTTACATTTATTGTGAAATATTTCCATGTCGGTTTCTCTCGATGAACACGTAATTATTTTTAGTTTTTTACTACCAACACATATTTGTGTAGTATAATATTTGTTTTATTTACGGCTGTTGTGTTAGCGTGGGTAAGATGCAGATTTAAAATTGAGAACAATTAAGTAGGTAAACCAAATTGACTTTACATATTAGGAAGGTAAGGTAAAGCTTCACGTTTTATTTTTGGTATGCCTTTACTAATGAAAATTATTACCTTTTGTCTTATTATTTCTTCGTTTTCTGTCAATTGTATCGTTCTGGTGTAGGGAATCATGCAACATTAACTTTGTTTAGCAAAAATACAAAACACATTACAGTCCTATCCATATCTATTACGATATTCGGTATTTTTGGTTGTAAGTGTAAATGTAAGTTTAAAAGGCAATAAGGCTAAAATATTAATGAGAGAAAAGCCTGAAACTAGAAATATGGCCTCTTCAAAATATCCATAAAAAATTTACATACACATAAATAATATGACATCATCAAACAAATATCATCAAACTTATCTGATGCAACTTTATACGTTCCGAGGGCTTTAAAATTGCTGTTAACAACATGAATCGCCGCTTAATTGACTGTTTGCTCTTTAAATTTACGTGGTGCTCAACAGAGATATGCACATTGAATAACAAATGTAAAAGCTCCAGAGTATTAGTGGTACCCGTGCTATCAGATAAGCTTGAATGCGCGAGGGACAAATCTCAACATCACGCGCTTATTAGGGCTGGAAATGCTCACTAAAACCGGCAACATATACTAAACATAACAAATCTTATCTGCTTTTCATATATTTATTGCTTATCACAAGTTTTAATCAAGTTTGTCACGTTAACAATTTTCTGAATTATGGATTAGCAGAAATTAAATGTAACAACCCTAATTCGGTTACAGCATTTTATAACTATCGCTGAATGCGCGAGTCTCGTTGATAGAATCAGAATCACGAATAGATTTTACACGTACCACGTGCAGCTATAAAACGACAATCCAGAAATATGTTACTAGACATCTAGTCTGTAAAATTCTCATCTCAAACGTTCCCAGTATCGTAAAACATATAAAATAAGATATGTCTTTACAATGTAAATCTAAAACTAGGATGAGTTTAAAACATAGGTTAACAAATACTGATCGTATTATATACTTTGATTCAATGAAATCTGAAATTTCGTAATAAGTCCAAAGGAAAATACCTTTAGGCCTGATTAGAGAGAGCTATACGTGCAGTCTTCCGGTCCATTAGCATTGAAAGGGCGGCGCGTGCTCATGTCGCGCAGATCATTGTCGCGCACGGCCACGTTTAAGCCGACTTTCAATCTAAATCAATCTCCTTGAACACCGTCCCTCGACGCATTGTTCTCGTTTCTATCGTCGATTAAACGTAATGACCACATTTGACACGTTCATTACACTCGACTTGGCCGAAGCCGGCTCGCTTGTTAAGGTCAAGTGCAGCGAAGATCATCGATCCTAACTTTCGTAACTCAACTGCAAGCGTTGACATGACAATGGCACGGTTCAAAGGCGCTGTGTAGTTCGGCCGTCGACTAATGAATTATGAAAAGCTATGAATACTCACCGGTAATTCGAGGTAGTCAGCGATCGTGTATTTAGCGGCCCCTCGTCGAATATCCGCGAGCGCAGCAAAATGTTCATCTCGACGCGCTTTCCGACGGAGCAGAGCACGAGCATAGGGGTATGCGGACAAATATTCTCCGTAAACATCCATTAATTCACCCATAAAAAGTTGCTTCATCAGGATGGCACTTTCACTAGCGTTACCTTCAGCAGGAGGAGGCGGTAAGTCTCGACGCTTCAGTGATTGCGGTATAGCCTTCGAGAGAAATGAACTTATACCGCTAGTTGACTCGCATGATATAAACACGTCCGTGGATTCACTCGATCCACACTTTGAAAATTGAAACGCAGACGACGATCCACTCTTTTCACTACTGGCTGAGCTCTGGCGATTCACACTAGTCTTTTCGTAATAGTCTGGATACTGTGGCTCAGATTGATTTTCTGTAGATGGAGATTCTTCTACGGCAGAGCTTGAATACTGTCCATTCTTTATGCATTCATATAGATCTTCTATTGATTCATAGGGAGTAATGCTCCCGCAAGACTCTCCATCGGCGTCTTGTAGTCTTTCATACAAGTCTTCATTCTTTCGCTGTGTGACTGGAGTTATAGCAGAATCAGACCGGCTTCTTTTGACGCTTGGAACGGGATCATAGCCAAAATCATGTGGATTGAGAAAATTCCATTTGACATTAGCCCATACATTGTCCGTAACGTCAGCCGATATCCTGTGGTCAATGCAACATTGACCGCTATTTCTTATGGTTACTGTAGTAACGTTATCATTACTCTCTACAATGGAAGCATCATTGAGAGACTCGTTGCAATCCAATGGTATATCAACTATAATTTTTCGTATACTTGTACTGATCGACGACAAACTTGACAAATCATCTGACTTACGATTTTCTGCATTCTCATTTACCTCAGAGCCGGTTATAATAGACGAAGCGTCAATATCATGTTGGGAAATTACTCCTTCATGCATTAATTCAGTAAGAAGGCTCTGGGGTTCTTCTTCTTCGACGACAGTATTTTTTGAAGTTGTTACAGGTTCATTATTGCCTGTTGTTGCTTCGGACGTTATTAGACCAGAATCGATATATTTTCGCATTCGTTCAGCGAGAGCGTCACTAGCTTCGGAAACTGCTTCTAAATAATAGAAGAGTATATGGTACTCTTCTCTTGAAATCACTGCGGCCCGGAGGAGTGGTTTTCCGTAAAGTTCTATTGCTGAGAATAACGATGAAGCTGAAAGAAAATAATATGATTTTTATTTTATTTTTATTCCATAGATGGGTGGACGAGCTTACAGCCCACAGGTGTTAAGTATTTACCGGAGCCCATAGACATCTATAACGTAAATGCCACCCACCTTGAGATATGAGTTTTAAGGTCACAGTATACAACGGCTGCCCCACCTTTCAAACCGAAACGCGTCACTGCTTCACGGCAGAAATAGGCAGGGTAGAGGTATCCACCCGGGCAGACTCACAAGAGGTCCTACCACCACTCAACCCCCCCCCCCAAAGTAACCCCATCAAAGTAAATTCAAAAATACCTGAAAATTAGTGAATATACTTAAATTATTATGCGACAATGATCATACCGAATAGATGTGTTTTCGTTGTATAAATCAATTTACTTTAACTTGCTTCTTAAAGTAAGTTTTCAACCTACAGCAAAGCATTAAAAATAAGTTTGTATTTCATTAAGTTAATTTTAGATGTTGATAGCTTTTAAAATTTTGATGGTGCAACAGACCAGCGTAAAACAGTTACTAAGCGAATCGTAATATATTCAAATTTAACTTGCTATTACGGTCACGGTTGGTAAGAACCCGATGCATACTGTAAGTGAGTTCTACGAAAGATTACCGGACAATAGTCAGTGTGTGTTGTGCGTATACTCGTACGTATTATTGCCAAACCGCTTTCTACAAACATCGCTGATTCTACACGTGGAATACTGAATGAGGAGCAGCCCACTATACGATAATCAAGCGCTCCACTAGACAAGAAAAGTTCATGAATGTCATTGATATTTCGTTTGTACATGTTTTGAATTACATGCGGTAAATTAATTCGTATTAACAGTCATCCTATGACGGCAATGTACACAAGTACGGAGCGCATTAAATTAAAAAACTCGATAACGTACAGATTTACTTGATGTTATAATAACGCCAATATTTTTATTGTTGCCTAGCTGCCTCAATCGATAAATAAAAGACCTAAACTTTTGTGTAAAATAAACTTAAAACAAACAAAAGGAATCCGTCTGACGGGGGACACATCAAAGGGAAAGCAAAATTGTTATTTTTATTTAATTCCGAATATTTTCATATTAAACCTTTTAAACCTTCTCTGGACTTCCACAAATAATTGAATACCAAAATTAGCCAAATCGGTTCAGCCGTTCTCGAGTTTTAGCGAGACTAACGAACAGCAATTCATTTTTATATATTTAGATAGAAGATAGATAGATAGTTTCCTTAATCGCCGAGATTCTATAGGCTAGATAACGTATTCCCTTAATAAGTAATCCAAATTACGTTACAGTAGATAGAATAAGACAAATCACAAATCTATTCGTGTCTAAACAAATTTTTTTTACGATGTTTTTTTATCAATCTGTTTCAATCTTAGCAGCTGTTTGGAGAATTATCCTGCTAAAAATTAAACCTCACTCACCGTATATTTTCTCCCATGCCAAAAAAACTTCAAGGTCTCGACCGTCCCATTGTGGGGGCTGATATTCCGCTACCAAAACTTCACCTTCGAGCACCGTAGCAGAAGCTCTTGGATCCACGGGTGCTTTGGAGCCACCAAGGAATAGCAAAGCGGCTGGAGGTGCTGAAGGGGGTGTCGTCTCGGGAAGAGGTAGAGGTCCTCCGAGAGGAACTGCAAGCGGTACTGATAAAGGTCCAGTGGGAATGCCAGCCACCACCGTTCCCGCATCTTGCAATGGCTCGCATACAACTTCAGCAACAGTACTGTGACCGCACACTGTTACCTGTTAACAATGAAGAGTTCGTTTAAATTTTTGTTACACAGACAGTAGACCGGCAATATCATCTGTGTCTCTCATGTAATAACGTTCAAATTGGAACAACTTTAATTGACATCATTAACCCCTTGATGACTCACTGGGTAATTTTCCTACGAAGTGGACTGACCTGCCGCTAAAGTTTGCGAGAATCCGCTGAATGCAAGCTACGTAGGACTGGTCATTATGGCGAACCTTGGGGGAGATCTATGTCCAGCGGTGGACTTCTGTGGGCTGACGATGATGAGTGACGAGTAATTTAAGGTACGACATTACTCTTACAAAAAAATATAAATTTTAATGAAACATGATTGTACTAAAATACTGTAGTAATTATAACAACACCTATTTGTGTTTACGTAATCTTTCGAAGACCCGTTTCATCTTGACACGTTTCGAACCCAGAACTCGATTCAAATCCGCAAAAAAAAAAATTTTACGGTTTTAATATTGGATGAGCTATCTTTGTCTCCGATGCCACTGATGGCCATTTAAAATTATAATGTCTTAGTGATTCTAAAATCCTTATCTGATTTCGATAACCGATATTTACACCCTGTATGATAATCATTTGTTCCGGTTTTTAACGGTAACCCGTTAATCTTAGATCTAGAATGTGCGATATTCTCGAATATGTACATTCAATATAAAAATTCGTATGGAACAAAAAAAAACAAAGAGAAAATTGTCTAACTATTATAGTAATTATGGCTACGTTTTAAAAATACCCTAGAAAATACCGATTTTATTGGTATAGATAGACCAATGACTCATGTCCCCCTACCCAATGCTATATTGTTACCGGAACCCATGGACTAGTCAATACCAACGTCAAAGTTAGACCCAAACTCAAGAGACGCTTCAAAAATGCGTAACAAGCTCATTATTGATGATTATTCATTCCTATATGTGGGTATAGTAATTATTTCTTTGTTCCTATCTAACACGGATATCCAAATGGTTTGATATAGATCTATGTAGGGCTTCTAACTGTAGCAGTCGTGATAAAAAATATAGTCTCGTCAAATAACGGAGACATCATTCTGATGTTCCAAGAATTTTAACAGTAACATAACATCTAAGCTTTATTAACTTTGCCATACTTAGAAGCGGTTTGCGTTTTGGATTACATGTAAACATCCAGCCGACTCATATTAATCGTAAACAAATGGAAGTAATTATTTACATGTACCAACTATACAGAGTTAATGTTCACAAAAAATCAATTAATATATACAATGCTCAGTTTTTTTATTATTAAATAGTTTAACTATTAGTTTTGATCTAACAAGAATAACCATTTATTAACTCGATAAAAACTCTGTGACTAAACAAAAAGCATTTATGACTTATTTTACAATTAATATATTTCGCATTTAGGTATATGTCGATTTGACATTATCCTCGAAGCTAAAACGATGGTCGGGTTCATGGCATTTTTTACCAGTCCCTGAAGTGACGTCATTGCCGAGTTATGCGCACGCGCGCGATCCCCCCTCGCTCGCCAGGATAATGCGTCTTGATACATCTTCGAGGAGGAAAAAAAAAGCTGCGTCGGACAAGGAGCAACCGATTTTACACGGCCAACGCACACTCATTTTAAAGAACCTGTATCGTTCTGTTTTTGTTTTGTCAGAATTCTCATCGAGATTGGTACCTTCACACTTTTAAAATATCTTCGTAAAGATGCTTCATTTTAACTACGCGCAATGCTACAACTATCTTCTGAAACCTATTTAAGACTTAGCCTCGTTCGGCAAAATGAATTAACGACAAATTGCGCGATATAAGTATTGATAAAAAAAAATGTTTCATAAGGTTAACGTTATATGGTATGTCTACTTTACGTACAATAATTGTTAACATAGAGATTTATTTAATTAATTTACAGTAAAATAGCAGTAAATACTTGAAATGACTCTCAGATCAGTCACTGTTATTAATTAGACTGGAGATTTTGATAATTCCTAATGAGATATTTAATAAAGCATTGTATAATTGGTAAAGCTTTGATTACACGGTAATGTATAAACATTTAAAGATAACGTTTAATATTGTAAATAATTGTTTTCACACCTATTTCTTTAATATTAAGTACATTTATTATCTATGCATCTATTTTATTCAATGCATTATGACCTAAAGGTCTTAGGTACCAGGTCATAAAATCCCTAAGAAAAAAATTCAATGCATTCAATGAGTGATTCAATGCATCAAGTTCATGATCTCCTCGATTCTAGGGGCGCCATCTATCGAAAAGTTTAATCCAAGTCACACTTTCATTTTACTACTGCCATCTTGAGGAGGCCGGACGTATGAAAAGCATTTGTTTGCTCAAGCGGTTTATTATATCACACATAGATGGCGCTGCAAAATAATTTTTTCAAGTGTAAATGTTAATAAGGAAGAAACCTTTTTGTTAAATAGAAATCCATTTTATTGAAAATCTTTCCTATTCTATATACGAAGAGTAAATAGTAATTAACGAACTGTTCTAAATCCTTTTTAACATTTACCACCGAAGGCTTACTAATATACAATTCGAGACACTAATCGAAAACTCGCAAAATTTCCAGTATTATTGTGCTGATACAAATTTATTTTATTTAAAAACCACGAGATATTGTTGATTGTGGTTTCTAGTTTTATACTACAAGATGAATTAAGTCTTTAATATGATACTAAAAAATGCAAGCGGGATTAAAAACATCGATATAAAGCAGTTATGAAACTTTCAAGCAGTGTAATAAATTAATGACTTTTTAATAATTCATATTATGTATTTCTGATAATTATGCACCATACAAAACATAAGCATGTCTAAACTTACATCAAAGTAATATATATATATATCGCCAGGATCCTTTTCTTCGTGTTAGGCGAGTAGTATTTGGAAATGTCCCCCTATGTTATAATTACATTATATCAATAACTCAAGACATGTGGCTACTCGTATGTCGACCGACTTATTTATATCAAGCCATAATTATTTATTCATAACTTTTCACTTTCTTTTGATTGATGCATGAACTTTCATTTCGATAAACGCATAGGTCAGTTGAGGTTTTGTTTATTTCTATAATTCTATATGTAAAATAATCTACAAATATTCAAAATAATGCAGAAATCTTTTTGCAACTTACGTACCTACTTGTTTTTTTGACACATTTTAGTTTTTGGTTAAATCGTTAGCAAAATAGAATTACACAATTTGTTTTTGTTTAAACCATACAGCAAAACTATGAATAGTAATCTTCAGTTTGGCAAATAATAGACGGGTGGCGCGATATAATGGACATTTGCGTGTGACTTCTCACGCACTTAAGTTTTTACATGACACAAAGCAAAATGCGGAATCTATGCGCCTGCGTCAATTTAGCTTGGATGTTGGGAAACAATACGTGAAATCGAATAGAGGGTAAATAAAAAAATAGATTCGCTCCAAACTGAGAAGGTTCTCGTTAGTCAGTTAGGATAAATAAAATATGTATGATTGCATCATATAATTATGCCATATTTTGGTTCTGTGACCGTCGTAGGTTTGACAATAAAACATTCACAACGCCCACGCGCCTGTGTAATCATGATTTGTAGTAAATTTTTCGTAATTGGGTTTTAGTTTTTGCCAAAAGTAAACGTTTTAAAATTTGTCATCGCATTTCCGATCATTTTAAGCTGATTATCAGTTGAACGCACCAAACGTTGATAAGATAGATAAGTAGTTTAAATAACCGATAGATACGTACCACCCTAATGAGTTAACGTTGTTATCTAACACGCAATACCGATTATGAATGACAAAACCAATCTCTTATTAGGAAATTAGAAGTAAAATGACTGAAATCATTAAGACACGGATGGTCCTAATAAATAGGCCTAATTAAATAATAGATTTAATTCAAATAGGTGCAGATAATTCTTAGAAGACGTATTTATTGCATTTGGGGATTTCGCAGTGAATCTGAATTGCCTCCCAGTTTTATTTCCTTCAAGTCTGCTCGACATATTAAAATTAATATGTATTTAAAAAATGCTAAGTCAAATATTAAAGTTAATGTGTTGTATAATATTTATTACCTAAGAACGATGTCGAAGTCATTAAATAGAGGAAGCCACAAAGAAGTTTTTAATTTTTTCTGAAATTAGTATAATAAATATGTAAGTGTTTTTTCGGTCTCATTGTGTGCTTGAGGGTATGTCACTATATCAAACGTTTCCGACCTTTGTCAACTGTAGGTCACTTTCTAAACTACGTTGAATAGAATCGAACATTTGGCAACGGATGCGTTTCGCTCTCATTCGCTACTTTTTCTTTTACTCGTCGTTAAATTATTTTTGTCTGTCGGTATGCATTTAACTGTAAACAATGTCGCAGTTGCGTGTTTGTTTTGGAACGACCAGAGAAATTCGTACTGAAATTTGATTTAATGAGTAACCCATATTATGATGTCTCATGCAATTGTCGTGAGCGAAAACATTCCAACATAAGTTCGCGCCCGCTCAGCGGAAACATTCGTTAATTGAAAAGATAGAAACGATAAATTTACTTGGTTTAAATCAATTACAATTATTCTAAGGCTATTTCAATCATTTACTTGTCTTAGCTTATACTACTTCCGCAGTTTTAGCTGCGTCAATTTTTTTGTGTTCTGAACGAATAGAATCTGGAGAAGCTGCTGGTGACAGGCAAGGTATGCGGGAGAAGGCACAGAGGCAGAAATCCAATGCGCTGGTCGGACCAGATACGCTCCACTCTCAATATCTCAGTCCACGTTGCTAACCACACAGCCAAGGACAGGCAGGAATGGCGCAAGATGATGCAGGAGAAAGTTATTAGAGGAGGCCACGACCCTCAGCACTGAGGAATTTAATGGAAAGCTTAATATGGATTCTGCGTAATAAAAGCTTTAATCAAATAATTAATTTTAATTAATATTTTATATTTTTAATTAATTAATTTATAATATCTAATTTATTTAAATAATTTATATCGAATTTTAATTAAATCAAATAACGCTAGAATGGCGGTTCATAACATACTATCTGCGAAAGGTTCTTAAGCCGGAAATAATCGTTATTTGCTTTAAATGCTTCTAATACGCTACAAAACAATTCTTACATAAGCCTTATCAAATCTATCCCGATTTTAATCCGATTGTGAAATACTTACTACGATTTAAAACAAAGCAATTGTAGTCAGTTTTTACCCGCAATAGTTTTAGGGCATCATTCATATCAACACCGACAAACTTAATAGGGAAGTTAAATCTCCACCGAACTGTACCTAAACGTTCTGACGGCATGGGAGGATCACCGGTCGGGTACTCTGTTGTGAAGCATTCATAGCATAGCATAGTATAGCATAGCATAGTATAGGTTTCATAAAAGGTGGCATATACGTTTGTATGTAATAAAATTTCTGATAGAACCCAATAGGAAGCCACAAGGATGATTACCACCACCAATGTCTGGATTGTCATGTGTACGTGAGACAGATATTCAAGATTTCGATATGATGTCTCAGGGAACTACATCACAACACCAGGACGTGAACTGGTTTACCTGCTAAAACAATTAGAGAATGGACACTAAGGTTTTGAACAAAATCATTAATGTAACCTCACCTCTAATTATTTGCTGTCTTATATAAGTTTTTTATTATGTAATTAATATAGGAAGAATTTTTATTCCAATAAAAATAAATTAACAACAATTTTTGTGTCAGTAAAAATCGAAGCTTCATTTAGAATTTATTATTTATGCTAAATATGTAGTCAATGATAATACATTGAACGGTCTTATACAATTTTATATAGCTGTGTACAAATTGTTCATTACAATGATAAAAGGGTACCAGGAAACACGAGATGTTACCAAGGCTGACTCATTCGTTCGTGACGAACTTAATGCATGGCTACTCTGTCGATATCACAGTAACTAATTAGTTTCTAGAAAAACTCAATTTATTTATTTCAATATTTATTAGAATATTCAGGTCAATTTCAATTGTAATTTGACGACTGGCACTGACTGGTTTCTTTCCAAACCTCTGTTGAAGAATGTTCCCTAAATGCCACAGCAGTAGGGAAGCTGATTCCGGAGTGGAATTGTAAGTAGCCAAAAATATTGAATAGAAAGCACTGTTGATGGACGGAGTTTTCCAATAGGTACATTTCCACGGCTTAAACCCAGTGATGAACAGATCAAACGCAAAAGTTGTGAAACTTTAAGCTATAGCGTCTTCCAATGCGAGGTGTTATTTTAATATGTCTCAAATATTAAGTGTATAATCTATGTTAATATGTATTGTATATGTATTGTATTGTGAAGATGAAGGTATGTCATTAATAATGGAAAACAGCTTGTCATCCGTCAAGTAGTGACAGCTTGACTCACGACAACGGTTATAATGGTGGGCTATTGTAAATGAAACGTCATATTGGAACACCCTACATAACAATTTTATAATCTAGTAACTTCTTTCGCATCTGCTATAATTTGAAAAAAAAATTAATGGGATATAGAAAAAGCATACTATTGTATAAAAATTATTAGAGCTCTTCGAATAACGCGAGGCTGAATCATTACATTGGAATTGTGAAATTAATCAAATAATTATTATATTGATTGTTATATAAATAATTATATAAGATTAATAAGCTTTTTATATAGCTAGTGTTGTATTGTTAAAATAAAAACTTAAATGTGTTGCTCTGAAAGAACAAAGAAACGAAATTTAAAGTTTATTTTATAATCTTGTAGTTATCTAAATAGAAATTAATTTTATTTAAATTTTAAGAAATGTCATATTGTTTCTTTTTGTCAAGGCTGCCTTTTCGACTTTACAACATATGCGCGGACGTTCCAGCCATTGAAGTATGAAACCTATTTTAAAGGTCTATGGTTCCAGTACATGTCGACAGCGCATGCGCGGCATAATTCAAATTAAAAAAAGGAACAAGACTTTCTTTACATATATAAAACAACACGATTAAAGAAAAAATCAACACAATTTTGAATTTGGATCTTTATATTACCATGTTGTCATGTTTTTTTTACTAATGTCCGACAACGTGTTTCAATTTGTGTACTGTAAAAACACTGGTCTGTCTGGTAAAGTTAAACAATCTTATAATGATATGCTACATTCGAATTTGACAAGCTCGATAGAACAATGGAAAACGAAAAAGGAACATAAATCAGTCAAAGGAATCAAGCGACGCTGAATCATGCGACATATATGTACGACATGATATATATTTTTTAAACAAAAATCGACCTTATCACAGTTGTATAAATCTGATGGTCATATGGTCAATTCATAGAAATTCATATTTTTCGAGTAGGTACCTACCTACGTGTCATTATGAGTGACATCCATGAACTACATGACATACTGTAAGTATTTGAAAATTATGTATAATAATTACATATTAATAAACCATGTCAAAATCGAACACGAATAAGACTTACTTATTTAACTTAAATTAAATTTCGCGAAATAAAAGTTACGAAACTGTTCAAAATGTCAGCCAATCCGTTCAAAGAACCTTCACTTTTATTAAATTCATGTAATAATTGAATTAGGTTATTCATTCTTGAGGTGAAAAATTTAATTGATTGAATAATTAACATTTATTCATTGAAGTCGTCGTGGTCTAAAGGATAAGATGTTCGGTACATTGGTATGTAGCGATGCAACGGTGTTCGAATCCCGCAGGCGGGTACCAAATTTTTCTAATGAAATACATACTTCAGATATCTTCACGATTGACTTCCACGGTGAAGGATAACATCTAATCATGCAACTATACTGAGGTCTGAGACCTTAGAACTTATATCTCAAGGTGAGTCGCGGCATTTACGTTGTAGATGTCTATGGGCTCCAATAACCACTTAACACCGGATGAGCTTGTGGGCATGTCCACACATCTAAGCAATAAAAAAACATAACATTAGTAACTATAATTATTTACTATGAACTATTTGTAGGGCACGTGAAGAGTCCTGTCGTGTAAATCGGTTTATTTTGTCAATTTAGTGTATTTTATTTATAATGGCCACCATTACAATAATATTAGCTGTTGAAATTTGTAATATGAAACTGTGTAAGTAAGGGGAGATAGAAAAATATCGTTGGCTATATCTTCACGGGTTTCTACCAAAAAGCTGATTGAGGTCTCAATAAAATTTCGAAAATATTGTTTAAGAGTTTTTGTTAATGGATTATTAAAATTACTACGATGAAAATACGAAGTAAAAATAACTATATATTTGCAATTACAAAAGAGTAGTATGAAATAAAAAAAAATATAACTTTCAGTTAAACAAAAATTGGTAGTATTTTTGTATCTTATTTGGCACAACTATTCACATAGTCCGTTTAGTAGTGCTGTTGTAAACACTTAGAAAAAAATCCAATATTGATTTCAACTCTATAGATCACGTGCAATAGACGGTTATTTCAAATAGTCATCGAGCCCAAGATCAGAACCAGTTTACGTGGTTCTGCGAATCTGGTTTCTTGTTAATAATACTTGTAGCATGAACGGAACACAGAATTCCAAGCTACGCGAGGAATCTTAAGACGAATATCTAGAAAAGCACGCAGCTATCTGTAGAAACTTCACTAACAATTTATGGGTTTTAACAAAGTATAGGTACAATTCAATAGAGATTCATTAATAACTTTTTATTAAAAAGTAAAAATTTTATAATTTAATAGGTAGTATGTCAGTTATTATTGTGAGTCCTGTAGAATAGTTTTTTTTTTCTTTTCCTACCTATGCTCATAGCTTTGAGAAGCTATTCCAGCTTCTCCTTGACATGTAAGTGATCTCACGGGGCTCCAACCGGGAGTGTCTGAGCCCCGTGAGACTACCAAGATGATCACTGAGAAGATCCGGCAAGAAACTCAGTGGGCTGTGTCTATGGGTTAATTCACTCGTCGAGCCCTTCGTCGCAAGCGACGGCTTCGACGAGGACGGTGACCGGTGCTTGTGGTACCTAAAAGCGCCGTTAATGGATCGGGAAATAGAATAGTGTTTTTCCTTTTTTTTGTATTGGCAAAAGCAATGCTAAAAAAACCAACCGTCCTTATGTAAGACAACAAACAACAACAACAACAACGCACACAATCTTGTTATTTATAGAAAGAAACAATGTGTAATACCGTGGCTAAAACTTATGGCTCGAAGTGAATTTATAGCCCAAAAAATTGATTCGAAATAACACGCGAAATAGCATGTCTATGCGTTAACTCGATTACAGGTCCGGCTCGATTACCTTCACATTCGATAAATTTAATTATAACAAACAATTTATTGCTCATAACAGTGCTACCACTCGATTTTATTCAACTAATTTCCGTCATATTCAATTATTCTAATCGAAATTACGATGTTAATCAAAGCGTTTATTTTTATTCTATATTGAAATCGAAAATGAAATTAAATTCAACAGCACACGTAACATCCACTTTTACTTATATTTCGTATTGGAATATTCACGTAATATGAGAGAAACGTCGAGACAAAATATATATCTATATAATATATATCTATCTATCTCCCTAAATCTGAATAAAATGAATGGTTGTGCTCTATGCTTTTCTCAAGCATTTGTCGGATCGTGGCTATTGGCACTCCAGTGAAATTGTAAAATTAAAAGCTAATTTGGTGCTGGGATACATAGGTTCTAATTTTAAGAGTTTGGCGTGAGCCCATAGCCTAAACCAGTGATGGGCGTAACTAGTTACTTTTGTAATCTAATTAGTAATTAAACTACAAAATAATTTAATTACAATGTAATCTGATTACATAGTATTCAAGTACATTGTAATTAGAATTACTTTGGATGTGCAAGTAATTGAATACAATGTATTTAATTGCAATATAACTAAATTACAATCTAACCTAATTACATAGTAATCAATTACATCGTAAATCGTAATTACTTTGAATATAACACTTGTGTGTTTCTTTTCGACTTTTTTTTTGTTTTCGTACGCTATTATGATAAATTGTCCGAAAGCCAACCAACCGCCTGTCAGACAAAATGTTTGAAAAAAGAGTCCTATTAAAAGTTAATTTAAATTTTAAATCAGCAAAATAATGTTTAATTTAATCTGCCAATGATTAATTTAAAAAAAATAACGTAAAATGATACAAGATGATTAAAATAAAGTATATATAGATATAATGTGTTTTATTTTTGTGTTTGTCAAAAAAATTATTAATACGATATATTTTGGAAGACTACCTAACATAACATAACAAAATAGTTATATGATTAATTATCAGTAATTATAAGTAATTTGTTTCAGATACATAAGTAATCTGTTACAGTTAATGTAATTAGATTAACTTATAATCGAATTACTTTATAACTGATTACAATAAGTACTCGCTGTAATCAGTTACTTAAGTAACCTGTTACAAAGTATCTCAATTACCAATTACAATGTAACTGTAATTTGTAATTATTAATCTGATTACTTTTTGCCCATCACTGGCCTAAACCCACCGAGTTTCTCGCCGGCTCTTGTTAGTGGGTTGCGATTCCGATCCCGTAGTAGATTCAGCGAAGCACCGCTCTTGTTAGGGCTAGTAACACTATCAGTTAGCAATTCTCTCAGGTTAAGCCCATAGACATCTACAACGTAAATGTGCCACCCACCTTGAGATATAAGTTCTAAGGTCTCAGTATAGTTATAACGGCTGCCCCACCCTTCAAACCGAAACGCATTACTGCTTCATGGCAGACATAGGCAGGGTGATTGTACCAATCCGCGCGGATTCACAAGAGGTCCTACCACCAGTAACCACCACCACCACCAGCTCTTTACTATTTTAGTATTATACATTTACTTCTCTTTTATTATCACTAAAGACAAACTGCCCAGAATTGACAAGTTGCTAACAATAATAATATGTCGTTAAAATCACAAACCGCTGTCAGCATGTTTAATTCTTCAGTGAGTGTTATTAACAAATTGGAGCGTTCAAAATACGAAAAACACCAGCTCCACTCTAAGCAACATTTTTAATAACCAGTGACAGGATATGAGAGGCGACATCACGCTCAAGTTGTTAGTATAGCGTATACACAGAGATTACCACGTGCTTACTACCTTGGGTCATGAGGTTGAGTCTTAATCTCAATAAAAGTATCGTACACAGCACTAAAACGGAAGATCTTCGGAAATGGATTATCCCAGTGTGCGTGCCACAGGATGAGGAAACGAGGTTAGTGTTGTTACTAGGCAGTGGTTACATCGCTGTGCACTTGTATATAGGAATCATGGTTGTTATCTTTACCTAAAGAGACTTTCCACCGACCGACTGTTGCTGACTGGAACTTATGTTGAAATAATTTTTTGGGAATTTTCGTCAGTGCTAATTTGGTTATCGGAAATCTTCTATTCAGTGATAGTTACCGCTACATGTTCATCCTTAAAATCACAATACTCGATTGTTGCACGAAATAAACACGGCACAATTAATATTAATTTTGGCTCGTGCAGACTTTAATGACTCCGTAAGTAATTTAACAACCTCTTTATGCATTTTACTTGTTAAAATGTTCATGATAAATTAAAACTTTGAGAAGCAATGTCCTCTTGTTACGTAAGGTACAGTCATCGAGTAAATGCGGAGCAAAAACAAAATTAAACTGAATACCGTTATTGGTTTATCCTCAAGCCGTCCTTTTCGTACTTCGAAGGTTTCTTTTGAGATTAAGGCAATTAATTGAACAATCGTTGGCCTATTTCGAATTTGGTCAGTAGATCCAAGGCTTGTGAGATTGTTTTGAGTCTTATATATTTAAAAATCACTCCTCCCATTTTTATAAAGTCTGGACTTGTTGTGAGTCTGCACAAAGCGGTGTCACATCTTCCTATTCCCACTTCGACCTAGCGTAGATACATAAAACTAAAATACTTTACAAAATTATATTATTAAAACGTTTACAAACAATACTGTGTGCTTTCTGCGAGATTTTTAACGTTCTCGATAACGTAAAAGTTAACCCAATTTTGTATGCAGTTGGAATAGCATCCCTAACGTCAAACGTAGGCAAACAATGCCATTCCATACAAATATATGCTAGCTTTTACGCTATAGAGAACGTTGAAAAACTCGCACTAAGCACACAGTACATCGAAAAGAAAATTACTAATTATATTAACCAAATAAATATTCGTAAGATCTCTAGTGAAAACAATATTTTACTTAATAGTTAAATTGACAGAACAATGTTTGTAGAAAAATAGTAGTAGGTGGCGAAGCGGCACTTTCTTAAGTTATCTTTTAAATCATTAACACTCAGTTGCAGAAAGCGTTCTTTAAATATCTCATTAGATAAAGAGTCATTACCACTAATTATTTCATTAAATTAAAGACGTTGCACAAAACATAAATGGTTCCATTATGAAGCCCTTTAGCTAAGGAATATTTAATGGCACCCTTAAAAAGTATTGCCAGCATTTAAATAAAAATTGAATGAAATGAGTGAATGTTTTACGTTTTGTTCACACAAATTTCATCAAAGTCGTTTTGTTCCTGTACAATTAATGAGAATAAAACGCAAACGTCAAGTGCTGTCTGTCATGTCAAATGATTTGATTGATCCATAGACCTATATAGTAGGGACACGACATATTGTTCTATACGTACAATTGCTTATATAAATAGCACCCATTTTGAAGGCACACACATAAACATATATCTATCTCGTTCTTACTCAGCACTTTAACTCGCAGGAAAACAATATAACAGTATTTCAGTGCGTACATAAAATGAAACATGAATAAACGTAAATGTCTCCGTCTCCGTCTAATGAGGCCGAAAATCCGCCATGTTTAGCGCGCCAAATGTCATTGTCACGTCAGTTCGGCCGTCTGTTTTGGGTTGTACATTATTTATTGACTTTGATATCGATTTAATATGATTGCTTATATAAAATTTCTAATTTTATCATGCTTAAAACATACAAAAATAATAATTAAAACATATTTNCCACAGGAAGTTAATTTGAAACGCGATTTTTTATAAGTTAGCAGCTATTATCATGCATATTCAGAGTTGTTTTGTGAACTTTCAACATTCTACTATTAAACTACAAAAAATGGAAGATTTTGCAACGAATATAAAACTTATATTGAGCGTCGAAAGATTTTCCCGGTTTTTTCCCGATTCGCCTCTCAATCCCTAATCGCCCCGTTTTACCGGTACCGTATGTACATACTGACTGACTCTAGATTTGAGAATTTTGAGTCGAGGCTATAGACGTTTTAAAAAGTCTTGTAGGTATATAAATACATTAATGTATTACTTTTACAGTTTTTTTAAACAATAGTAACATGGATTACGATTATCTTATAAAATTGTTGTGTGTCGGGGATTCAGGAGTAGGAAAAACTAGTTTTTTATACAAGTACACCGATGGGGTGTTTCATACACAGTTCATATCAACAGTTGGAATTGATTTCAGGGAAAAAACTGTGGTAAGTTTGTCTTTGTTGTACAAGGTAAGATTAGGAATGATTTTCGTACAATAATAATTAATAACTTTTATAGATTTATCAGCAAAACGGAAGGCAGCATCGCATACATCTACAGCTTTGGGATACTGCAGGACAAGAAAGGTATAATCAAGAAAACAAATACGTTTATAACTTACATAGGTATTTGAAAACATGAAACACAGGTAGTGGCCGTTTTCCAATTACAGCACAAGAGCGCGTTATGCGGCATAATGCGCTCTTGTGTTGTTATTGGAAAACAGGCAGTGTTCGAAATACTTTACAAATTAGGTTGTTAACAATTTTACATCAACCAAACTACCTAAAATAATTTTATAAATAGTAACTACTTGTCATTAATTTAGTAATATGATTTTTAGGTTTAGAAGTTTAACAACAGCCTTTTACAGAGATGCCATGGGTTTTCTATTACTGTTTGACCTGACCAATGAGGCTTCATTCCTTGAAGTACGCAATTGGATTGAACAATTGAAGGTGAGATAAAATGTCTATTTTTTATCAAAGCATTATTTGCTGGAAGTCATCTAATGCTGCTACATAGGTGCCCCCAATATATATAATATGTCAAAACAATCAGCACTGCTCTATCTGCATTCAATACATTTCCATGACATTGTAAATTTTTGCTTAATTCTCAGAAAAAATAGTAGCATTTTGATTTTGAATGAGGTTCAAACTTATTGGCTGCTTGCTTTCCAAATAGATAGAAATGTTATTAATCATCACACATTGTTAATTATTGAAGCCTTTCTTCAGAAACTATACAACCTAAAATGTTTTACAGCAAGCAAAACTATAAAAAAAACAAATATTAGATTGTTAACCTTTTTTTTCAGACACACAGCTTAAGTGATGATCCAGATATCGTCCTTTGTGGCCACAAGTGTGACTTGCAAGAGAAAAGGCTCGTGAACCAGAATCGTGCCAGAGAATTTGCCAAAAACCACAACTTGGCATATTTAGAAACTAGTGCCAAAACAGGACAAAATATTGATAGAGCAATAGATATATTGCTAGATAGAGTTATGTATAGGTGAGTCATCTGATATAAAAGTACCTAAGTGCTTGATAACCCAATATAATAGTAAAATATGACTGATAGGAGTTTTATTAAATTATCTGTGTGATACTCAATTAAGAACCATTTTTATCCAAATACTGAAGTTCTTGCATTGAAAAAAAAAGGAGAGGATAGTGTATTTCATTGTTCACCAAAACATGATTACCAAAAATAATATGAACTTAAGACAGTGTACACTTATAATAATGAGTAATAGTAAAAAAAAGTTGAGATAAGATAGTTAATTATCAAGAAATAAGATTGTTATGTACTGGTTTATTAACAGCTACTTTATTGTTTAGATTACAATTTGATCCATTGATCTTAAAAGCTGGATATAACCCTTGCAAAGTCCTGCACAGTCCTGACCTTCGATGACCCTTTAATAAGATTTAGATTCTTGTAATGAAAGGAAATCAAAACCACTTAGTTGTTAACTAATAATAGTGAAAGTAAAATTTTCTGTAGTTTTCAGAAGAGTCAAAAGAAAGGTAAATGTTTGAAGGATTTTGCCACATTTAAGTTTTATAATTGATATCAGATAAGACATTAATGGTTATATTAGATTAATTGGACAAGATTCAGTCGTCGTGGCCTAAAGGATAAGAGGTCCGGTGCATTCGGATCTAGCGATGCACCGATGTTCGAATCCAGCAGGCGGGTACCAATTTTTCTAATGAAATACGTACTTAATAATTGTTCACGATTGACTTCCACGGTGAAGGAATAACATCGTGTAATAAAAATCAAACCCGCAAAATTATAATTTGCGTAATTACTGGTGGTAGGACCTCTTGTGAGTCCGCACGGGTAGGTACCACCGCCCCGCCTATTTCTGCCGTGAAGCAGTAATGCGTTTCGGTTTGAAGGGTGGGGCAGCCGTTGTAACTATATTGAGACCTTAGAACTTATATCTCAAGGTGGGTGGCGCATTTACGTTGTAGATATCTATGGGCTCCAGTTACCACTTAATATCAGGTGGGCTGTGAGCTCGTCCATCCATCTAAGCAATAAAAAAAAAGAAATAAAAAAAAAAAAAAAGATCCTATGAAGATATTCAGATTTTTATCACTGCTTGTTAAAGCTTAATAAGATTTATGCGATATTGATATCAAAGTGATGATAAAGGTAGAACAGTACCTATATAAAAAATTCTGCTATGCAATAAAACACCATTCTTTAAAATAAAAGGCTAGTTTCCAACTTTTTTTTTTATTGCTCATATGGATGGACGAGCTCACAGCCCACCTGGTGTTAAGTGGTTACTGGAGCCCATAGACATATTCAACGTAAATGCGCCACCCACCTTGAGATATAAGTTCTAAGGTCTCAGTATGGTTACAACAGCTGCCCCACCCTTCGAACCGAAACGCATTACTGCTTCACGGCGGAAATAGGCGGGGTGGTGGTACCTACCCGTGCGGACTCCCAAGAGGTCCTACCACCAGTGAAAACAACTGAAATGTTCAAACGTTATTAATGATTTCTAATGGCTATGATTTTTATTGTTTAGATGGTTGGACGTGCTCACAGCCCACTTGGCTGTTAAGTGGTTACTGGAGCCCATAGACATCTACAACGTAAATGCGCCACTCACCTTGAGATATAAGTTCTAAGGTCTCAGTATGGTTACAACAGCTGCCCCACCCTTCAAACCGAAACGCATTACTGCTTCACGTACTACCTACTACCTACCACCTACCACCAGTAATTGTGCAAATTCTGATGTTACGGGTTTGATTTTTATTACACCAGGTTAAGAATTATTCCTTCACCGTGGAAGTCAATTGTGAACATTTGTTAAGTACCTATTTCATTAGAAAAATTGGTATCCACCTGCGGCATCCGAACACCGTTGCATCGCTAGATATGAATGCACTGGACGTCTTGTTGTCTTTTAGGCCACGACAACTTCACTATGAAAAGAAAATACGTTTTCTTTTTAATGATATTGATAAATTTTAAATGTGTATAAGGGTGATTATACAAAAGTTGGGTAACTATTGAGGATATTTTGTTTACTATAGTTATTAAATCAAATTGTTACAAATTTGGGTGTATATGATGGCTAATCTAATGATTATCTTCTTCCAAATCGGGCCAGTCACTTTTTTAAATAGATTGTGAGATATTTAAAATTTTCTGAATTTGACTGCCAGGGGACTGACGAGGCTAACATAGTACNTGCCAAAGGACTGACGTTTTAAGTATTAATTTGGTTTTTTTACTAACTTGTATTTAAAATAAAGAAGTGAAATTGGGTGACCAAATAAAGGACGTTTCGTTGTTTTAAAATAAATTGGTATTTCAATAAAATATAATAAGACTTTGTATATATTGGCTGATGACATAGAGTTACCCAATTTTTGTATAATCACCCATAACTTTTCAATTAATCTCTATAGTGACTTAGACTTAATTAAGACTTGATTAATAATGGCTAGAAATCACATACCTAAGATAACATATTAAAGGTTCATTTTAGAGACCGGTAATGTTTTATTTGTTTTACAGAATGGAGCATTCTGTGGAATACGCTATGCTTTGTGCATCAGGACGTCGCCGGCAATCTCTACAGAAACTACAAGCCAGACAGGAGAGAAAAATATGCACGTGCTAGAATTTATTATCTGTGATTTCTATACACATACTTGAAAATTTTTAACTAAACATTTTGATCTCAAACATAACTTGTTACATTATGTTATTGTAATTTTAATATCAGCATGATAGTATATAAGTGGCCTGCATTTTAAAAAGACTGATTTTCGTTCTACATGTGTTATTGGTTTATGGATTTCGAATTTCTCCATCGTTGCTAAATGAAATGATTAAAACGGAAATCAAAACTGCCATCAAAAGTACAGGGTACAAACAAAAATCTAGTCATATCTTGTATACACTACAAGTTATTATTATTTGTGAAAGGAAATGCGAATAAAAATAACCTTTAATGATTCTTAATAATGTACTAGTCATTAACAATAAGATTGAAAGAACTGATTTTCATAAAGAAAAATAAAATGTGTTAGATGCAAAAACGACTGAATTATAACTACACAAAAAACTTATGAATTCGAATGAGATTCGTAGAAAAAGTTTATTTAACATGGCCTTTATTTAATTGAGAAATGAATGTAAAACTGGTGGAGGTAGTTATGAAATAACAATACGACAGCTTGCATTGCGGCTTATGACGTCATCGCCACTAAATAGCAAAAAATGTGTATCGACGCTTGAAAGGCAAACGTGATTAAGCGACAATAACTGCTTTGTACATAAATGATTGGCAATAACCATATTCGAAGCGCAAAAAAAAATATTTCTAGGTCTATTAAAATCATTTCAATCTTACAGCTAGATTCGTTAATTTTTTTTTTCTTCAGGTATTTCATCTTTACATTAGTCTACTGTAAAGTTCACGCATTGTCGCTTAGTCACGTTTGCCTTTCAAGCGTCAGTATCTAATATGTAAAGCTTTATTCTTTTAGCATATTTGAAAATAATAATTGCTAAATTATTTAAAAACCAATTTCAGTATTCTATTCATTAAAATACAGTCTACAAAACGTAAATATTTTATAATATACGAAATATGTTACTTATGGACCTTATTGTGGACTTGTACGGGTTGATGCCACCACATGTCATATTTCTGCCACGAAGCCGTCATACGATTCGAAGAGAGGGACAGCCATAATACAATTCAATTGAGACTTCGGTCACTCATCCTAATACATGCTTAAGATGGGTGACCGCATTTGTGTGATGTCCAACATGAATTGTGCGTTCAGCATGTTCATCAATTGAATAGCAAAACTAGTCTAGAAACACTACAAACTATACGAGTTTGTTTGAAAATTTCATGTATAATTGTAACCACATCTGCGTCGACCTAAAAATTAAACAAATGACGTTTGTACTATTGCTCGTCTTAAAGCTTAATGTAAAGCTCAAAACAAAGCGTAATGAAGGGGCCATAATAAAATAAACATATTAAAAAAAGTAACTAGCAATAAATTGCGATGTAGTTTGTTCAACATTGCGATATTGCAAGAAAATCTATATATATAAAAATGAATTGCTGTTCGTTAGTCTCGCTAAAAATTAAGAACGGCTGGACCGATTTGGCTAATTTTGATCTTGAATTATTTGTGGAAGTCCAGAGAAGGTTTAAAAGGTAGATAAATATGAAAATGCTCAGAATTAAATAAAAATAACAATCTTGTTTTTCCTTTCATGTGTCCCCCGTCGGACGGATTCTTTTGGTTTGTTTTAAGTTTATTTTATACAAAAGCTTAGGATTCATTGAGGCACTACAAAGTCTGCCGGGTCAGCTAGTAGTAGATATAAGCAATTCCGAATACTATTGTTAGAATAGTTGAAATAATCGGTGTTCACGTAATGAAATAGATGAAGAAAACGCGATTTTAAACTAGCTAGTAATGTTGAAAATATAATACCCAAATCAGCACAACGATCGAAGCAGATGTGTGTTGAAAAAATTCTCTGTAGAATACAAACTGCTTGGCAATTAATTCGAAAATTTTTCTTATTGTATGAAAAAGATTAAGTGGCAATATTTTGCGGCCGCATCAGGAAATGGCTCGGTCAAACATTAAATCCAAAATCAGTGTCATAATTTCTTCATAAAGAATATATGCTACAAAACAACCAGTAATTATATTGTGTGTAAATAAAATACTTTATTCGCTTATCTAATTTGATGTTACGTGACCACGCACAGCAAAACCAAGCCAGATGGCGAACGCTACACAGCTCCCGCGATTTAGCTTATTTCGTAACGTGCTTCATTACGTGCTGTTCAAAATTTTTAGTATGTTATATCAAAAATTAATTAAAGTTATTATTATACAATATATCTCATGATTTTGTAAATATCTTCATTTATCAAACCTTTCAGTAAACGTTATGTCACTGATCCTAGCGCTCAACTTATGGTTACACTAAAATATTGTTTTAAGCTAACCCAGCAATGTAAAGCAAATTAATAAATATTTATAGATTTATTATACGACTTTTTAAAAATAAGGGAAATAAATTAATGTCTGTTATTATTCAAATAATTTATAACAAATAAACACGAGATTATGAAACGCTTTAGCACAAACTGAATGTATTTATTCTTATGTTAAATATTATATCAAATAAAAATATATATTAGAATGGTTGAAATGTCCATGCAAGACATTTGCGATTATGAATTTCTTGGATTCCGCAAAATTTTTGCTGTTACAGTTTATTTAATGTTACTAGTTTTTAAAATTATTGCTGAGGAATTATATATGAAGGAATATCAGTATTATTTCCTTGTAATATTAAGAAAATAAATAATTTTAAGTTCCAATAAAATAAATCCTGATATGATCAAAATTTTAAAATAAAACAAAAATATGTCATTGTCGATATGGTACAATGCAGTCATTTGTTTGGCGATTTCGTTCAAGAAGTATTCCATTAAGAAACAATTCGCTTTTATCCAGAAATTACTAATTACACCTGTGGTAATGTCACTTATTTAAAAGAAAAGATGGGTTTTATATTTCTGATTCTGCTAATGTCGAAACATGACTGCTGTACATATCTAAGTGCAACAAACAACTTTTATGTCAATATCCAATACTTATTTCGGATAAAATTGACTTTTAATAAATATTAAAAAACAAACACTAAATTTGACCAAACAAACGTTTTTAACATATAGGTAATAATATTTTCAATTTAAGTCAATTTATATTAAATTTGATGTTTCTGTCTATTAAAATCGAGTATAAAAATAATTTGTGGTTTTACTAACAGCTTGTAATTACGATTTTTTTTAGCAATGGGTGTCCGCCATGCACTGCATGTAAAAAAACTAAATGTGTGGTGTCGTGGGACACCGGACAGGAACGAAGTTCCTTAAAAAATATTAATTTTAAGTTCTATTCGAGGTATAAAGAAAATATTTATTCGGGTATACATTTTTTATTATGATTTTTTATTGATAAAAAAAACTACTTTACAAAGTTATCAACTTTATTTTATTTACAATGATTTATAAAAAATATATACAAAGAAACTGCTATTTATATGAATAATAATAATTAAGCCTAATTATGTTTTATCATAGAAATAATAATAACCGTCATCACGTAGACTGTACATTAGTCACTGTATAGCCATCATACTAAGACTATACATAAATGATAAAAATCTTACGTTATGGACGTTTATTCCCGGTTAGGGTTCCGCATCGTCCCATAAGGAACTTCGTTCCAAAGAAACTGAAATAAGTGTTTCTTTAAAATGCCAATAATTTTGTTTAGCAAAACGAAAATGCAATATATAAAGTGATGCGGTCTTATGAACGAGAAAGGGCTTTAGTCGGCTCTACTCCGACATCCAGCAAACCAGCGCCAAGTGTAAGCGTAAGTTCTCCATTGATTTCGTAAAAAAATTAAATGTAGATTGAGAAGTTTTGCAATGCGCAAGAAAACTTTTTAATTTTGGATTTGTCTATCTGATTTTAAGTGGCTTAGAGATCTATAGAGTAGTGGATGAAGTCGCCCACTTTAAACACGAGGTGGCAAGCAGTCTCAACGGTATTGAAAAAGTTATTGTAAGTACTCCTAAGTGCTTTCTGCAATACACGATTATTTCACGAGAGAAATGGGTACGGTGATGGCACCCACCTGAGCCGTCTTTTAGCTACCATCACACAGACAAGGAGAAATAAAGACAGCAAAGAAAATAATTATGAGCGAACGCGAAATTCGTGAATGTATTTTTTTTATCTAGAGGCTGCCGGCATCGCGTCTCCTGGTTTAATGGTCGACAGATTTAGTTAGCAGTCTAGGATTCTCTGAAATAAAAAAAAGGTCAGTTGTTTTATATTTAAGAGGTCTTTAGTTGTCACCTTCTTTAATCTATTGGAGGCATTGAGCATCTAATGATAATGGCGCCTCTATGACCATGATATACAGAACTTTTTTACGGGTATGGAGAAGCGTTAAGTAAGCCACTACGGTCTATATCAAATCGATTTTCTAATTATTCTCTCAGTTTGCTCTTTTTTTTTTCATTTATTGCTTAGTTGGGTGGACGAGCTCACAGCCCACCTGGTGTTAAGTGGTTACTGAAGCTCAAAGACATCTACAACGTAAATGCGCCACTCACCTTGAAATATAATTTCAAAGGTCTCAAGTAAAGTTACAACGGCTGCCCTACCCTTCAAACCGAAACGCATTACTGCTTCACGGCAGAAATAGGCAGGGTGGTGGTACCTACCCGCTAGGACTCACAAGAGGTCTTTCCACCAGTAATTACGCAAATTATAATTTTGCGGGTTTTATTTTTAAAACACGATGTTATTCCTTCACCGTGGAAGTCAATCGTGAACATTTGTTGAGTACGTATTTCATTAGAAAAATAAGTACCCGCCTGAGATTCGAACAGCGGTGCATCGCTCGACACGAATGCACCGGACGTCTTTATCCTTTAGGGCACGACGACTTCAATTTGGATTAATTTGGATTAAATTAATCGAGTATATGGCAGGTATTTTGGTGGTATGGCGATCTCGGGGACTTAGGATTTTGCTCAAAGAGGCTAATGGAAAAGGACCTTAAGATAAAATTAATAGCTTAACTCCTTAGTCATTTCCGGCTAGCAAGTGTCCTTAGAACATATTTTATATTAATGACTTTAATTTTTACCATTGGCCGACATATTATGTCATGGAAGTCAATGCTTGTTGGAATTGGTGGGAATTTTAATTTAATTATTGTTAAATATGTACAATAGAATTGCTGAGAGGCTTTTAATTACTGGCGGGCAGGTCCATCAATTGTCAACATTTACCTTGACAGATGGGATAATTAAAAGCAGTTTTAATTATGTGTACGATTCACGAAAACCGAAGAATATTTTTTAATAAATATATTGACTCTTAAGGTTGAAGTCTCAATTTTATCGTACCTATAACGGCTGTCCTCCCCTACAAATAAAACTGAAGCTTGTTTGCTTCTTAGCAGATATAGGCAGCATGGTAGTACCCGTCGGTGCGGACTTACAATACGCTCTACGACTACGGTTTTTATTCTTGATGTACGACACGATCCCATATTCATCGAAGTTGTTCGTAAACCCAACCCGGTCACCGTCCTCGTCGAACCCGTCGCTTGCGACGAAGGGCTTGACGAGCGAATTAACCCACAGACACAGCCCACTGAGTTTCTCGCTGGATCTTTTCAGTGGGTCGCGTTTCCGATCCGGCGATAGATTCTGCGAAGCATTGCTCTTGCTGGGGTCAGTGTTAGAACCACTCCGGTTTGAGCCCCGTGAGCTCACCTACATGTTAAGGCGAAGCTGAAAAATCCTCTCAAGGCTATCACCATAGGCAGGGAAAAAAGGTACCTAAACCCTTTTTAGGTGCGTATTTAAAAAAAAACGCATTAGAGGTTTTGTACATATGATTATATCATCCGTCTTACATATTAAGCCCCTAATCGGGTCGCACGTGTGCGTGTATTGATTTTAAGATTTAGTTCAAGCTACGTTCATTTAGACGGGACATATGATCAGAATACGTACAATCGTAATTGCTTTCATTTGAAACCCTATAGCATTGAGGGGTCGTGCGTGCGTGAGTTCACGAAACTGCAATCATCTGGCCCCTCGCCACGTGTCATGTACGTCTGCAGCAAGCTTCACCAAAGTAAACGTGACTCTACAGTGTTGACGTAGATTCTATATTTCTTTAGCAATGGATTGATAAACTGCAGTGAGGGGTGACAATGGTTCATCGCGTCGACTTTAAAGCAAAGACACAGCGTTCAAATTAGCCCTCCATTCAAGGACGCACACAGTCGTACCGCGCAGACGCGGAAGTTCTACTAAATCGCGTTAGTACTAAAGGCCTACTCGTCCACAATGTTTTCGTATTATTTCGAAATGTTTTCAATGGACGTATTCTATTTTATAAACCATTTACATGTTTTCAATCCTTGATCTAATATAAAATTTGTTAGAAATGAAGTGCATATGGACAGTGTTGCTTCGTCCGTGACTAGCTTCATCTCAGTGGCAGTTTGTTTATGTATTGGAAGACAACAGATTGGTGCAGGCCGGCGGCATCCGCGAACACAGAAATGATTCTTCCTACGTTTCAGTGAGAGCGGTGCGCGTGAATGTAATCGCAGAAGTTGCGGGCGCAAGTAGTGTGTTACGCTGGCGTTTACAGAGAACTTTATCAAAATTAGCTTTACGATGAAGTGAATTTCTGATCGCGAAGTGTTAATTATTTTCTATCGAACTTAAAATTACGTTCAGACATTAAGAAAAAAATTAATTAGGCAGTGGGTAAGTTTACTCATTTTAAATTTAGTGTAATATTGTTATGATATTTGAAAAATTTCTAAAAAATTAATGGTTGAAAAAAAAACCTATTTACACTATAACAGTAATTTTATGGTAACTATTAGAAAATGAAATTCCTTTAGATAAATTAATAAAAATAAAGCTTATGTTTTGGAGCACATGTATGAACTAAGTATAAGTTTAAATTACTAAAATGTCACGTAAATACATTTCAAAGTTGAATTATGCTTGTCCAATATTACTTAGTACACAGAACAATAATAAATGTAATATAATAATTTCATCACGTCAATATCATATTTCAGTTTTACTATACAAACTTCAATACATTTAAAAACATATTATACATATTTCAATGGTTTTGTTGGTACGTTGAAGTATACAGACTAGCAGAATCAGAAAATGACTTACATTCGACAATTTTCTATTTATTTATTTAAAATATAGGAACATTAAGATATGATGTATTAGTAGTCAAAAACAAAGAGCAAGCCTATTCCACTTATGATGTCATTTACATCATTCACAGATAACATTCGTCTATTGCATCCAATTAGTTTTAATTATTCCTAATACTTGTTAATTCCGGGTGAAGCGATGTGCCCGAATGTTGGTTTACGTTTCATAAAAACTTTTCGGAATGTTTTATCGCACTTATTTACGTTTAAAAATATATATTTTAAGGAATACAATAGAGTACCACAAAGTACGCGGGATGGATGAACGCTATTACAACGTATAAGTAGTTTTTAATTTCCTCATACCTTCTCCGATTCTAGAAAACATTACAAAACTGTGAAACTAAGATACGGATGGAAATTACCGTTGGTACAGTAAATTAGGCGTGGATCATTTGCAGCACTACTTTAATTTTTCGCAAATTATCATGAACTGCTCCACTTGCTTTGTTTTGTTTCCGCGAGGAAAATCCATTACGCGTGCATTTTCACTTGCAATAAGCCCTGCATCTACCTTATTCGATTGTTAGAAGGTCCGGGGTCCAACCGCTTTAAAATTTTAATCCGGCGTGCTTTTACCTTAGTAAGGAACACTACATTATGAAGTACATTTCTTTGTTACAACGAAAGACCACAGTATTTAACTTCACCAAGGCTGCCAGTGGTTGCAGCACGTCACCGCGACAAGGTATATCAACGTTGCGATGCGAAAAGTACACCGTGTAAATAAAGTGTTGCTAGATCAAAAAAACAGGCGGGCTTATTATCTAAGTGATTTTAAGTTATCACAGTCGCTTACGTCAATGCCAGGGACGCAGCCAAGTTCTAACAATAAGAACCTTTTCAAAATCTCGTAGATAAAAAGGACATGCCATAGCCCCCGGGAAACTCGTAAGAGGGGCATTCATTCTAGAGTTGAATGGTATGTGGTAAAATATGAAGTATATCTCGAACCGTACTGGATGAATGAACGGTTTAAGATGTAAGAGATCGATTCTGCTGTATGGGCGAGTGCAGCAATGATGAAAAGAGGATATCGGGATCATTTTAAACAGCCCCAAAGAATACACTCCTACTATAATAGGATAGGAATAGAATATACTCCTACCTAGAAAGAGCCAAACTCTCTGTATATATTATTAAAACTAATAAATATAGATTTCATTAATTTTGATATTCTTCATAATATTTTGAATTTGTGGACTGCCATATTGAACAACATGTATGTATGTTGTTTGTATACAAAAATACTATTTATGGTAACAATAATTACCTTTAAATTTGAGGAGTGCTCTCAGTAGTAGGCAGAGACTTGGCTGTGTCCCTGATATTGCTGACGACAACGAGCGAAGGTGACCACTAATGGCAAACTTAATTCATATACCTAGTGCAAATTTATTTAATTAATTAATTATTTTAAAATTACATATTTATGCCCTACCTATATTTGCCCTATATAATTAATTACATAGGGCAAACCAAAACCGAAGAGATTTAATAAATATATTTAAATTTTAGTACATACTTTGATCGTCTTAATAGTTGGCTAGTTACCTTGGCTATTTTTTAGCGGAGTTCGATTGCCGATTGGCGTTACTATCTTTGTTAAATATGTATGTAATTGTTTTTCTCTATAGGATTTCCGGTAACGGTTTAACACCACATAAAATTCGGGCCGTTGAGTGTGCAGAGCTTATGGATATCGGGAGCTAAATTAATAATTTATATTACCTCGTTTGATTATTTTTATTGGGTAGATGAGTCAACAAGCTTATGCTCTATCTGTTGATAAGTATTTACCGGAATTAATAGACACCATAACTTGAATGCTGCTAACTCACCTTCAAATCGGCATGACTGCTTCGCGCCAGAAATACACTTTAGTTTTTAAAACTTTTATTGCATTTCAGATAGATTGTTGTTTCTCCTTTACTAATTGAGTGGTAAAAATAAAAACTATTAGCAAATGTCGAACTGACATTGAATAATAGGGGTGAAAACTTGCGAATGCTTGTAAATTGAATTATTGGTCATGTGAAGGACTTTAGCGTACGCGTCGGTAATGCCCAGCAATTAATCTTACGTAAAACGATGTGTAACGTGCCAACTAGTGAAGTCTGTACCGTTCAATTTCTAACACATGTGATTAAACATATCCAAAGTTTCGTAACACTGTGGTGACGTTAACATGTGTTTACATTTATATTCCGAATTAGCCGACATCTTAAATAATTAGACTTACAGAATAAGGATAATACGAACCCATAAAGACAGCCCATAGGGTATCTTGCAAGATTTTCTCAGTGGCTTATGATTCCGACTCTGCAGTAGATTCAGCTGAGAACCACTGTTGCTAGAGCAGATGTTAACAAAGTCTCTCAGGCAAGCCCCGTGAGTTAGCCTATCATCCGGTGTAGCAGAATACTACTGGTCTGTGGCAGGGCAGTCGTGGCATTCAGTATCTTTTTTTTATGTTAGAGAAGTTACTGGTGGCTTTCCAGTTTTACCAGGACAGGTGGGCGAGCAACGGCTCAGCCAAGAAGAGTGGGATTTGCCAAGAGCTACCCGAGTGCCTTCAGACCTAACAACTCAAAAGTAGCTGCTTCGCGAATGAATATACTATCGGATCGGAATCGCGACTCGCTGAGAAGATCCGGCGAGAAACTCAGTGGGCTGTGTCTGTGAGTTAATTTACTCGCCGAGCTCTTCGTCGCAAGCGACGGGTTCGACGAAAACGATGACCGGTGCTTGGGGTACTTAAAAGCACCGTTAGTGGATCGGGAGGATCCGAAATGACGTATTTTGGGCGACGTCGACTGTTTACCATTCGGTCCGCAAGATCAGGAATGTAGCCCATGCGATGAACCGACAAAGTCAAGTCGGCAATTGGCGATTGTTTACGTCAGTGTACTGGTAATTAGGAAGGTATAAAAGAAAACTTTAATACAGAATTAAAATTGCTCGAATTATAATTATGTCGTATGTGAAAAACCTAATGATAGCACGCCTAATGATGAAACGCCTGTTCCCACAAAAATAAATATGGAACACGTCATAAAATTAATAGAATGTCGGTCATCCATTTTAAAAGGAGATAATGTTTTGATTAAAACATTTGAAACTCAATTAATTAACTAGGATGAAGTTGCGTTTTACATGATAAAATCCACACGAAAACTAGGTGTATTTCTATTATTAAAAATCACAATTTTGTTATCGTATTTTATGAACTAATTGCGATCAAAATTTGTCGATTTCTTGTTTGCTCTTGCACGATTAATTGACAGTAAGTAGTTTCAACAAATGGGTGAATTTTATACATTTTGTATTGTTCATAGCTGAACGTGTCTGTATTTTCCTAGTTTCAAATAAAATAAACAAGTAAAATTAGCCAAAAAACTGCCCACTGAGTTTCTCGCCGGATTATTTCAGTGGGTCGCGATTCCGATCCGGTGGTAAATTCTGCGAAGCACTGCTCTTGTTAGGGCTCTAGTGTTTGCTAATTCTCTCAGGTTGAGCCCGTGAGTTCACCTACCCGGTTGAGTGTAGCTGCCTAATCGGAATAGCTCCTTAGACTGCCAGCGAATAAGAACGGAAAAAAAACCATTAATTTAGAGTAGAATAGACATTATTAATTCATCAAAATGCGATTTAAAAAAAAAACGTCCTTGAAAGTTTTTAATATAATATAAAAAATAAATCTAAATGTTGAAGTGATTATGGTAGAATTTCGATCATCGTATGACCATTGGTAAGAATAAACATAATTTTTCAAAGGAAAAATAAAACTATGTGATTTAGGGATATACTGAGAAAATTCCCTTATAAATTGAAAATTACTAAGATGTCCTGATAAAATAGGGTTTTGCCGTGGCTTTACGAGCTGGAAATGACGTTGCCGACTGTCCACTCTTATCTATCGGCGACCCAACCCTTTTCACTGCCACTCTCATCCGCATTATGTACCTACTTTCGTTGATATCCTCATAAAGTCTTTCTACAGTAATAGAAGAAGACATTTCAGTTTTGATAGTGTATTATAAAATAATCAAAGCACAGCAACAGAATAATTAATAAGGAATTAATAATAAGGAATTGTTCGAGATGATACCGGCATCTCGTTTTTACCATCGCACCGCCCGCCACCGGAGTAGAGTTCGTCCATACTACCTGGAGCCACTGCGGTCATCCACAGTGCGTTTCCAGAGGTCTTTTTTGCCACGTACCATCCAGCTATGGAATGAGCTCCCCTCCACGGAGTTTCCCGAGCGCTATGACATGTCCTTCTTCAAACGAGGCTTGTGGAGAGTATTAAGCGGTAGGCAGCGGCTTGGCTCTGCCCCTGGCATTGCTGAAGTCCATGGGCGACGGTAACCACTCACCATCAGGTGGGCCGTATGCTCGTCTGCCTACAAGGGCAATAAAAAAAAAAATTATAGGTAAAAAGTTTCAGTCCTGAGTTGAAGAAATTGTTGAGTCTTAAAAAAGGGATTGTCTTGTTTATTGAAATTGCTATATACGTATAATGTATTTTTGTGATCTTACACTAATTTAGGACAATTTTATGACGAATAATAATATATTTAAGGGTTTCCATTGCGCATTCAATGACGTAATTTGGGCGTACAAAGTTGATTCTTTCTCAAAAAAGCATCATTTAAAAAAAAAACATTCATTATTTATAATTTTAGGAAAACGTAATTTTAGTAAAACTTATAAATAGTAAATATGAAGCTAAGTGCTAATTCGTAGTATTAAAATATATTAACTGAAAAAAATAAACATGGCACACTGAATTTCAAATAAAATCCTCTACTGGTGGCGTACAGCGCTTGGTTAGTTCAATACAAATTGTATTCTGCAGGGAAATGGTTTAAATTGTTGGTTCCGCATTAAGCCATAAATCCTTTATCAGACCACTTTACTTATCGGCAGTTTGAGGCTTACTTTTCGTCCGTTCATTCTGAATGCCTTACTACACTCCAAACCAGGGATGTTCAATAAAAAGTAATAATGTGTATGATGCAATTATCTTTTAATTTAATTGAATTTTTCGACGTAGTCACATTTCAGCTTTATACACTTTATATCTCTTTTATCTAAAGCTAATTTATCATTTTTTTAAAATCGTGTACTGCGGTGATACTGCGTCATGATCTTCAAATTTATGGCCCCTAAGATGTTCCTTTAAACAAGGAAATAGGCACTACGAGCTAGGTTCGGTGAATATGGAGGACGTTCCATCAATTCGAAGCCAGCTTCTTGAATAGCAGCCATCGCAACTCTGAACTTGTGCGCGGAGGCGTTATCTTAACGAAACTAAATAACTTTAGCAAGTTTGCCACGCCAATGCTTGCGTATTTCCTCACACGACTTAGCTACTTGTTTTGCGTACAAAGTCCTCGTAATGATGGTTAGGATCTTCGATCATTACCACCCCTTGGCTCTTTCAGAAAAAAACAGCCCATATTCTTACCGGCTGACGAAATTTCTTCGGAGTTGGAGATGACGGTTTCTTCATGGTTTCTTCTTTCTTTCTTTTACTGGTGGTAGGATCTCTTGAGAGTCCGCGCGAGTAGGTACCACCACCCTACCTATTTCTGCCGTGAAGCAGCAATGCGTTTCGGTTTGAAGGGTAGGGCAGCCGTTGTAACTATACTTGAGATCTTAGAACTATATCTCAAGGTGGGTGACGCATTTACGTTATAGATGTCTATGGGCTCCAGTAACTACTTAACACCAGGTAGGCTGTGAGCTCGCCCACCCCTCTAAGCAATAAAAAAAAAACCTGGTTTTTCGTTTTGGCCTATAGTGAAGCCATATTTCGGCCGTTGACATGAAACGAGCCAAAAATCGGTCAAGATTGCTGTAACAAACCAAAACAGCATTGTGGAAATTTCAGTCTCTTTTGTTACTGTACCTCAGAAAGAATTCCGGGCACCCAGTGCGCCGACACTTTTTTCACATCCAAATGGTTGTGTTGAATATTATGGAAACTTCCTATAGAATTCTTGTTTTCTTCTACAATAAAACAAACAATAAGACGACGATCCGCCAGGACAATATTATCAACTTTTTTAATCATTTGTTCAATCATTACCGATGTAGGGCGTCCCGTGCGGGGGTCGTCGTTTTTGGAAGTTCTTCCTCGCTTGAACTTAGCACACCAACGTGCAACCGTACAATATGAAGGTGCACGAACCCTTAATGTTGATCTCAAGTTTTGATTAACCAGCTCCGAAGTAAAAAATATCAAGCAGAGATATTCTATAATATTCATGCCTGCCAGTGTTTTTTTTTTCCAAGAAGATGTATCGCTTTATCACTATTTATTGAACACCCCTCGCATGTATGTTTTTGTCTAAAAAGGCTGCTAATTTTAACATTGTATGCTATTGAGGAATTACATTTTTAATTGTTAAATTGAGATCCATATTACAGAAGGAAATAGCTGGTCTCCTGCGTAATAGTACCCGGATAATGTTGTTTTGAAAATATTACTCTTCTTCTTTGCAATGTTTTAAAAGTTCATCAAACTTTTGTAAGACCCGACGTCTTACATTAAATATACAAGTTGTTATAGTACCAAACAAAGGATTGCGGATGTTTCATGGTACGGGTTGCATTTGATCGTATGTATATGCATTTTAGTATTAATTAAAATCCTTTTCTTTCAGGACAGGTCTGAAATGGCAAGTATCTGATTTTTATGTTATATTTGTAATAAATTAGAAAGTCTATGTTAAATTTGAAAAAATATTGCGTGAGAATCACAATTTAGCTTAATAGCAGTAGGTTACGCATTGATATAAGCCTTGGATCAATAACTTACTTACTTGTTCCAGATATGGTATTCTATGTCTGGTGGTGGTGATTCAGTGTACACGGTATTAAGCCATCAGCTTACCCCCTTGTTCTGTTGGGCGAGGCAACCGTTTGCCTCAATCGAGGTCCAAGACTTTTTAGGTTAAGAACGACGGTTTTAGTGTGGTTCGATTTACTGCTACAGCACCACCTCCTAATAATCTATGTAGATATCTTGTTGGCAAAATAAAACTGACAATAGTAATTTCATTCCCTTTATTCTAATAATATGCATTCCGAAAATGGTTAATAGATAGTTAGTAGCTATATTAATGGGTTACTGTTAAAACAACAATACTGTTGTTCTTACTGAGTTATAATCACTTAGCACAATAATAAATTGAGGTAATGTCGGGTCATTGACCAATAACACCTTACAAAGAACTCTTACATACTACTGAAAGGCTTATTATAACGAATGTGGAAACGGCAAACAGATCAATGGATTAATCTAAGCGAATGAAATTAAAACTACTTCAAATATTATTACTAAATTAAATGCAAGAGTATGTACGCATATTCTTAATATTTCTCTTAGATCTGAAAGGAGTCATTAAATATATTATTACGAGCGAATAACCGTAGTCTTCCTCACCTTAGCAAATGAAATGTGACCGTTTTATATTTCCCTGTGGAAAGCCGTGCAATAAAGTATGTTGGCAATTTAAGGAGAATATGCATTTAGTAGCACGACAGCTATAAATTCAGACGTAGCAAATGAACGAGCTTCCGCGGGAGCTACATTCTGCGGGATCTCGCAGCCACTGGCGTGATATGGACATGAAATATGGCCTGAAATATTTTAAACTAAAAACTACACGCCTCGTGAAAGATCTCATTATAACGTCCGGTACCTGTTTTTAGTACAGTCCTATATCAAACGCTCTTGGATTTAGGTCGAGTTTTGATGTTTGGTTAATTGATGAGCCGATTTCCGATAATTCATTCGTATCGGAAGATCGGTACCCTAATTTCGTAGAACTAATCAAAAGGACAAATTTTAAATATTTGGTGTACGTATATACGAGTATATATGAATAATAATATGTAAGCACGCAATGTGTCTAGATATGATAACAATACAAGTAGTTAAACCCACTGAGTGTCTCGCCCGATCTTCTTAGTGGGTCGCGATTCCGATCCGATGGTAGATTCAGTGAAGCACTGCTCTTGCTAAGGCCAGTAATATAAAATTTTCAAGATGAGCCTACGAGCTCACCTACCAGTCCGTAAGTAGTTGGAATAATAGCCCCTTCGATACCAACTTTAGGTAGAGCAAAAGTAGTGTAATAAAAAAGAACAATTCACTTTTTTAAGTCGTAGTGTTTCATGATTTATATTGTAGTTTCATGACTTTTTCGTCGACTATGAAATTTAATCATCTATATTATGTTAACAATTGTAACAGAAAAGATATGTACGTACCTAGTTTGACAATAGCCGCCTTCAAATCGTGATTATCAACAAACATTACGTGGCTGTTTTATTTTAGTTATCGTACTAAGAGCACAATGACTGTAATGCGCCTAAAATAAATATGAAAGCTTTGATTCAATATAGGTATTTATACGGTTACATGAGTCGTATCTGGGAATTGGTTATAGTATTATTCAGAGAGTCAACCATTGATAAAATCATTCCATGATGTTATTAAAAGCTACTACATAATATGGGTTTGTACACTGTTTTTATACCAACGGTATTTGCGTACGATGGTTTACGCATACAATCACACTGACCCAAATGTGTACTGAATACATTGCGGCTCGATGCGATGGTGCACGTGTTTGAAAGCTTTCGAACGCTATTTAAACTACATATTTCATTTCACATCATTTTAATTTTCGTTCTCATATAACTTCCTGTCATGAAACGTTTAGGTACATAAATGATACATTTTCTTTAAATTTAAAAATATAAATGAAAAAGGAAATTTCGTCAAAAATCTGCCTCAATTTGTAATTTTTTTTTAAATCGAACTCGATGATGATAGTCACTCATTCGATCATTTAAAGAGTACAAAATTAATTATTTTCGATTTAAACTAGAAGAAATGTTTAAATTCGTATTGAGCTTTTATATCACTTGATGGACAGAGATCAGGGTGAGATGCTCAGTGTAGTCAAATGAATACCTTTTTTCTTAAATATATTAGTACTTATCATGTGTTCACGAATAACTCAACGAAGAAGGTATAAATATAAGATCGGTATGGATAGGTATAATAGGTATAAGTATATTATAACATATTATATTAAAATAATAAATGAATTAGGGAAATTATTGGTTTTTACGTGCGTTGTAAGCTCGCATAAATAGACGCCACTATCTTACCTACTTTAGCCAGGAGACAGAAAAACGTTCGGGTTTGAAGGGTGTTTTTGTGCAATACAATTGAGACTTCGATGTGCTGTGCGGTTATGCCTTAATGAGTTCCGAGACCTCTTAACTCGTTTTTACCGGTGGTCGGACCTTTTGTGAGTCCGCACGGGTAGGTACCACCACCCCACACCACCTTTTTCTGACGTGAAGCAGTAATGCGTTTCGGTTCGATGGGTGGGGCAGCCGTTGTAACTATACCGAGACCATAGAACGCATATCTCAGTTTGATGGCGGCATTTACGTTGTAGATTTCTATGGGCTTCGGTAACCATTTAACACCAGGGGCTGTGAGCTCGTCCAACCATCTAAGCAATAAAAAAAACACTAGTCCCGGTGCGCTAAGTGCGAGTTTTTTAACGTTCTCGATAGCGTAAAAGTTAACTCAACTTTGTATGCAGTTGGAACAGCGCCCCTAACGGTAAACGTAGGCAAAGGTTCCAACTCCATACAAATTTGAGTTAATTTTACGATATCGAGACGTTAAAAAATCTCACTAAACACACTGAGCGCATTCACTGCGTGATTCAGTTGTTGCTTTGTAATAAAATCATCTTAAAATGCTAGTTTTGATGAATTATACGAACACCTTCCATAGTTTTTAATTTAGACTCAAATTTAAGTACAACATTTGAAATTTATCATACTTTAAATATTTTTCTTAAAATTATGTTGTAGAAAGCTATTATTTTTAGATTTTTAAACGTTTTTACTTTTTAAGTATAGGACAATGTTTATGTTTGGATTTGTTCAATCAAGGCCGTGGAAATGGAATCAACCCAGTCCCTTAACGAGAGGTCCTTTAGGAAATCACTATAGACCCACCATTCGATTCGATGTAATAAAATAGCAAGATCCTGGACATTTGTAGTTTTCAATAGCTATTCTCGAAAAGTGCCTTTGTTACCAGTAGTCAGGGTTCATATTAGGTTTTCTTTGCCGTCCGGCTGCTTTTGTGGCCTAAGGGAGAGGGTCAATTTAATTAATTACAGAAACCACAACGTGCACCGTATTAAACCTTAGTTACGACGTATTATTTTACTTTCTACGGGTGATTACGATATTTATTGTTATCGCCTAAAGCACCATTATCGACAGGGCGTATGGTTCTTTGCAAAATAAAATAATAGTTCTATGAAACTGAAACGATTTCTGTTGAACTCTGTGAAATCTTAAAAAATATCTAGACATATACAATGTAATCTTAACTCATAAAACACGTGTACATTCTTATTACATTATTTTTAGCCTTCGATTAACTAAATGTAGGATGAGTCATTCTCGCAAGAGCTATTAAAAGCTTCGGACGTCTTTGAAGTTTGAACTGACACTTGGCTTGGTGCTGATCTATTCATGTCAAATCGTCCTACCTTCTCATTGTACCTGATAACACGAGATCGGCTACCTTCGTTCTTTGTGCGCATAGATATCAGTACGTATTGTATAGCTTACGAAATACCTATTCTTGAATGTATGTAGATATCTACGAACAAGCTGTCTCATATATGTAATAAATTGAAATCAGCGGAAAAGATGTGTTATGTAATATGAATGTTCAAATCCATGTAATTTAAGATGAGGTTTAAAAAATGAAAAATAAATATTATTTTTAAAAAAACTAATAAAATACGCTTTTATAGAAAATCCAACTAAAAAATAGAAAATAATTTTTAATAAATTTGAATTAAAAATAGTGTAAGAAAAAATGATTTTATTGTAAAAAAGCGTGGGTTGCATGGTATAATTAGTTATAAATATTTTATGAACAGATATGAGTAGAAGGGTTCATTTGATAATATCTATAGAAGCGTATTTTGTTAGTTTTTTTAGACTATTATTTATTTTTCATTTTGTAGGTGAATTTAAATTTTTTCAAATTTTTTTTTCAATTTTTTTTTTATATTGAATTGTTATCAGTCCTTAATAAGTATTCGAGTTAATCCGACATTTTAAAGGGGGTCAAAATCATGTTCAAAGATTCCGTTACAAACATACATACATACGTCTGAAGCTAATAAAAGCGTATTAAAAAGAGAGTAATGACAGTTAGTTTTTGTATATAATTAAGAGAATTAGCCACGCTATCGTATGATCATGATCAATGTGACCTTATTGTGTATGCCAATCATCGCACAGCCGTGACATTGGAACGACAAGAAATATTCCAGTATAATGCAAATAAAATAAAGTATCTGAAACATTATTGTTACATAATATTTTTGATGTAACAAAGGTATTGTGTCACGCATAATTACGTTCGTAAATGAATTAAAAAAAAAACACAAAACAAACAATTTTAGTATAATTAAAAATATTTAATAGTTTTTACAACACGAACTCTTATAATAATCCGGTGAAGTTTCAAATATTTATCACAATAGTCAGGCCTAGGATTTTAAAGTATTTATTAGCTTTGTAGCAGTAATACTTTCATTTAAAAATTCCACTTTTTAGTAACTCAGCGCGACAGCTTAGATCGGGTAGTTTCATGGATCTGAATAATGTTAATGTACCTACTTGATAATACATTAACATTATGATGATAATGGTGAGATATATGTAAAAAGAACTGGTGATAAATATTTAAACGTTATATTTGTATCATCACAGCAATATCCTATTTAAGACACCACTGATGATGAGGGATAAGACCGTATGATGAGTGATTGTGTAATCAACAAAAATATCATCAAAATTAATCGGAAACTATTAGAATCAAAAGCCAAAAATGGAAGTTTATGCACTTTAGCGACGTCCGCTCGTAATCCCAAATGGTTCAATTCAAGTATTTCCCTGCTAGCAAAACTTATACTTATAACTATTATACTGGTGAAAGAACTTATTGTGAGTCCGCACGGGTAGTTACCACCATCCCGCCTATTTCTGCCGTGAAGCAGCAATGCGTTTCGGTTTGTAGGGTGGGGCAGCCGTTGTAACTACATAATAATATACTGAGACCTTAGAACTTATATTTCAAGCTGGTTGGTGCATTTACTTTGTGGATGTCTATGGGTTCCAGTAACCACTTAACACCAGGTGGGCTGTGAGCTCGTCCACCCATCTAAGCAATAAAAAATAAAAAAACTTCGAATCGATTTCTAATAAAACGATTGATGCTGAATATGAATGTTTAAAATTAACAACACACGCTTAAATTTATTGTGCTCTTTTGGGTGAAGAGAAAAAAAGCCACATTTTTAAAGCAATAATTCCCTTTTTACGCTCAGTTTTCTTTTCACATTGTAGTATTTACAAATTCAATGAGACAATTACAGATATAATAGAAAAGATTTTTTGGAAAGAAGTTCCTTATGGGACGATGCCGAGGGGTACCCTAACCGGGAAAATCGTCCGTAATGTAAGATTTTTGTTAGTAACAGTGTACGGCTTAACTTTGTAATAACGTACAAGTTAGTAATGCACACATTGTACGACTTAACTTTGTAATAACGTACAAAAAATAACATATTTGTTTATCATTTATTGACCACGATCTCAGAGCGTTCGTATGCGCAATACACTAACTCTTATGCAAACAACCGTGAATGAAGTGTACCACAATAAGTTCGCACGTTACCGAATGGCCGTGGGTTGTTGCCAAACCTCCAGTTTTATTTTCTTTATACCTCGAATAGAACATAAGATTAATATTTTTATAATAAGGAACTTCGTTCCTATCCGGTGTCCTAAGACACCACACATCTTTTTTTTTATTTTATAACAAGGAAATATGTATATCTTCTCGCTGTCATCACGATTTTCAATTTGCCCGGTTAGGTTCTGGAAATGGTACATGTGTTTACAGATTTGTCACAATGCCGGTTGGCACTCGCCCGCAGCGCAGGCTCCGACAAACCACAGCCATTCAGTTAGATTCCGACTGACAACATTAATTCCTCTCTATGTATCAAAGGCATTCGGATAACCTATATTTGAATTTTTTAATTTAAATAATAAGCCTGAGTTTATTTTAGTGAAATGTTTCTTAAAATAATTGATTATAAGTACAACCATAAGCAGCGGCTTGGCTGTGCTCCTGGCATTGCTGAAGTCCATGGGCGACGGTAACCACCCACCATCAGGTAGGCCGTATGCTCGTCAGACTACAGGGGCAATAAATAAAAAATTCGAAACGGTATAAAAGCGATTTCTTAAAATGTAAATTTGAACTAATCTTTTAATTCCAAAATCGATTAGTAAATTCCTTGTTTGCATTCGGAAGGCTTGTCATATTTCAGAACAGCACTCTTGTTAGTCCTAGTTACTTTGTTAGACTTTTTAGGCAAATCCAATAATATTTAACGCTGACTTAAAATACAGATGAAATTCCGATAGCAATTTAATTCAACACCATTTTTTTATCTTCCATTTTGGATCGCGGTATACTTAATCGAATTTTTACAAAAGATATAAAAAAGTGAATGCTAAAGCTGTCTTTGATTCCCTAAGGAAAAATATATCTACAACTCTACAGTGCTACAGAAAATAGACGTGGAAACTAGAATTTACTACGACAATTACAAAGCTTTAATTAAACAGGGGAGGTTTTCATCCTGCGATATAGAAAGTTTAACAGTTCATTGAGTTAATCGTTCACAAGACATTTTATTAGCAACATACCATTTTATATGTAAATTTTTTTTTATTTTTTTTTTATTGCTTATATGGTTGGACGAGCTCACAGCCCACCTGGTGTTAAATGGTTACTGGAGCCCATAGACATCCACAACGTAAATGCGCCACCCACCTTGAGATATAAGTTCTAAGGTCTCAGTATAGTTACAACGGCTGCCCCACCCTTCAAACCGAAACGCATTACTGCTTCACGGCTGAAACACGCAGGGCGGTGGTACCCACCCGCGCGGACTCACAATAGGTCCTCCCACCAGTAATATTATCTAAATAGATGTATTTTAGATACAGAAAACGTTCTAAAAAAAAGCAAGTTTGTATCACGTAGACATGTTTGAAGTGAATCATTTGCCACGTACTAGTCGACCTCCAGTGCTAAAGTCTGCATCATATCCTGAAATAATTCAGTTGTTACCGTTACCCACTAACCTCGATACTAATAAAATTACTTGTACTTTACGACGCTGCTCTTTACATAGTTTCTATTAAAATACTAAACAATTTTGCAGCGAGATACTTTGTCTGAGTAACAATCCTTGGGCATGGTAATCAAGGTTTTGAAATCGTCGTGGGCTATATTATAAAGCGACTGGTGTACACGTATGAAGCGATGCGATTATACCGATCATGAATGATTTAGTGTAGCAATAAAGTCGTCTAACGAAAAAATCAAACCATAATTAAAACTGTACTATTTCAAGGGTTCAATTTCGCGTTTATTGTTTTCTTTCGGATTATTATTTCCTACTTTTCGGATACTATATAGTTTAGTAGATAAGTTAGGAAAACATTATACACGAGACACCGCCTAAAATTTTTTTTTTTAATTATATCCCCGATTCGTGAAAGCCGATTATTTTTAGCCGATTTAAAGCCGAAAATTAACTAAAAATAAAAAAAATATGTGAAAAGCGTATTGGAACCTCGCACGGATATGTAGGTCTTACCTTCTTCTTTTTTTACCTGTTTACTGGGAGCCTAAGAGGCTATTCCAGCGACGCCGGGACGGTTAGGTGAGCTCACTTATCCCACTAGGTGGGGTCGGCACAGCTAATTTTTCTCTTCCATTCTCTTCTATCAGCCGTCATCTCAACACTCACTCCTCTCTCTCTCATATCGTCATTCACACACTCCATCCATGTCTTCTTCGGTCGACCTCTTCCCCCTCTACCTTGCACTACCATTTCCCTACATCTCCTAGTCACATGCATCTTCTCTCTATGCATCACATGTCCATACCACGCTAACCGTCCACTCCTTAATTTGTTGCTTACCGGGGCCACTTTCACACTTCCTCTGATATACTCATTCTGATCTAAGCAATAGATGAATAAAAATGTATGTGAAATCCCTCTTGACTAATTCCGTTGCTGGTGTTATCATGTGGTTTGAAAAATCATAAAGATAAACGCTTTGAATCTATTTTTAAATTTTACTTCAACATCAGCGATCAAAAATTGTTCCAGAATCTATCGCTTTGTTATTTAAATTTAAAAAATAGTACCGCGATTTGCTGCGTTTCATGTTGAATATACCTAAATTATTGTTTCTAGAATCTTTACCTTTGTCTCTGATAGGTTGAAATACAATATAACGTTGAAATAACCGAAAAACCTAAATACTTTAATAAACTTTGATAAAACCAGGCAGATTTCAGCAACTCCGTCGATTAAATAGAACAGGAACCGGTTAATTATTTTTCACGAGCACTAGAGTCCCTATTAAAAGACATCTGTTACACCCGAAGACGTTTGGTATGCATTTAAAAGTTTACGAGCCATTAGAATGATCATGCTGACCGATCACTTCTAAATATACTCCGTCGTATATTAACCACCCAAGTTGTTAAACTGATTGAGTAACCCGACCATTTGTTAATGTAGTTTACATTCATTACCTAATTAGTAATTTAAATTATACTCGTGCTAATCAGGACTTGTTCAATTTAAAGGTATTTCCCATAGATCTTGTAAAGAATACCAATAGACTAACATTACACCAGTATACGATTTTACTGGTGGTAGGACCTCTTGTGAGTCCTCGCGGGTAGGTACCATTGCCTTACCTATTTCTGCCGTGAAGCAGTAATGTGTTTCGGTCTGAAGGGTAGGGCAGAACTTATATCTCAAGGTGGGTGGCGCATTTACGTTGTAGATGTCTATCGGATTCAGTAACCACATAACACCAGGTGATCTGTGAGCTTGTCCACCCAACTAAGCAATAAAAAAGTTAAAAATAAACTTACGAAAAAACTGTATTTATTTCTTTTGTTACAGGTTTAAAACACAGGATTGAAAATAATTTGGTTGTGATAAATATAAGGGCTTCCAATTTACACCTTAATGTTTCTACGACATGAGCAAACGTTTTCTTGACGCTTTTCGTTTTAAAAGTGTTGTTACATTTTTTTTGTACGTGCTTTGTACGATGAAGTGAGAAGCAAGCGATGACTGCGAAGGAAGTGGAACTGACAGGTGGCGTACCCTGGGGATTTCGCATGCATGGCGGAACTGACCAGAACCAGCCGCTTAGAATATCACGGGTTAGTATAATATTATATTTTCTTAGGCGATCGCGAGTGGTAGACAGAATTAAAAAAAAAAAATTTTTTTTTATTTATTGGTTAGATAGATGGACGAGCTCACAGCCCACCTGATGTTGAGTGGTTACGGGAGCCCATAGACATCTACAACGTAAATGCGCCACACATCTTGAGATATAAGTTCTAAGGTCTCAGTATAGTTACAATTACGGTTTAATCTTGGCTTTTTTACGGTCATTATATTATTTTTAATGTTTCAAATACTTTGTAGTTTTCGTAATATGTATATGATATGGATACCAAATATGGATATGAAAGCTAATATAATATATAATATTATTTTGTGAACGAATGTGATTACCGTCAATAAATATAATTATTAATAATTAATATAGTCTGCAATCATGTATACATTCTACGATATATACAATTCTATTTAAATTATTTCTAATTAAAATAACAAAATTCAGCATCAGAATGTGACTTGTTAATTATAAAAGAGTTTCTAGTAGTTGAGAACCCTATTAGCTCAGAAAGAAAAGTAATTTCCTTGAATTCCTTGGGGGTGTAGTGTCAGATTACGCAATTAAATGCCGCTATAAATGAAAGAGCGAAACAATTCGTTTCGCTCTTTGTTGGTGGACAACTCTACAATTTGTCAAGAGTACTGTACCGATTATTGTGGCGGTGAGGTGTGAAATGTTCCATAGAGATTTACTGAAACAGATTAACTTAAATTTCTATGATTTTTGAAAGATTTCATAGTTACATCCACTTAGGCTCTTACATTTGATTGTAGGTTATGTCGGTAATTGTCATTATAGAATTACAATTTTTCGTAATGCTTCTGACTGCGATATGAATAAGATTACCATAAATTGTGTTTACTGAACAAACAACAATCAATCATTAAAAAAACGAGACTCTTCTTCTTTAATAAAACCAGTGACGTTTTCCTCATCTTTATACACATAACTACCGCAGGTAATCAATCAGGATTTTTAAGACAAGATTAATTTCACTGTAATCATTTCTGTAGTTTATTACTGAATTAGAGAATTAAAAGTTTTGAAAATTTTATGCTTTTATTTTCCATCCTTGAAAATGGTGTCATAAAATATATAATAGAAAGTGATTAGATTTTAAAGAGCAAGAAAAAATATTCTCGATTTTATAGGCTTCTTTGTTAGAGATTTTTACGGCACCATGCTCAAATAGTGAAAGCTGTCGGCGACAGTGAGGTAAAGCCCTTGTTTAATGTAACAAGATACTGCGATCGCTTCCCTTAGGTTAAGGATTATTATTTGATACTTCAATAAGGATTGAAGAGAGCAAATTAAGCGGCCCTATCTTGTTTCTTTTAATCTGTCAACAAACATTACTAGCTGCCGAGACCAAAGCTGCAGTTTTTTTTCTCCTATTTTTACCAACTTCGCCAATAATGGTACATAATGTGACTCCGTAACTAAACTTACAATATTTTGTTAATGTATGAATACACCAACAACTACAATATGATAATGTTACGCGCTGAGGTTCGGGATAAATAAAATTCCACCGAAATATAAATTAAAACTCTTCTTATCACTTAGAACACTTAAAACACTTCACAAACACTTTAAAATTCTCAGTTCGCTTCTCCCGCTTCGTTTCAGGTAATCGGTTCGCTTCGAGTAGTTCCGACTACTGACTGATTGCGTCTTGTTTTTTTTTTCCTACCTATTCTAGTAACCTCGAGGGGTTACTCTAGATTCACCGAGCTTGTAGGTGAGCTCACGGGGCTCAAACCTGACGTCGTTGCTAACACAAACCCTAGCAAGAGCCGTGCTTCGCAGAATATACCATCGGATTGGAAAAGCGACCCACAGAAGATCCGGCGAGAAACTCAGTGGGCTGTGTCTGTGGGTTAATTTATTCGTCGAGCCCTTTGTCGCAAGTGACGGGTTCGACGAGAACGATGACCGGTGCTTTTAGGTACCTTAAGCACCGGCCATCGTTTAGTGTTAGTCCAAGTTAGTGGATCGGGAGGATCCGAAATGACGTGTTTTGGGCGACGTCGACTGCTTTCCATTCTATCCGCAGGATCGGGAATGTAGGTACCGGCGGCCACGATGAAAGGGTTCTCGTGTCGTACCGCTTTCTCGAAATGGCGCACTGATGCTGACTGTAAATACTTACTGATGGACTCTAGGTCCAGGTCGTCATGCATGCCGATGTTCCTGACGAACCACGGGGCTCCGACGGCTATCCTGTAAAAACGGAATTGAATTATTAACCCTGTTGAGTTGGGTAATCTATGTTATAGGTATAATCTGTGTCATTGCATTTTCCCTCCATTACTGGTGCAAAATTATACAAATTGTTTGTCTCTAAAAAGTTACGTTTAATAAATTCTATAAAACTATCCAAGTTATTATTTAAATACGACAAAGTGGGTGAACAAACATATTTTGGTCCTTATCGAACCGGATTTGCAAAAAACTCGAGTGTGTTCAACTTGAATTGACTTCGACAATATGAGCAAAATCACAGAACTTATCAATATTCTGGAGGAAAAAGCTGATCTGATATTAAAATGCACGACAAACATTAAAAAATGTCCGAAGACACGTATGACGAAGGGGTACGTAGAAACGAGGTTGAATACCATCGAAGATTACTGGAAAATATTTAAAGAAACACACGACACTCTTGTGAAGTCCCTCACCAAAGAAAAAAGATCGGATATATTATATTTTAAAGAGAATGTGTATAGCAATATTGAAGAGTTATATATGGATACAACATCAGATTTAAAGGATACTTTGTCCAATTTCGTACAAACTGCAGATACCCCCACACCAATTAAACAACAAGATTTGAATATAAAATTACCCCATATACAATTACCTACGTTTACTGGACATTATGATGATTGGCCGACCTACAACGACATATTTACTTCACTTGTTCATCACAATATCACATTATCTAAAGTTCAAAAATTACATTACTTAAAGGCAAGTGTTGCTGATGAAGCGGCTTCTCTACTCAAACACATATCGGTGACTGAAAGCAATTACGAACAGGCGTGGGACATTTTAAAACAGAGATATGGTAATAAGAAACTAATTGTTAATTCACTTTTAAGAAGATTGTTTCAACAATCAAAAATAAACACACCTAATGCCACTCAACTAAAAAGATTATTAGATACTACAACTGAATGCCTGAGCAGCCTACAAAACCTTAACTTACCTGTTGAGTCATGGGATTTAATTATCATCTACATAATTGTGCAAAGACTGGATCCTGAAACACATAAAGCATGGGAAGAGTATAGTTTCCATAGAAATAGTGAAGACCTACCTACTTGGCAAGAAATGAAAAATTTTCTAGATTGTAAATTTAGAACAATGGAATTAGTAACATACACACCTCAAACAAAAGAATTGAAATGTTATAAACAAAAAACATTCCAAATTTCCACAACAGAAAAGATCTGTATTAAATGTAAAGAAAATCATACCCTTTGTCATTGTGAGGAATTTATTAAACTGTTACCAGATGAACGAATTGGTTTTGTGAAGAACAAGAATTTATGCTATAATTGCTTACTACCAGGACACCCAGTTTTTAAATGTCGACTCAGAATATCATGCAGAATCTGTGGTAAGCGACACCATTCGTTACTACACAAAACAATCAATGGATTAGAGACAAACTATAAACAAGTTGAAGACACAAACATCCAACCAGGCCCTATAAAGGATAATGATGCAGACGTTGCTATACTGTCGCATATGGCGACAAAGAGGTCCACAGCATTGCTGGCCACAGCATTGATAACTGTTAAGAATAGTACAGGACATTATACAGTATTGCGCGCCTTAATAGATCAAGGGTCACAGGCTAATTTTATTAGTGAAAGAGCAGCACAACTTTTAAAAGTCAAAGGAACNATGGAAGACGGAATATCTCACACGTTTACAACAAAGACCTAAATGGTTAACTTTAAAGGATGAGTTTAAAATTGGAGAAGTGGTTCTGATTAAGGAAGATCACCTTCCTCCGGGTAAATGGGCCTTAGGTCGCATAGTTGAAAAATATCCTGGCTCTGATAACATCTGTAGAGTTTACAGCTTAAAATGTTGTGGTAAACTGATTAAGAGATCCATTAGTAGACTGTGTAAATTGCCAATTAATGAATAACTTGCATTAAACTTAAAATTTGGTTACTTTATAAACTTTATTGTTTTGTTTTTTACTAAATTAAATTTAAGTAGATCTAGAAATATATTTAATACAAATAGTTAACATTTAATTGGCAATAATGGTTAAAGGATTGGTAAAGAAGGATGTTTAAAAAATATAAATATTTATTCATGTAAAGTTAATGATACATTAAGAATGACCTAATGTTCATAAAATTCGCCTATTTATTATAGGTTGCTTGTACTTTCTGATTTGTATTTTGTAATCTGATTTATGTTTGATATTGTAAATTCTAGTAATTGTTTGGTTAAAGTCTTGGAGCTTATCAGAATGAAAACTTACAATTTTGCTATGATTTACTGTATGTTTCTCAAAAACTTCGTTTTTGGGGGGGCGGTATGTTGAGTTGGGTAATCTATGTTATAGGTATAATCTGTGTCATTGCATTTTCCCTCCATTACTGGTGCAAAATTATACAAATTGTTTGTCTCTAAAAAGTTACGTTTAATAAATTCTATAAAACTATCCAAGTTATTATTTAAATACGACAAAGTGGGTGAACAAACAAACCCCTTCAGGGTTTTAAGTTTGTGCGGGCCACGTGAGCGAACACTACACTTGCATAGGTCATGACGGGGCGTATGCAAGTTTTGTAGTGTCACCTTATTTCTAAGGGACAATTTACTTCGCTTGCAAATCATCGGATAGAGGCGTCCTAGTGTCAACGCGGCACGGTCGCGTATCGTCTTTAAGTGGGGACGGAATGTCATCCCTCTGTCGAGGCTGACGCCCAAATATTTGACCTTCGGAGCCCACGGTATGGGTTGGACGTACATGGTGATGGGGCGAGTGGCGGAATTGTTTACGCGTCTATTCGGGAGTGGGATGCTTGAAGTGATATTCGGAGGGCGACTCCTTTTGAAGAGCATCGCTGTGCTTTTCGTGGGGTTGATGTCGACTGACTGTGTGCCATCTCTGCAACGGTTTTATAGTGGAGACGAAATCCCTAGAATCGTCGAAAATATTCCACAAAGTCGAGTATTGTATGTTTCCGCTATCTGACAATAGATGGCGTTGTACTTCTCGGGCATTCTAGGTGCTACTAGATCCTTCGATATTCGTTCGACTATTCGGCGATAGATGGCGTTACTCTTACCGGCGTAACAATAATTATATTATATTAATATGGTAATATAATAATGATAGGAGAGATCATCCAATGTTGTTTGAGTGTGAATACAATGTTACTTGTAATTTTTATTGAGCCCATTTTCCTGGCACCTTCAATAAGATTGATACCAGTGCCATAATTTAAGTTCCCACAGTCAGACACTTAAGCCATAAAAAGTTCTTCACTTGATATGTTTTAACACTTATTTATTATGTTACATGGGTCGAAATCACAGGTACACAAAAACGACCTGCAAGCTATGTGACGTCGAAATCACGTAGAGGGTTGAAAGTCAGGGCCACATGCGTCATTACGCTGATATTGTGAGGGTTGATGGTGCTTTGTCGTTCGCTCGGGCGTAAATTATCCCGCACGTTCAACAATTACAAGCGCTCGTTTAGAAAATCGTCATGTAATTGCAGAAATATAGGTGTGCGTTGTATGTATTGTAAAATTTTGAACCAGTATTATTATTATTAATGATCTACGTACGCGGAATTTATCATCAGAACATTTTGTCGTATTAAATGTGTCAAGTGTGTTCATAAAAGCTTATGAGAAATGCCCATGGTACAATTTTAAGTGACATATCTATAAGGCTTTTTAGTGTATAAAATGAAAAATAAGCCAATTCTCTTAAACATTGCCCAAAAAGCAGGCGAGCTTTTAGTTTACATAACTGTAAGTAATTGGTTACCGTTACCTCATGAACATGAGTATTGTCAGAGCACAGCCAAGGCGTTCCGAAAAGAACCAGATATATAATGGAATCACCCGTAAAACGCATTCTAAGTGGAAACAGTTATTTTGATAGTGGGTATGAACTCTGCTCCTCGGGCGGATGGAGTAATGCTAAAAAACGGGGTACATATTTTCAAATAATTCCGTCTCAAATAATAAATCAATACGTTGATAATAAACTTTATTTTTTGGTCTGTTTAATTTTTTGTACAGATGATCGAAGAAAATTCATATTATATAAAAATAAGAAACGAATGTTGTTTATAAGTCGTAATTTTTTGATTAAACTTATTGTCTTGGATACGTCTCTAACTAAAATGGATAAATTGGGAATATAACTCCAGTAGATATAGAATTTGATCGTTGAGGCGACGCACGTCGTTGTCACGCGGCCTACGTGTTCGGAATGTAAACCTAGTCGTTGTCATATCCAGATTATGTAGAGCCACTCTTCTCCGACAATTCACACAGTTATCTACTCTTGAATTCGTCAGTAAATAAAAGATAGTTCTTATTAAATTGGTACTGTTTCAAACCTTCTCACAGTGAAACATACCCCGTTGGGTTTTAAATGTTTATTAGTCGTCGTGGTTTCGATTAATCTGTCATTTTGTGATACTTTGAGATAACAAACTAAATTAAACTAGCTAAACTAAGCTTTGATAAGATTGTACGGTATGCTTTGGAGTTTGATGGCATTTAATTACATATAAACTATTCACGGTTTTATGTTAAATGATTTAAAATCCTATAGAGTTCTTCTGAAGAACTTTTAATTGAATAAAGATGTCTAGTGAATGCGGCACCACTTTATTGAATTGCGCTAATAAGATTCTCACAACTTGTGCTTTTAATTACAACATCTCAAACGATGAGACACTTGCATTATTTAATAATTTCACTTAAGTTTGTTATATTTCAGATTGAATATTCATTGATTAAACATTAATCGTATTTTTCTGCTTGGCGAAAAAAAAGTATCTGACACAAACTGAGACAATTATATGTAAGACATAAAGAAAACTTATTTTTCCCTAATTTAATGGTGATATTCGATATATTAACTGAAATTATTGTTCCTTAAATTATACGTCAATCAGAAATAAAGCTAGTTTTGAAAGAAAACAGGAAAAAAACAGCTCGTAGCGCGAAAATTTTAAATGCAACATAACGAACCTGACTTAAAAAATGTGACGTAAAAACATTTGTTTCCAATATAATTTACAAATTAGGAATAGTAGAGTAAATAGAATTTGGCAAATATTGTAACATAGTTCGACGAAATATAAATATTGTTACGCGCTGGGATTCGGAATAAATAAATCTTCCACCGAAGTACAAATTAAAACTCTACGAGTATATATATCACTTAGAGCACTTAAGGAACACTTTAAAATTCTCAATTCACTTCTTTCGCTTCGCTTCAGGTGGTCCGTTCGCTGTTTCGCTTCGAGTAGATCCGATTACTAACTGCTTTCGTGTCATCTCTGCAACGCTTTTATAGTCGATACGACAACTCTACAATTATCGAGAACATTCCTGACAGGTCGAGTAGTTTCGATATGTGTTTCCGCTATTTAATAATAGATGGCGATGTACTTCTCGAACGTTCTCGATTTTACTAGTTGTTTTTATATTTGTTTCTGATATTCGACGATAGATGGCGTTACTCTTACCGGCGTAGCAATATATCAGTACCTGAAGCTATTAAAATTCAAAAAAATACCCTAACTATGATAGAGAAGATGTTTAGCGCTTATCTAAATACTGAGATCCTCTTATCGAGAAGATGATACAGAATATCAGGCCCGAAGATACCTTTAGTTCTTTTTGTATGTTAAGAAAGGTAAAATTGACGTCAATATACAATATTCAAATGTTGATGAATAACAATGATGAATAATAAATATCTTGGTCGTGCATGACTACATCCAATAATATAAAATCTAAGCAATAAAAATTTGTAATACTGAAAAGTATTCGAAATATCCGAAATAATGAAATCAAAATATTAAGCACAATATTATATATTAAAATTGCCATTGCTTGCGTTCACTACATTCGAGACAGCTTTCACAAATTGTGGATATTTATTTATGTAATACACTTAACTCAGATCTACATGAAATTAAAAGTAGGTACATAATATTTACAATATAAGCTATCATCTCCAAATTAGGTAATTAGAATTTATTCTAATATTAATCTTGAGCGATTTGCATACAATATACAAGTTCATCGTCCTAATAGCGACATGGACGTTTCGAAGAGCACGCGCGCACGACTTGAATCGAACGATACCCTGACTTACCTTCGACAAGATTAATATTCGAGGCGTGTGGTGGACCCCGACAATGTGTGCGTCCCTCACGGCGCATGCATTTTCGAATAATACCCATATAATGTTTCGATGAAATTGGCTATTGTAACGCGCCTATCTCTTTAGTATAACTTACGACTTTCTTGAGGCTACCGGCTGATGCTTCATAGGAATCGTAGCGAGCACGTTAACTGAAAAACAAATTGTATCGTACGGTGATTTTTTGTGTTTAGTGCCTTTTACGTTATTGACTTTTTATAAATAATAATAATATTAACGATGCAATCTGTGCTCTTGGTATTTTGAGTGCGATATAACATTAAAATAATTACAATGACCTTTCCCAACGCCTAGTGGTGTGCGTGTACATTGAGGGTGTGTGGTATCGAGGGTGGTTCATTACAGAGTGAACATGTTGAAATTTTGCTCACCAGCGACTCGGCGACGGGAAACAAATGTGGTCTGTGCTTAGGCAGCTTTATTTTCGAAAATAACAAAAAATATATCTAAGCTGATGTAATATTTTACTTTATTTCTTTACTCAGAATTATCGTTGTTATATGCATCGTGTTGCTTGAGGAACTTCCGTAATAAATATTATTACTTATTTAGGACAAATAGAAATAAAACACAAAAAAGAGCTTAGATAAACTAACTATATACAATGTGTTTGTAGTATCTGTGTAATGCAGAATACCGATATCAGAATGCAGGCAAAAATTAATATAAAAACTAAGTAATCATCATAATCATCATCATCATCAGCATCAACAGCCCACAGTCGTCCACTGCTGGACATAGGCCTCTCCAAATTCACACCACTGAGCCCGGTCATAATAAGTAATCATACAAAAAGTAAATTAAGAAATATAGATTTTTAAATTAGGATATGAGAAGTTTTATGGTAATATTTGTTGTGTAGTTATACATATATTATTTAACTGTAAGCATCAATTTAATTTGTTTTACAGGTAAATCCAGGACGGAAGGCATCTTTGAGCGGTATCCGTGAAGGCGATGTCATTTCGTCCATAAACGGGCGGTCTACCAGGAGCATGAGTAATGCTGAAGCTCACGCCATGCTGCGAACAGCTGGTCCAGTCCTAAGACTTGGCCTAAACGAGTAAGTATTGCTTCTTGAATATTTACAGCTTAGAAAATATGCTGATCTCTTATCATAGATTGGGGGGAATAGGGACTAGGGGTAAAAAAAAGGTAAATTAAAAAAAGGGAAAAATCTGGGATGTCACAATGCTTTTTTGAGATTTAAATTTGTTGAATTGAAAAGGACTTTTATTTAGTGTTTAAGAACATTAAACAGTTTAATTTAGTCATCAGAATTTTGTAACTGATTAATGATATTGAAAAGTTAATTACCTAAAGGTAAGTACCGACCTAACAACTAAACAGTTTCAGCCCTATCGAAAAACTCTGTTGTCCCCATACGTGATTCCCCGATTCACCCCAAAAGCCAAGGTGGATCAGGTTCAGCTAGTTTTTTATGTTTTCGTGTATATTCGGTAGGCAGCGGCTTGGCTCTGACCCTGGCATTGCTGAAGTCCATGGACGATGGTAACCACTCACCATCAGGTCGTCGTATGCTCGTCTGCCTACAAGGGCAAAAAACATTTTTTTCAATGAACACTGTATACTAATGCATCGTATATGAAAATTTAAGCCTCCGGAACCATTTTAATCTCAATTTTATTAGTATTACCCTAAGAAAAACCGCTGAAAATTTGTGTTGGGATTGGAAAGCGTCTCGATTCCCCCCAATCTACTGTACGGAAAATTGAATTGTGCTTTTTGTTCAAATTATAAGTTTATTCATAATTTTTTAAATAATATGAATAACTAAATTATATTTTTTTTTAATTGTAATCATATGTATACAATGCCTATTATTCACTTGACTGTGGCTATCGTCAGTAACAAAAATCAGTACGTCGAACGACTATCTCAACAATACTTTTTGGTGTGGAGACAAATAAAAGTATTTCGGATGTGGTGGTCTCATCAACGAAGGCCGCAGGACTTTTTCTTTCTCCTCCAACTCCAAACCCGAGTTTATAAGACACTGATCAGTGTGATTAGGTATCCCAACATCCCAGTTCTGGTAAACATTTCGAAGATCGAGTTATGATATAAACAGATACTTTTTTGTGCGTGTGAACGTGTAAGTCTATATGTTAATAGGTGAAACTAATTTCAATTTTTAGTTATTTATTGCTTAGCCGTGTGGACGAGCTCATAGCCCACCTGATGTTAAGTGGTTACTGGAGCCCATAGACATCTACTACGTAAATGCGCCACACACCTTGAGATATAAGTTCTACGGTCTCAGTATAGTCACAACGGCTGCCCCACCCTTCAAACCGAAACGCATTACTGCTTGACGGCAGAAATAAGCGGGGCGGTGGTACCTACCCGTGCGGACTCACAAGAGGTCCTACCACCAGTAATTACGCAAATTATAATTTTGCGGGTTTGATTTTTATTACACGATGTTATTCCTTCACCGTGGAAGTCAATCGTAAACATTTGTTAAGTACGTATTTCATTAGAAAAATTGGTACCCGCCAGCGGGATTCGAACACCGGTGCATCGCTATATACGAATGCACCGGACGTCTTATCCTNGTGCGGACTCACAAGAGGTCCTACCACCAGTAATTACGCAAATTATAATTTTGCGGGTTTGATTTTTATTACACGATGTTATTCCTTCACCGTGGAAGTCAATCGTAAACATTTGTTAAGTACGTATTTCATTAGAAAAATTGGTACCCGCCAGCGGGATTCGAACACCGGTGCATCGCTATATACGAATGCACCGGACGTCTTATCCTTTAGGCCACGACGACTTCAATTCACCCAATTAGTAGAGTTCTGCAATTTAGACTATAATAACCGCAGAGCACTGCATGTCATCAATACGAGTAAATAGTATTTTATTCATGCGCAGAATGAAGTGGAAAGTCTAAAATGTGAAGTGTAAAGCAGAGGCATAGAGCCTTATGAGACACTACAACGCGTTAATTGAACGGCCGTTATTGGAGAAATGGCCGAAAACCACGATTTTAGAGATTCCGATCATCCAAAAGACTAGTCATTTACTTGGAGAATACTACGAGTATTTAGTTGTAAATACAATTCAGAAATAAGTCTGTAATAGGTATGATAGTTAATTATAGGAATTAACTCCTTTAAGATGCAATTTATTCCAAATCAAAATTTCTACTAGAGAGATAATACAAATATAATTCTTCATATCAAATTAGTGTTGAACGACTTAAACTAAACTCATACAAAAAAAATGCTGAACTTTTTTCTGTTTAATATCCGTTAAAAATAATAATTAAAAAATTAAAATAGTTTTCCTATCATTGGAAGCTACTCCAAATATAATTATTCATATCAAATTAGTGTTGAACGACTTAAACTAAACTTATACCAAAAAAAATGGTGAACTTTTTTCTGTTTAATATCCGTTAAAAATAATAATTAAAAAATTAAAATAGTTTTCCTATCATTGGAAGCTACTCACGAGCTTAGTTGTAAGATCAACTTTCACCTTAGTGCAGGTTTTAAAAATAACTTCAGAAAAGGTATGCTGCGAAATAAAAATGACATTTGTTTCTAAATTGACTGTTGAAATATCTGAAATTGATTTCACATTTACAAAGACTTCTGCCGTATTGGATGGATGTCAGCGGAAATCGGACAGGCACTAATCCGATCTCTCCTCGGCGTTTCACACAACATTCAAATGGATTTGCAGATTAGTCGGGACGTAAATCGATGCACATTATTTATTCTGTCAAGCCCAATTAACTTATTATTTACAAGCTTTACTCTTTATTTAATATGGGAAAATTTACATATAATATTAAATGTACATTATTGTTGAGTGAACAAATCGTGATTATCTTATTTTATTTCGCTCGGAATTAAGGGAAGCAACGGCCTAGCAAGTTGACATATAGGTGTCAATAGTATTAACGATATAGACATGTTATGGACAACTTTCTATCAGTACTAACATCCTCCATAAATTTATCTTCAAGTTCCAATCACATTGTTCTTATTCGAATCTAATTGCGACTGTGACTCCAATGCGATTGACGTTCAAAGTGTACTGCCTAAAAATATGGTAATCACTTTCCCTCAGTAAATCTACAATCTTTCATCCATCCTGTCTCTCTGAACTGTCAGTAAATCGATATATTGCTGGTGGTAGAACCTCTTGTGAGTCCGCGCTAGTAGGTACCACCACCCTGCCTATTTCTGCCGTGAAGCAGTAATGCGTTTCGGTTTGAAGGGTGGGCAGCCGTTGTAACTATACTTTTTTTTTTTTTATTGCCCTTGTAGGCAGACGAGCATACGGCCCACCTGATGGTGAGTGGTTACTGTCGCCCATGGACTTCAGCAATGCCTGGGGCAGAGCCAAGCCGCTGCCTACCGCTTAATACTCTCCACAAGCCTCGTTTGAAGAAGGACATGTCATAGCGCTCGGGAAACACCGTGGAAGGGAGCTCAATCCATAGCCGGATGGTACGTGGCAAAAAAGACCTCTGGAAACGCACTGTGGATGACCGCAGTGGCTCCAGGTAGTATGGATGAACTCTACTCCGGTGGCGGGCGGTGCGATGGTAAAAACGAGATGCCGGTATCATCTCGAACAATTCCTCAGAGCACTCCCCTTGGAACATACGATACAAAATACAGAGGGAACCGAAGTCCCTCCGCAGACCCAGAGGTTCCAAACGATCCGTGAGAATGGGATTATCGACAATCCGAACCGATTTAGACCTTAGAACTTATATCTCAAGGTAGGTGCCGCATTTACGTTGTAGATATCTATGGGCTCCAGTAACCACTTAACACCAGGTGGGCTGTGAGCTCGTCCACCCATCTAAGCAATAAAACAATGTTTATAATATATATACCTATATGTATAAATAATAAAATTTATTTAACAAGTTCTTCAGCTACATACAACCTTAATGAGTTTACTTTTTGTCTACAGAGACAGAGAGATATCGCCGCGAAGGAGATCTATCGGCAAAGGAACGGATTTAAAACGTAAGATACGAAACACATGCTTTTTAATCGATATTATTAGTGAAGTTTATTTGAAATTAAAATCTAACAACTAACAACGAACCGAAAATATTTTTTTCATATTTTGTATCACGTCTAATTTGCGTATTATTACTTTTGAAACCAGATTAGCTTACGTCGCAGTGAATCTTCACCGTCGCTCCGGAAATAAACCATAGCACTTTTAAACACAAGTGTAGATATTTTTTATCGATATATCGCGGTCGTCATGCATGCCATCAATGAACAGCCTGTGTACAGCAGCCATCGAATGCTCCGCGACCTTGATTGCTAGCAATTCACTTGCGTAGTATCTAGAAGATCGCATATTAACCTCAATAGAAGCGCTTTAAGACCCGATATGCCTCTGTAATAAACAACACGTTTGGTGTTAATTGGTTACCGGATCACGACATCATAGATACACACGTGTGTGCCACTACCCACTTGGGAACAGAAGATCGATGGTCACATAGAGAACATTTTGACTTATACGATAGGGTAGTGTTGCCGTAGACGACTAGACGTGTTTGCTAATAGGTATATAGACACCATCCCTTATTTAAAACATGAGGTTCACGTTTCCATAATATTGCTTTAACGACTGTCCTATCCTTCGAGCCGTAATGCAGGAATTATTTGAAGGCTCAGGGTAAATGCATCAAAGCTTGGATTTTTTATGGGTTTAGGTGCATTTCCACAGATTAATAAACAAACTCTATTGGCGAGCTCCTATATTTTTCCGGGTGCATAATTTTTTTTCCTAACTGATTTAAAAACTCAATTTCGATTAAACCAGATGAAGTTAAATTCGCGGCGTTATCTTTATATTTAGTATTCATTAAAAGACTTATAAAAAGCTCATTCAAACTTAAAATTAATTATTCTGTTGAATAATAATTAGAAGTCTAAGATGAGGCGTCTGAATTCTATCGTGGAAACCCAAAATATATTTTTTATTTATTCATCTGAACGTTAAAGGTTTAATAAAGGCGTTTTATGTTCGAATATAAACATTAACTTGTCCCCTTTGACAGAGCAATCTGCGAGACAACGCGTAAACCTCTATACAAATCAGAAACGTTAAAATATATATTTATACGTTTCGCTGTGTGAAATGTTGCCTTTTGTATGGCGGCAACTTTATTTATTTTATCAAACGACTGCACGTGCTGGGCTTTGGTTCAAATAAGCACAAACAGACTGCGACTTTATTGTCGTTGCTTGTTTACTTGGAACGATCTAAGAAAAACGTTAAACGTACTAAAAACTATAATTCTACCAAAAAAATTCCGCGCTGAATGTGTCAGATAGATTACAATGTTTTCATCATCATCATCATTATCGTGACTGGGAGAAGGGCATTCTCCTAGTCACCTAGGGTCGGCGCAACATGTTTTCTCTTTCCATACTCTTCTATCATATACCATTTCTTCGCTCACTCCCCTCTTACCCATATCGTCTTTCACACAATCTATCCAATTACAATGTTTTATTTTCTCAAATAAAGTTAAAAAATTGTTTTAGGACCATCGCAGTTGATTGCTGAAGTACAGTGTGGAAGAGCGACGCCTCAAGCACCGGTTTATGCAACGATAAGATCATCTGAATCACCGATTAAACGTCCGTCTCCATCAGGCATTCGTTCTTCATTAAGTTCCTTGCCTGGCGAATTTCATTCGACACCCCTTGTGAAATCGCCAACAAATTCCGATAATACTATTGGATTTCACCCGACAAATCCATTTTATACTACTCTCCCTTCAAATTATTTGAGTACTTCCAGATTACCTGTGCCGAATGGTAAAGCTAATACTTTAAATTTAGATAGAGATAAACCTAAACAGTCGTCGCCATTCCACGATTGTGGTGGAGATATACAATCTACCACGAATCATGAGCGAATACTACAGTCTGGTTCCAGCGGTCTTCCATATTATAATCACAATAATGTGAATAAAATCAACGGCTACGAAAGTCCAACATCAAAATTTGTTAACAAAACGGACTTTGGTCATTTTGCTAATAGCTATAAAGAATTTAATGAGCAAACAGACCAAAGTCTACCGGATGAGTCTAAAAATCCATTTGCAACAAAAAGAAACAGCGATCCTTTTGAAAAGTATTTACGTCCAGAACATAATACTAATGGAAAAACTGATGCCAACATTAAAACAATACCGATTTCGATGAGCGATAACAATTTTCAAACTAAAGAAGAAATAACGCAACGTTCAACTGTAACTGAACATAAGATAAATGAAATCGAAGAAATTAAGACAATCAAGAAGATAGTTCTGAACGAATACGATAGAATGCGTGATACCAGACAAGACGATTGTTCTAAAATTATTCGCGATAGAAATAATCATTCTGATAAATCTTCAAGAGTAAGACGCAATGAAGATTTTCGTCAAGAATCACCAAGTAAAGAACATCCTATATTACCAAGGAATGGATGTCATAATCCACAAAATGAAGAGAATAATAAAAGGAGCTGGAGTTCCTTATCTAGTACGTACGATCAGTACAAATCCGAGTATGAAAACTTCACGAGCACTTCAGGTAAGCCGTTAACGTTATTATGTTTACTGTAATAGTCAAATTCAAGGAAAACTGCCCCGGTACTGTAAACGAATCATCTCTATTGTTATAATTTTATCAGTACAGTAATGTTTTTTTTTTTTGTAATTGCTCCAAATTAGTAGAATATCTCATGTTCCATTGTTTGTTAAATGGTTCCTAGAGATAGAGACATCACAAAAATAAATGCCGCCACCCACCATTTTTATTGGGAGTCCTTTCAATTAGAACGATTTAAGAGGACAGTTGAGGGACTTAACTTGTTTTTATTGGAAAATATTATTATTCCTTGATACATTGGTTTCAATTATAATTGACAGTTAATCTTGATTCATGCGCAAGTTACGGGCTTTGTTCCTGAACAATTCAGGTGCGATTACACGATATGTACATATCAATGCATTCAACCCTCCAAGGCAATGTGGAACAGCAAAAGGGGTGGATCGTTATACTGGCTTATAGTACCGATACGACACGAATTTATACCGATTACTTTCGTCCTCACGTTTCCCATGTGCAAGCTTAACAAAATGCTCTACGTGCTACCTGATATATTACGTACAATGTGCCTACGCTAATTTGGGTCGTTTCTTATACGAATTGTATTCAATATATTGGAATGCATAAACTGGATAAATGGAAAATGGCTTCTATTATTTTATATATAAGTGAAATCTGCTATGACTATCGCTACTTATATAAAAGATTTCACGTGGATTTATAAAAAAACATCGAATTATTCCCGTAATAAAATATGAATACAACCAAAAGTAAAATAAGGAAGTGTTTTCAATCCTGTATGTATATGACATTTGATTTTTCGTTTGTTTTCTGGATTTTTCTGTTATACCTTTATATATATATATATATTTCTTCTGTGCGTGTGTATGTCAAATCAGCCCGGCAGAGGGCGCTGCAGTCGACATCTAGCTTATTTATCTTTCCTAGAAATAATTTATATGGCAAAACAACGTTTGCTGGGTTAGCTAGTTGAAATATAAAAATTCATTATTTTATTGAATAATTTACTAAATACCCTGTATTCCTTAGCTAAAATGTTGATGTACAAAGGTCCGTAAGATTTCTAGGTATTATTAGGATACTTATTAATTTGTTTCCAAAACTGTTTCAAATCTCGACTCGGCTAAAGCGGCTTAAAAAAATTATTGTTCTTCAAATAGGTGTAAAATTAGCTTTCGGTTTTTTCACCGCAGGTTTTTATTGGTAAAACTGCGGATCAACTTACTCACGAATGTGTTTGGAACGATTACCGAAGATTAAAAATAACATAACGCGAACGCGGACATCGATATTGAGACCCCAATTTTGAGGAGCCTTGGACGGTGGTTTTACTCCTACGGTAGGGAGTGTAGCGCAGAACATACAACACGCTCTACCACCGGCTTCGTTCGCATAGGATCCGCTTAGAATTAGTATTATCTATTCTGATTACAATAAGGGGTTGAACTAAATTAAGAACGCAAAAAAAGTCCAACAAGTCAATGAGCCACGATGATCACCCACCACCAGGTAGGCCGTATGTTCATCTGTCTAAAAAGGTAAAATGATAATTGGAACATTTAACAAAGAGACAAAGTGGCTTTTTGTACCCCAAAAGTAGAGACCGAAGCCAAAAATTCGATTCTGGCATAATAAAAAATAATTATGTAATTTTCAAATAAATACTACTTACTACCCACATATATGAAAATATATACTATTTAAAAATATTAGTTAAATACGCATTACATCTATATATGTAAAAATGAATTGCTGTTCGTTAGTCTCGCTAAAACTCGAGAACGGCTGGACCGATTTGGCTAATTTTGGTTTTGAATAATTTGTGAAAGTCCAGAGAAGGTTTAAAAGGTTAATAAATATGAAAATGCTCGGAATTGAATAAAAACAAACAATTTTGTTTTTCTTTTGATGTGTCCCCCGTCGCACGGGTACTTTTTTTTTTTTTTAAGTTTATTTAATAAAAAAGTTTAGGTCTTTTATTTATCGATTGAGGCACTACGAAGTCTGCCGGGTCAGCTAGTAATATATAAAAACTGTAGTTACGGATGATTTTATATCAAATGTTATTAACGATCACAATTCAATGTATTTATTTCGCTGTGGTAAATCGACGTTGATTGATGGGAAACGATTAAGAGTTTCCCTTATTAAGCCATACAAAGTGATAACAAAAAACAGGCAGCTGAAGGAACTTACCTTCTATGAGCTTCGGTACCCACCTTACAGAGAATAGATCCAGAGATCGTTTATCAATAAACTCTAATTTCCAAATCCATAGGACCTATTTCCCTTAATTCATCGACCGCGGTATTAAGCATAGTCACAATCAAATTGAACAATTTGAGCTTCAACGTCATTATGTAACTCGACTCAGTTGAGTTTTTAAACTTTGGGAAGAAGCGTCTTGGTAGTGGGGAAAGTACGCTCGCGCAGTGTTTCCGACTTATTTAAAGTACCATTGAAACGTCTCTAAAGTGCTTCTAGTACAAGTCCCAGATTACGTCAGTGCATGTCTCGCGTCCAGTGTTAAACTGCGGAAAAAGTTGCAAAGTATTTTTATTAAATGATTTTTCCATATATTCTCAAAGCTTAAAAAAAATAAGCTAGTTATATTTTATTATAGTTTAATAATAAATAAACATTTCGCTTTAACATCAATCACTTCAAACTGTTTGTGAACATTGTTAATTTATAGAGCAATACCTTTGAATTTGCATACGAATTTCGTGCTATTTAATTTGAGTAGGGACTTTGAACTTCATACGGATTTCGGTACGCATTAATCGCACGATAATTATATGTTGTAATAACATAAAGTTATATATTTTAAAACAAAGAAATCCGTGCAACGGTTTTTAATACAACACAATTATTAATTAGTCGTCGTGGCCTAAAGGATAAAATGTCCGGTGCATTCGTATGTAGCGATGCACCGGTGTTCGAATCCCGCAGGCGGGTACCATTTTTTCTAATGAAATACGTACTCAACAAATGTTCACGATTGACTTCCACGGTGAAGGAACAACATCGTGTAATAAAAATCAAACCCGCAAAATTATAATTTGGGTAGTTACTGGTGGCAGGACCTCTTGTGAGTCCGCACTTATATCTTATATCTCAAGGTGTGTGGCGCATTTACGTTGTAGATGTCTATGGGCTCCAGTAACCACTTAACACCAGGTGGGCTGTGAATTAGTCCACACATCTAAGTGTAAAAGTAATTATTAATTGGTTTCTACTTAATTTTTACTTATATTGTTCATGTACTAAACTGCTGCTAAAAGTCAAACGGTGCTAGAGCATGACGAAAAGGTTATATTAGTTGCATATTAGATTAGAGTAATAGCTTTGAGATTCATATTATGAAAACAAAAGCTTCATGTCTGAATTGTGTTGATCTGACGAAATTTTGTTTGAAATCCAACAAACGGGAACTGATTAAAAAAACCTTTTCCTGAAATAAAATCATAACCAAGAAGCAGCCTTGGATATTATTGTTAAACCAAAATATTGGGAAAATAAGCCGGAGGGAGGTCAAGGGATTAGCTGCTTTATTTCCCTGGTGGTTCTAATAGTTATTTTTTTTATTTGAAGTCATGCTCGGAAGCGGAAATTGAGTATCGCTCGCAGAAATCTATCTTATTCGCGTCCGAGCAGAAAATTATCTCCGGTCCTTAATTACTTTTTAAGAACTTCCTAAATCGATTAGGTATCTTTATTTCGGAATCATACAGAATCATTATTAGTTCGATGTTTTTAGTTGTTACCATTAAATACTAAGGTTATTAAGTAGCTTTCATAACATATTGGACTTAAAGTAATTTAAATCGATAAGTAATTACATATTTTACATAATAATATTAATGTTAAAACCTTGTCTCTAATTCGCATTTTCACACTTTGCTTTGTGGATACATGTATAGTATAAATTGATAAGTTTTTATTTTTTAATTTTTATTGCTTAATGCTTAGGAAGGTTGACGAAGCCACGGCCCACCTAGTTTTAATTGGTTATCGGAGACCATAATAATATCTACAACGTAAATGCGACCACATACCTTGCGAGATGAGTTCTAAGGTTTCAATTTTTACAGTACAACGGCTATCCCACCCTTCAAACCGAAACGCATTGCTGCTTCACGGCAGAAATTGACCGGGTGGTGGTACTTACCCGTGCGGACTCACAAGATGTCGTACCACCAGTAATTACGCCAATTCTAATTTTGCGGGTTTGATTTTTATTACACGACGTTATTCCTTCACCGTGGAAATAAATCATGAACATTTGTTAAGTACGTGTTACATTAGAAAAAATGGTACCCACCTGCAGGATTCGAACACTAGTACATCGCAAGATGCGAATGCATCGGACGTCTTATCCTTTAGGTTACGACGACTTCAAAACCTATATATAATAATTTGATATTTTTAACCGGCGTCAATAAGGAGGTTCTATCGTAACCTATGTCTTTTTTTAAATGTTTCGCGTTTATGATTTTGATACTTTTACTATGATCTAGATTGTAAGTATTACAACTAGTACAATATTTATATATTAATACGTGAAGCAAAAACTTTGTATGCCTTTTTAGGAATATTGCGCTGACGGAGGATTATGAAATTTCTCACACTTGTAGAAAATACAGTGAAGGAGTGCAGAACGCTAATTTTTTTTTTTAATTATGCATTAATAATACATTAAATCAATAAAAAAACATTACACACACTACCATATATTTGACACACACACACATATTTAGAATCGATGTTTATTGTCAAACTTTTGTTATTGCTTAAAGCCTGTGGTCAAATTGAAAATAGGTTAATATTGTTTATCTTTAAAATTATTTGTCTACAGTGTAGTCTTGACGAGATCTGTGACTATAGAAGTATAATAGGTTTTGACAATTGAACCATAATAATGTTCAAATTATAAAATTTCAATTAATTATAGTCGAATTTCGACTACTGCGGGATCACTAGTAATATTTATTGTAGCATATATTTCAAACCACACCCGTTTACTGTTTATGATCAATTTAACGAACATTGTTCCATGTCGTTTAGTCTGCCATTGATAATTCCGATTAATTGTGGGCATAAAACATAGCAAGTAATACGGGCCAAGGCTGTTTAGGTGTGGCCAAGGAGCGGTTTCACGGTCTACAGAGTACCTGGATAGAACGTCTGCTATCCTTGCCAGTTCTGTCGTCGACTTTGACCAACGCTCTCAAGACTTCACCGTGAGCAGTCGTAATTGAAACATAGAAATAGAATGCGAAATTGTAATTTTAATTTTTTTTAAACGGTGTTTCTGTGAAGCGAAATGAACTCGTGTTTTCAAAGCAGTCCGTACGTCTTCCATCCGCCTTCGGATACGTCGGCGACGGAAACCGATGACAGTGTTGATTCAGGCTGTGAAAAAACTGTCAGTATTAATAATAAACGAACGAAAACTTACAACGAACCGAAGTTCAAAACGATTAACAAGGTCAGCGAGAAGATCCTGAGAGCCATTGAAAAGTTGACGTGTAACATAAAAAAGAGCAAGAAATCAAAGAGATTCTTGTTCCAAGAAACAGGTCAAGTATTTATGAGTATATTTTTATCTATAAGTTTTATTTAGAAAAAATATTATTATCGGCATTGGTACTGGAAACGCATGATTGCTTCGAGACAAAAATAGGAAGCATGCTTGTACCACCAGTACTGCGTATTGCATTTTTGTAGATGCTAGTGGTCCCTTGATAGTCGAAATTCGGCTATAATTAATTGAAATTATAAGTTTGTACATTATTATGATTCTATTGTCAAAGACTATTACGAGTATACTTCGAGATTTCACCAAGACTACACTTTAGACAAATATTAATAAAGACAAATAATATTAATCTATTGTCAATTTGACCACAGACTTTAAGGAATAACGAAAGTTTGACAATAAAAAAATATACCTATATTATGCACGCGTGTGTGTCAAATACATGGTAGGGTGTGTAATGTTTTTTTTTTATTGATTTAATGTATTTTTTATGCATAATTTAAGAAAAATAATTAATTGAAATTATAAGTGTGTACATTATTATGATTCTATTGTCAAAGACTTCGCGATATACTTCGAGATTTCATCAAGACTACACTTTAGACAAATATTAATTAGACCAACAATATTAATCTATTGTCAATTTGTTCACAGACTTTAAGGAATAACGAAAGTTTGACAATAAAAAAATATATTATGCATGTGTGTGTGTGTCAAATACATGGTAGGGTGTGTAATGTTTTTTTTTATTGATTTAATGTATTTTAATGCATAATTTAAGAAAATATTAACATTCTGCACTCCTCCTGTATATTCTCTATAAGTGTGGGAAATTTCATGCTCCTTCGTCCGCTCAATTTTGCGTAAAAAGGGGTACAAAGTTTTTGCTTCACGTATTAATATATAGATTATTGTGGACCTAAACACGGCAAAACCGAATTGATAACAGAAATTACATACACATAAAATTACGCTTAAATTTTACCGTTGATCGTATATATTGTGGGAACCTTAAAATGTGATCACAGAGTGATTATCGTAAAGCACATTCACGACATAAGTTTAGTTTCGAACAATAGAGTTTGTAGTGCGGGTAATGAGAGATTCGGAGGGGCCTCGTAAACTGCGTAGACATGTAAAATGTGAGCGGCTTCTGAACTCCTTTAGAGGTTCGGTTACGAAGCGGTAGGTACTTTATTTAAACTGGTGAAACAAACAACTGCCTATTGAAAATTCCAATTTTTTTTATAAGAAACTAGCTGACCCGGCAGACTTCGTAGTGCCTCAATCGATAAATAAAAGTCCTAAGATTTTGTATAAAATAAACTTAAGACAAACAAAAGGAATCCGTGCGACGGGGGACACATCAAAAGGAAAAACAAATTTGTTATTTTTATTTAATTCTGAAGGTTTCCTTTTAAACCTTCTCTGGACTTCCACAAATTATTCAAGACCAAAATTAGTCAAATCGATCCAGCCGTTCTCGAGTTTTAGCGAGACTAACGAACAGAAATTCATTTTTATATATATAGATATATAGATATGACTAAACGTATTTGAGAAACCTTAACTATCTTTAATTCGTCGAAAAGTGTATTTTTTTTGTAAATTATAGTACAAAATTACAGTAAAATCATATATTAATGTATAATAATTAATCATATGTGCTATTGATAAATTTAGTACCTTCAGAAATTTAGTATCGCGTAAAAGAAGTCAATATCGAAATGTTACTGAAACTATTAATGTAATTATTTATGTAATGATTAAATTATGATTTATAATTTATAATGATATATTATTAAACTATAATATAACACTGTAAATTAACGTAGACCGGTTATTATTTCTGAAAATTATAATTTTCTTTCAGTCTGTCTGTATGTCACGGATATTTTACTTTTCGGAATCTAATCTTACCTGTGATAGAAGTACAAGATAGTAAAAATAGTTTAAAAATAAAATGGTATTCAGCATTTAGCATAATCTCTACACGTTACGTAAATTATATGGGAAGCAACGCACATTTTAATGGCCAGTTTAACGTCTTCGTTGGTCATTGTCCTTATATACTTACTATTCACCGCGTTCCCGCTCTCATTTCTTTATTCCGAGAGCGAGCCGTGTGTTTTCCAAGAATAGAATTACACACCAATTTTATATCGACGTCAGATAAACTCGTATCAACGGTGCAGGTATCCAAATTCACGGAAATTGAATTGGAATTCTTGGCCTGTTTACTTTTACTAGTTAGTGATCCCCCGGTAGTCGAAATTCGACTATAATTAATTGAAATTATAAGTTTGAACATTATTATGGTTCTATTGTCAAAGACTTATTATTTTACTTCCTATAATTACAGATTTCGCCAAGACTACATTACCTAGGCGGCACTGAAAATTTCGGGAATTAACGAAGTGACACAACATTAGTATTTAAAAATGTATTTATTGCTTTTCGAAGTATTCTCCGCGAAATTTGACACATTTTTCCATACGATGGAACCAATCATTGAAGCAACCATTCCATTCGGAAGTTGGGGTCTCCAAAATGGCCGTTTTGTAGGCGTCCACAGCTTCTTCAGGTGATGAAAACCTCTGTCCACGCAATTTATTCTTTATTTTAGGGAAAGTATAGAAATCATTAGGGCTTAGGTCGGGGCTGTACGGCGGATGGTCTAATAATTCTATGTTTTCTTGCTCTAAAAACTCTTTTGTTCTGTGCGCGGTGTGAGAACTCGCATTGTCGTGATGGAGGATGATGCGGCGGTTGCAGTTCTCTTTACGGAGTTCAGAAACGACCTGTGGCAAACAAATGCTAGCATACCATTCTGCATTAACCGTTCTTTGTCCCTCAAGAGGAATAGTCGTAACATGGCCGGTTTTGGAGACAAACGTGGCCACCATTTTTTTTGCAACACTCCGTGAACGAACAATTTTTGTTGGCTTTAACTCATTTTCGAACACCCAAACTCGTGACTGGTTTTTTGTTTCGGGTTCGTACGCGTATATCCAGGATTCGTCACCTGATACAATGTTGTATACAGCATTTGAGGATCCTGCGTGGAATCTTTCGAGAGTTCTGACGCACCAAGTAACGCGAGCCGCTTTTTGCTCTTCACAGAGCGAATGCGGTATCCATCGGGAAAACAACTTTTTTACACCTAATTGTTCATGCAAGATTATTTTTATTTGACTCATGCCAATGTCTAAAGTTGCCTGCATTTCGCGGTATGTCACATGTCGATCTTCCTCAATCAGCTTACGCACAGCATCTACGTTTTCTTGGGTGACTGCAGTTTTTGGACGACCTTGACGGGGATCATCACTGAGCTTGACACGTCCACGTTGAAACTCAGCAAACCAGCGATAAATTGTGGTTTTGGATGGGGCTTCATCACCAAATGCAGAAATAATCCGGTCAACACACTGTTTTTGTGTTAAACCACTTCGAAAGTCATAATAAATCATCGCTCTTGAATTTTCTCAAGTCAACTCCATTTTCTCAACGTCTAAACAAGTTTGACAAAACCTCGTGACAAGACCGACAATCTTTTTTTAAATAAATAAATGGTATTCGATTTTTAAAACCAAGGAGTTTTCAATTAAAAAGATTTTAATATGACAGGAACAGTGGAAATATTCCATTCCCGATACTTTTAGTGCAGCCCTAGTATAGACAAATAACATTAAAGACAAACAATATTAACCTATTCTCAATTTGATCACAGATTTTAAACAATAACAAAAGTTTGATACTAAATGAAGAGCACACCCACGCATATATAATGCGTGTGTGCGTATGCGTATGTATGTGTGTGTGCGTGCGTGTGTGTGTGTGCGTGTGTGCGCGCGCGCGTGTGTGTGTGTGTGTGTGTGTGTGTGTATGTGTGTGCCAAATACATCGTAGTGTGTGTCATGTTTCTTTTATTGATTTAATGTATTTTTAAGCATAATTAAAAAAATAAATAGCATTCTGCACTTCCTCTCTATATTCTCTGTAAGTGTGGGAAATTTAATACTCCTATAATATATAGATTCGTAGATTGACAAGTTATGTAGTCTTAGGATTTAAAACAAATGCAAAATAATGTTGTTACGTGCGGTGACTACTTAACACACGTCCCAAGACTTGATTTAATAATTATAAAACCTAAAATTTTCATCCAACATAAAATCCAAGTACCAAGTACCAAATCATTTTTGGTTTTTCCTTGGCTTGGATCACGTGTCCCAAATATTTCCATGAGTTCGCAAGTTTGAGGCAATGTTGTGAAACCCGGCCTTGATCTCACTAAAATTATGATAAAAAGCCCGCCCCAATCTCGACAGGATATTACAATAGTATTGTCAGAGAATACATTTTTACATTTATGCTCAGAGAAAGATAAAGAACCGATGGAAAAAGGTTTAGTTTACCATTTCGTTTTCATAAAATGATATTTTTGTTTTGTTTTTACCTTTACGAAGATATGTGGATTTCGGATTTCATAACATTTATTTGATTTAATAATCTTTCTCCACGACGTAAGCACGCTTTACCATTGGCACTCCTTTCGATTTTTTGGTATAATATTAATGAAGAATTAAACAGAATGTATTTGTCTTTATAACTAAACTAGCCGTACTCGCCCGCTTCGCTGAGCATTTTAAGTAAAGATTATTATTTATTGTCATTATTATTAGGGAGTCCAACACTCATATAAATATTAGCCTATCCATTAAGTGCATGTATTTTCTACATGGATACCAAGTTTCAAGTCAATCGGATGCATGGTTCAGTAGTTATAACGGAACATCCGTAAAAACCATATATATTAGTATAGATATTACCATTTAGCGATCAGAGAACTGTAAGAATATAATAATTTTGACTCTCTAAAAAAATATATTATTATTAAGAATTCAAATAAACAAGCCCTATAGTAAAAATATTAAAAATGTACAAATCACTTTTTCCTATTAGATTCTAATCAAAAACACGCGTCTGTAATGCGATGCTCATTTCAGGAAGCGTTAGGTCGATGTACCCATACTACGTTGCATTTAACTGTGTATGTTAAACAAGGAGGCATTGTGGTAAAACGGCATATTAATAGACTTCGTTTAACTATGCCTATTTCTGCCGTAAAGCAGTAATGCGTTTCGGTTTGAAGGGTGGGGCAGCCGTTGTACTATAAAAACTGAGACCTTAGAACACATATTTCGAGTTGGGTGGCGGAATTTATGTTGCAGATGTCTTTTTTTTGCTTAGGTGGGTGAACGAGCTCACAGTCCACCTGGTCTCAAGTGGTCACCGGAACCCATAGACATGTACAACGTAAATGCCGCCATCTACCTTGAGATATGAGTTCTAAGGTCTCAATTTTTACAGTACATTAGTAACCATATAACACCAGGTGGGCCGTGAGCTCGTTCACCCATCTAAGCAAAAAATAATGAAATATAAAATAATATAAATAACTTTTGTACAATTTTATTTAACAGTACATATTTCAAATAGGTGAATTCAAACGGAAATGTAAATTCATTGTACTATTGGATTCTTTTCTAATTCTAATTAGGTTACTAATTGTTTTAAAATTGATTTAAAAAGTAGAATTGTAACAGTTTCAAGGCGTCTTAAGAAATCTTGAATATTTTAAAATTGTCAATAAAATAAAATATAAGCAAATATAGTTCAATATAAACTTTAAGATGTAGATAAAATTACCTCAATCGCTACAAACATCTTTGATGTTCCTATTATATTACGCAATAATATGTTATTTGATCTAGTTCACACATACACTTAAACATTTATTGTGTAATTCCATTCAGTGCCGTAACAAATCTAACTAATTTGTGTATATCACAATAGATTTTCCACTGTCCAAATAAAATTGAATTGAGGTGCGCCTACGGCACGCATCTCTGTGACAGCCACAGTTCCGCCCTTTTTATTGCATAAATAACTATGCTTCAATGAGCGCGTTCAAATGCGTACAATAGTTACGTCACCCGATGTGGCACAACGTACGGTTTCATCTGTAATTCCATTACACAGTGTGGTTTGTGTTTGCTTATTGTTATAGTAGTAAATAAGATGTATAATGGGACGAGAAATTACAAAATACGCGTAACTTTAAAATGCGTTAACAAAATTTTGATGACGAATGACAGTGAAGATTACATTTAAAAAAATTAATGTGTGGTGTCGTGGGACACCGGATAGGAACGAAGTTCCTTATTATAAAAATATTAATTTTAAGTTCTATTCGAGGTATAAAGAAAATAATTATTCGGGTATACATTTTTTATTATGATTTTTTTATTGATAAAAAAAATCTACAGAGTTATCAACTTTATTTTATTCCCAATGATTTATAAAAAATATTTAATAATAATATACAAAGAAACAGCTATTTATATGATTAATAATAATAACCGTCATCACGTAGACTATACATTGACACTGTATAGCCATCAGGCTAGGACGACTATACATAAATAATAAAAATCTTACGTTACGGACGTTTTTTCCCGGTTAGAGTATCCTTCTGCAACGTCCCATAAAGAAATTCTTTACAAAAAAAATAATCTTATGCTTGCACTCTTTCAATTTTCATATTGATGAATATTATTTAATTTTAAAAGATTTTCAGTTATTGGGTTTTCTTTGGCTAATAATTATCATTCAAACGAAACATCATTAAAATTTGTTACGTGAAAACAGTCATTGGACGATTATTTTAATTAACATATCTTTAACTTATTATTATTATTTTATTGTAGGCCAGTAGAGTATTGTGAAGTTTCTTGATTGTATAATAATTATTCAAGTTTCATAGCGGATAATGTATAGACCCGACTGGTCTAGTTTTTTTTTTTTTTAGATGTAACTTCTAAGGTATAGTTACAACGGCTAACGCACCCTTCAAACCGAAACGCATTGCTGCTTCACGGCAGAAATAGGCAGGGTAGTAGTACCTACCCGTGCGCACTCACAATATGTTCTACCACTAGTCTAGTATATGCCTACACCTATAAGTTGTTACTGGTACCAATATGGAATGCAGATGTCAGTCACCTTGACGTCAAAGTCTCAATTGTATTCTATATCGGTATAATTGACATGCGGCAGAAATTGGCAAGACGATTTTAATCTATCCCCGTGATTCACAATACGCTCTGCAGTCAGAGCTTTTCATTATTAAATGCATAATTATGAAAACGTGTAATTAAGCTCGTTAAGTTGTTTATGTATCAACGTTCTCGTCCAAGTACTCTCACGTGCGCTTCTCCTAAACACAACGAAACCCGAGATTCGGCACGTGCCTACTAATGTGTTTTAAGATTTCTGAAATCTCACAGAATTAACTTAAAATATCTTCATTAGTATTTGTAACAATAATAATCCATTCTTCAGCAATTCTAGATTAGCTCTAACAGTATAAAATATACTTAAATAATGCGTGTATAATTTATAAATATAATCATTATATTATACTACATTACTTTATAAAATACTTGCGACCCGCCCCCGCTTCGCTTCGGAAACTGTAATTTATTATTGATTTCTTCACTATTTAATGGATGTTATTATACATATAAACCTTCCTATTTAATCACTCTATCTATTAAAAAAAAAACGCATCAAAATCCGTTGCGTAGTTTAAAAGATTTAAGCATACATAGGGAAAGATATAGGGACAGAGAAAGCGACTTTGTTTTATACTATGTAGTGATTAAGTAAATATCACGCAACAATTACATCTATGAAACTCGATTATGTATATGTATTTTTCGTTCAGATGAATTCTCGTCTATTCGTTCGTATGAAACCACATGCAAAATATTGTTTTCCATTCATTAAACCACAAGGTTAACAATGTTTCCATTTAAAGTTTGTAATAGCCAGTACTGCTACCACATCTAAACCGAGACATTGACGTCATTCACACGTTGATCAATAACGGTGTTATTTTCAGAAATATTATTATAAAATTAATCCAAAAATAATGAAAACGTAACTGTGTACCTATATAGTTATTTGTCATCAGTGTAACTCTTTTCCCAGAACGCCTATTTATTTTACATCAGCTAAACTTTATTATTTCCAATAGACATTGTAGTAGACATTTACTAAATTATCTCTAACCCCTTAGGAATTTTTGTCAAAAATCTACTGCTTTGTAGACAAAAACATTTTAGAAAATACTTGAATCTATATTTAATGGTTACTAGTTTGAAAATATCCTCAACAAAATAACTCGCAATTTTCTTACTAGTATTTCTAAGATCGATTAGCCGCCATCCGGCGTAATGGTAAGCGCTGTGCATAATCCGAAATAACTTAACGATAAATCAGAGGTACGACCTAGTCACTTCACAAATAGTATCATCCTCATTTGTCCTCATCTAATGTCTTTGTTTTCATCATTTTGCCTTGTATTTTCTTATAACCCAAGCATCGTGTTTCTTGTTAATGCTACATCCTATATTTTAAATGGGCACAATCGCTCATAATTAAACTAGTAGCATTATGAATTTTATAGTGAATAATTTTTTCATCATCATCATTATCATCACCCTATAGCAGTCCACTACTGGGTACTGGAAATAGGTCTATCGAATTGCACGCCACTAAACACGATCCTCGGCTTCTCTCATCCATACAATACAATAATTGTTTACTATTTTTAATACGCTTTTAATAGCCTCAGACGTATGTATGTTAGTATGTAACGGAATCTTTGAACATGATTTTGACCTCCTTCAAAGCGTCGGATTAACTCGAAATTTGGTATACTTGTTAAGGACCGATGACAATTCAATAATAATAAAAATTTTGAAAAATTGAAATACAACTAAAAAATGAAAAATAAATAATTGTTTGCTTTTCAGGATATTATCAAAATATTTATTGATACCATGCACCCCATGCTTTTTTTTACAATAAAATAATTTTTTCTTACACTAATTTTAATTCAAATTTATTAAAATTGATTTTCTATTTTTAGTTAGATTTTCTATAAAAGCGTATTTTTTTTGTTTTTTTTTTTAAACTATTATTTATTTTTGTAATATTGGAATTTACAGGCAGACAACCCCATTCTCAAGTAACATTATTAGCAGATAAATCTGTAAATGCCACATTAACTTTACCCCCGCTAGCAGCTACAGTCCCAGAACGACTATCCTGCTTTTCAACTCAAAACTCATCCAATCAAGTTTACCAAGCGCAAGATTATAAATACATACCATTGCCAGTAAATATTTTTATGGCGATTAAAAAAAAACTTAATTGCTTACGCCAACAGATGAGTTTACGTATATATTTAACGCAAGCGTCTCCCGTGCATAATAAACATTATAAATAGTAACAAAAGTTTACAACGTCTCCAGATATTCTAATTCACTGCAGACCGCATAGATATTTTCGTATATTCAGGAAAAACCTAGAACGTTTTGAAACAAATCTCGCATTTACAGCTAGGCCCTATGATGATTCGATCCGGAAGATACCATATTATCCTTTTTGCAGCGAAGCTTCCATTCAGATTTAAGTAATCTAGTACAAAGTTATAACAGAACAATTCGGATTATTTTTACCCAGACATGAAGATATTTACTGGAGGTAGGACGTCTTACTGGTGGTAGGACGTCTTGCTGGTGGTAAGACATCTTGTGAGTCTGCACTGGTAGATACCACCACCCTGCTTATTTCTGCCGTGAAGTAGTAATGCGTTTCGGCTTAAAGGGTGGGGTAGTCGTTCTTCCGTAAAAACTGAAACTTAGAACTCATGTCTCAAGACGGGCGGCGGCATTAACATGCTTGATGTCTGGGCTCCGTTGACCACTTAATACCAGGTAGACCGTGAGCTCGTCCACCTACCTTATTAATAAAATCATAAAAATTTCGACCTTGTGTCTAAATACGGGCTTAGCGTTCTTATGTCTATGAGCTCCAGCTATAATTTAATACTGCTTTTCCCGTTAGGTATTTTATCTAGAGCACAATGAATAAGATAGATTCTTCATGATAGATCTAGAAACAGTGAACGAATGAATTAAGGACGTGCTCTAAATGGCAAATTAGGTGATCCGTCTAGCTAGTCTAACGCTGCCTAATTACTTAATAAAACAGGATTCTAAGTAGGTAGGGTGGATTGGCCTTTCCCATAGCACTGCTGATGTCCATGAGCGACAGTGACTACTTACCATTAAATACACGCCGTCTGCAACTGTAATCACTACATAGTATAAAACAAAGTCGCTTTCTCTGTCCCTATATCCCTATGTATGCTTAAATCTTTAAAACTGCGCTACGGATTTTGATGCGGTTTTTTTTAATAGATAGAGTGATTGTTTATATGTATAATAACATCTATTAAATAGTGGAGAAGTACTGTAATTTTTAAGGTTTCTAATGTGATGTCGTAAATAATCAATAATAAAATTTCATGTTTCCGAAGCGAAGCGAAGGCGGGTCGCTAGTAAAACAATATTTAATAGTTTTAATAATAAAATAGTACAGTACATTTATTCAATAAAAACTGTGTTTGAAGCTCTATTTTGTGTCCAGTGTCCTATTTTAGTTCGTTTAATAGGACACCTCTGAATAGTTCGCTTCTGACATGTCTCGGGGTGATAAATGGTTAAAATTCAACTTAGGTCGAACACAATTTAGCTGACAATCTAGCACCACACCTTGTGTTTGGGGTTTGAACAATATACAGCCTGTCAATCAATGACAACACGCACGCAATTGTACCTATAATATTATAGCTGCTGCTACATATATTTTATAATCAATTTTGTTTCGTTTGAACACAATAAATAATATGACACACATAAATTATATATTATACCAGTAATCTGTGTTATTTATTGGATGCTGGTACTAGAATTTAAGGTAAGAATTTTGTTGGCGGCAGGGCTTATTGTGATCCCCGGGTGCCGGTGAAAAAGTGCTTCAACTGTTTTAGAATGTAATTGAGGCCTCTTATGATTCTGTGTTATAGTTACCTATTTCTGTGGAGTTCGGTAACCACTTGACAATAGGATGGTCTTGAATTCACTTGCCTACCTAAATTCTTTCTTCGCCTTCCGCGAGTCGTAGACATTGGATTTTTAATCTACTTATCAGCCCACAGACGTCCACTGCTGGACACTGCTCCCCCAAGCCTCGCCACAAAGACTGGTCCAATTTTTATTATCATATAAAATTTTCGACATTTCAAATACTTTACAATTTCCGTGGTTACGGTCACGCGGTCAATTGTTTTTTACCACGAAGACTGTAGAAGTAATTTTATAATAATTAAAGCACTTAAAATACTCGGACAAACTAAAAACACTTTTCATTCATATAAAACAGATTTTTGCTTGTGAATTCAACTCTGCGTATGTATATCATGTGCGTTGTTTAGTTCAGCGTGTCGTAATCAGTGGACAAAGCGGGTATTTTATTGTGATTTAGATACAGAAAGTGTCCATTGTTGATGCGTGCCCTGCCACAGTTGCCCTCCGGCCCCCGATGGCCTGCGCCGTGGTCCAAGTGACCCGTGTCATTAATTCAAGTTAACAGTGTAATTAATGTGATAAATAAGTAAAAAATCATTCGCGTCAATATTTTGGATCATTTGATTTAAATTTACATAAAAAGTGTCTATTAGTTATTATCAAAGGTAAAAATATATTTTGTTACTTGAAATTTATTTATATTAACAATCAAGGTCAATTTCAATATATAGGGTTCTTTCGAGATTTGAAGTAGCAAAATTTTGGTTCTAACAAAAAAAAAATCAGTGGAAATTTTGAAAGTTACAAAAAATATCGTTCCCCAATAAAAAAACTGTATAATATATGCAAGTAATATAATTTATAATCATATTTATTTGTGTGTAATTGCTGTATATGATGTTACAATTTCACCGTAGTTTCGACATAGTAACAATTTGGAGACCTCATTACTCAATTAAATTACACCAGGCAACTTTTATCAAAGTTAATTCTTACAAAGATATAAGATAAAGAGGTAATTACCTCAAACGAACCAATTATTTCAATACTACTACTGTATTCCTTAATTCCTTGAATAAATTATTTCGAGCAGAGACTCCGACTCACTGTTCAGAAAAACGTAGATTGTAGATTGAAAAAGTTTTAGATGTCTCGACGACCCTTAACGATTTTGTTTGCTTATAAAGCATTGCAAGCAATTTGCTTCGGTATAAAGGATCGTTGTTTAGGCTTGATTTCGATTTGATTGACTTGATTCCGAATGATTCCGATCCGGTAGTGGATTCATTCGCGAAGCAATTACTCTTGAGTTGTTAGGTCTTCTTTGGAGGCGCTCGGGTAGCTGTTAGCAAATTCTACCCCTCCTGGCTGAGCCCTTGCTCGCCCACCTGCCCTGGCGAAACTAGAAAGGACTCCGGGCCACTAGTGATCATAAAATAAAGGCTTGATTTCATCTCTAACGAAGCGAGACGTCTAAGTATCGAGCGCTCTATGTAATCGTGGTACTTGAAAAAACGATTCGTTTTATTTGAAAAATCACACGCCTATACTTAAGTAATCCGCTGAAATTACATAAAAATATTGTTGGATTACAACATCAATTTCTTTATTAATAAATTTGAAAAAGAGTACGAGCATATAGCTTGTGATGGGGATGGTACCTTTACGATCACAATGCTCATGGATTTAAGCAATGTCAGAAGCAAAACTGATCTGTTGTTCGGTCATTTATCAGAGGATTTAAATAAGTGACCTGGTCTCATCGATCCAGCAAACGGACCCAAAAAAAAGAGAGGTGTCTTATTTATACCCGGTTGGAACGGAGTTCCTTTTGCTATTATTTTTATTGTATTTGTATTAAGTAATGATATAATTTAAAATTCAAGGACAAAGTTAAAAAAATTTAACGAATCATAAAATGTAAATAATTGCGAATAATTTGGCATTACAGATACATTTCTGGAATATTACTGAAAAAACATATTATTACATCACTATTGTATTTATATATTATAAACATTGATAGAAAAAAGTTTCAATTTCCTAGGTGATCGGGAAGTGCCTATAAAATCACCGTCACAATCACAGTTAAAAACATGACGGTTTTTAGTGTGGTTTTTACACTTTTTCCGGTCTTGCCTTCAGTCCGAAAACAAAATGTGCGATAAGGAACTTCGTACCAATACAGTTTATTTAAACGTAGATGTAGTTAGATATAACACAATTTCAAAATCAATGCTTGGAGGTCTCCTGTTACATTATATAGCAACAAAATAGACAAGTGTGGGAGAAAAAACAAAAGTTTTGTGTCTTTGGTCACCTTCAGTGTCGTCCAACATGTCAGGGTACTTGGCTGGATGCCCGAAGTGGAACAAATTAGATTCTCGATGATAGACAATATACAACGAAATATTATAAAAATACATATAGTACCCACTGCCTATTTACTTTTTACACGAACCCATTTAGAAATTTAATTATTTCTGCTAATCTTAGTTCTAGTCTTACTCGTAAAGATTTTAATGCTCGTTCTAACGAGGTACTTCATTATGATTACCTGGTCCGGCCAGTGATAGGTCAGGTTTGCTGACTTCAACAAAGCGCTTTATTTACGGCGTCCGTGAATAGGTCAGTCATAGAAAAAGCTGTGCCAAATCCTGGCATAGTTGCATCAATTGCGTTTCCTGGTATTCGAATTCTTATCAAATTAAGTAAGGTGAAGTCTGACGTGCATCGAGTTGGTTGTAAGCCGTCCACTAATACCGGAAAGTTACCGAATCACAATGAACCTTTACATGTATAAATAATCGCGATCAGCGGAGCCCAGCTATTATTAGTTCGATCGGAAACATAACGTTTGTTCTTAATTAAACCGCAGCTGCTTCGAATACCGATAACGGTTGTAATAGCAAAATATACAGGGAAAGCTATTCGAATTTAACCAGATTATCCGGGCGGATGATGTTCCGCAATACTTTTTATTTATTTTAGTTTTTAATGTGTAACGGTCTTAACATTTTCGGAATTCGCCTGTTGACAACACGACACAGTCGCTTTATGTGACTATTTTATTCTAATTTAATTGTTTTAATATATCTACGACTTAGATGACTTAAATATTTTATGTACCCAATTAAAACGGTTTTTACGGTTTGTTTTTAGTTTTTTTTTACATTAAAATATTCTTAACCTTTCGCATACTTTACACAGTTTTCGTGATCACGGAAGTCTGCGCTGTTACACGTCGATATTTTATTATTACATTGTTTACTGCTAGATTTAGCCATTATATGTAGTACAATTAAGTTGTGTCTAAAACTCGCCAGAACCGAAAAAAATATTAAATTTTAGGATTTAAATATTACTTATGACTTCAATACCATTGGTCATTACTGGTGGTAGCGCGTATCCTCAGCCCGCACAGGCTGGTACCGTCATAAAAATGTTTTTCGATTTGACAAACGGAAAAGCCGTTTTAGTAAGTAATTGAGACTAAACCGCATATTTTAATTCACACAACCGCTGTGATCTTAGAATGCTGTGATGTTAATGAGCTTCGGTAAATTCCCATGTACATCTACAACGTAAATGCCGCCACCTACACCTTTTACATTGCAACGGCTGCCTCACCCTTTAAACCGAAACGCGTTACTGCTTCACGGCAGAAATAGGCAGGGTGGTGGTACCTACTCGTGCGGACTCGCAAGACGTCTTACCCCCAGTAATTACGCAAATTATAATATTATTATAAAATATAATTGTAAATTAAATTTATGTTTTTTCTATACAGGCGAATTTCCGTCGAGCGAGGTGGTGACCATCAAACCACCCGTGAAATCCCCGAGCACACACACGCCTGCAAACGTCCCCAGCCCCACAACGAAACGTGAGTAACCTTTTGTTTTCGCCTCCAAACTCCTTTGTTCTTTTCGTTAATAAAACCTTTTGTAATATGACACAAATACCTGGAACTACTCGAAAACAACATACTGTATATATATAGTTACAAAATTAGTATAACAGCCAGCAAGAAAACAGTTCAAGGAGTATTTTTTGATGAACTAGCCCGCTGAGTTTCTCGCCGGATCTTCTCAGTGGGTCACGTTTCCGATCCGTTGGTAGATTCTGCGAAGCACTGCTCTTGCTAGGACCAGTGTTAGTAAACACTCCGGTTTGAGCCCCGTGAGCTCACCTACACTTTAGGGCGTAGCCTCTCAAGGCTATCAGCTTAAGTAGAATAAAAAAAAAGATGAACAATTGTTCAATTATTATTATTGTTTAATCCCTACCTAGGCGCTAATAGCCTAAGGGGACATTACAGCTACGCACTGACTGGTAAGTGAGCTCGCAGGGCTGAACCTGAGAAAGTTTACTAATACTGGCCCGAGCAAGAGCAATGTTTCGCAGAATCTATCACTGGATCTTATTTGCTATTCATAAAAAAGATTGGTACTCTTTTAAACGATTCAGTTATTACCAGAAACATGCGGAAGGCAGTTTTAATATTACAATACCTAATTATAATCATGAACACTTTTAAGGCTTGTGAAAATTGTGCATAGATTAAATATTTAAAAAAAACTGCGCTGCTTTATGTCCAGTTGTATATAATTGTCATAGAAAGCTAAATTCAATAACTATTTCGGAACTATGAAGCAGTGATGCGTTTCGGTTCGAAGGGTGGGGCAGTCGTTGTAACTATTCTTGAGACCTTAGAACTTATATCTCAAGGTGGGTGGCGAATTTACGTTGTAGATATCTATGGGCTTCAGTAACCACTTAACGCCAGGTGGGCCGTGAACTCGGCCACCCATCAAAGCAATAAATTTTTTGAAGTAAAACTTCTTTAGGCGCATGAGGGTAAAATTTTTACAGAACGTCACGCAGGTATGCAACGGAAGTGTCATCAAACTACTATTGAAAATAAGTACTTGTCAAATGTCAGTAGTAGTAGTTGTTGTATTTTTCCAACTGGAAAGGCAAATGTATCATACCATACAGCCTAATATTTTATAATTTTTTTGTGAAAAATGTTAATAGGAATTGAAATGAAATGAAAAGAATTTGGAACATTAATCAAATAGCATGAAATTAAATTAGTCAATTCAATTGGCAAAATATTAGTCATTTACAATTTAGAAATCTAAACATAATGTGACTGTCAACACTGAGGTTTGAGATTGACATTTGACAGACTTTTGGCGGGAAGATATCTTCCTTTTCCCTTCCTCTAAGTCTCGGAAATCTAAAGTTTTAGATTTGTATAAATATAAGCAAGACTTATAAATTAGTTCGCCAAAAAAGTTTCGCTTCTGACATATTGTGTACTTTGTACGCACGCACTTTTTTTTCCAGTACGAATTTTTACTTATTTAGTTACCAAATTACAACCAAAACTGAAGTTAAGTTGATTTTAGGTGTAGGTGTGTTCTAGATGTTTAAACTAATATCATATTCAAGGTGAAGGTAGGTGGCAGAATTATGGCCATAAAACATGTATTGGTTACCACTTAATACCAGGTGAGCCGTGAGCTTACCTGCTCATCAAGAACATCATATGAAAACTAAAATTATAGAATTGTAACAAAAGGCTTGTGGAGAGTACCTACTTAAAGGTAGGCAGCAGGTTAGCTCTGCCCTTTGCATTGTTGACGTCCATGGGCGATGGGAACCCCTCACCATAGTGGCACTCACCCAAACATACATACTTTCATTATTTACTTAGATACAATTTTACATTTCATATGTCATATTATTACCATAATTGTGAGATCGACTTCATGTCTCCGGGTGTTGTTTATACATAATATATCCCAGATTCGCAGATCACATCTGACGATTTTTTGGATTTAAATTTGTGCTTGTTAAACCTGAAATTCAGGACCAAAGCCTGAAAGCGAACACAAACAAAAGCCGTTAATTAGGAGTCACACATATTAAGCTAAGAAAATCGCGACATTCAGAGATAATCCAAAAACTACGAGGTCAATAATGAAATCCTTACGACGCGACGAGAATTAAAAGGTGATGATATACATAATAATATTAGTTTTATATGGAAATTTTGAAAAGGTCAGGTAAAAATGTAAGATGAACTCCATTCATTTATTTGAATCGTACAAGTTCGTCATGTTAATGTTAACGAAAAAAAAAACAGTTATTATTTCGCGTTTTAGAGACATGCGCCTTAAACGCTTTGACTACACGCCAAAAAAAAAAAAAAGTAAAGCCGGACTTAGCGCCCGCAGTCGTTTTGGCACACTAGCCCGGATCTGTTCGGTGATTATGTCATGCAACTCGATTCCGAAACCCCGTTCGTTATTGCGTTCTCTACAAACAAATATCAAAATTTTATTGTCATGAAGAAAGTCGAACCAGACGCGTTGTGGAGGGGCCTGGGATATTTCTGGAAGGTCACACGGTCATGTTGTTGATTTGTAGTTAATGCAAAACGCATATAGCGATTCTCGTGTACTCAAGGAATAAATACACTTGAAATTTAAAATGCATTTGCTAAATGCTGAATAACATAAATACAATTTCCACTTCGTTCGGTACTATTTTAAAACGTGATTATTTCTAGAAATATACCGCGAAAGTCTTGACCTATTTATTTCAAGAGGTTCCACCTTTATTTATCAATTCATTATTAGTACAAATAACCTTGAATAATTCATTCAATTTTATAACGTATTGCACTACGATACACTAAGAAATTTTATTTTACTCTAAGAATTTCCTAACGTTTCCCTTTTCTTAAATTGTATTTATAGATATGCCTTCTAATCTCCACATGGCTGAACAAATGTTACTGTACATTGTGGCAATATAGAATTTAACATAATTTAAAATCATTTAACCTAAAAAGATAAAGTCGAGATAATTTGAATTCACAGTAGTAAAAATAAACTATGAAAATCTATTAAGGCGCATTACCTCACTGCGAGTCCGACGCGATTCGCTATTGAAAGATATGGCTCATTGGCACACTTTGCCGTTATTTTTGGAAAATAACAACCGATAAATGATCGCACGTAACAAACGGGTCAAATAAGAAGTGACCGCCGCTGCAATCAAATCTGGAACCAAGCCTTTTTCTTTAAAACTTAATGTGTTTTATTTTTCTAAACGGAGCTTTGTTTCTAGGTGAGTGAGAGTAGAAGAGTGGGTAGATTACCTTAGTTAATAAAAATTTAGGAGCGCGTGGGTGTATCGCAGTCATGCATTATTATTTTGTTGATATATATATATACATCCATTCATGAAATTTTAACAACACTTCTTTATACTTTACGTAGCTAAAACTAAAACATCATTAATGTTAGAGATTCTGATGCCAGTTTCTAAAATTACGTGTCGATGCGATTAAATTAAATGTGAAACTAGTTATTTGGTTTTTATTTTGATGACGGTCTAATAAATAAATGTACATTGTATACAAGAGGTCATTCGGTATAATTCATAGTCGGTTCAGTAAATGTACAATACTTCCAAATAGTAATAAATTTGAAAAAAATTAAATGGGTGCCGAGAGCACGTCAGCTCGACTATTGCATTGAAAATAAAATGATCACGCCTTCACGGTTCGTTGACCGCTATAAAATGACCTTCTTCATAGGCAGTTTGCTGATGTCCATAAGCGACCAGATGGCAATGATCGCTACTGATGTCACGCTGAAATAACAGTTTGTTAATAGTAGTTTTCCGATTCGTTAACTTGCACACTATACTAACAAGAAGTAATTAAATCGTGCCTTACATATTATCGCACTTTTAAATTGAAATGATAATATACTGATATGGGTTTCTTTCGGTTTATTCTCAGTCTAACGTTTGTGATATATATCTTTATATCACAATATTATATGTATATTATTACGTGTATTTATCAATATAATAAGCGAATTTTTTTCGATCTGTTCCACAAAATCTATGAATTCATTGAGAAAATTAACTTTTAAAACCGAAAGACAGACATTTTTGTGAATGGTGGTCGGACCTCATGTGAGTCCACACGGGTAGGTACCACCACCCCGCCTATTTCTGCTGTGAAGCAGTTGCGTTTCGGCTTGAAGGGTGGGGCAGCCGTTGTAACTACACTGAGACCTTAGAACTTATATCTCAAGGTGGGTGGCGCCTTTAAGTTGTAAATGTCTATGGGCTCCAGTAACCACTTAACACCAGGTGGGCTGTGAGCTCGTCCACCCATCTAAGCAATAAAAAAATAGACATATATTTCAGTATTTCGAAATTTCCACGAAGTTAACTCCCAAGTGAGGACATTTAAATTTAACTCAACGTCTAACTGCATCAGTGGAAGTGGTCAATCATTCTAGTTACTCGCGACGATTAGTTGGATAGGTACGCTACAGTACAGGGACTCGGCAGGCTGCAATTACCACGCGTTATGTAATATCCTGTTTTTAAGCTTGTGCTTTCTAAGTGGAATGGAAAAGGAAAAATGTCAAATGAAAGCTCGTAATTTCAATGGTAAAAGCATTTAGTGTTTACTTCGATTTTCGCGAATCGTAAGCATAATAATGAAAAAGAAATATCTGACGTTTTCTACGTTTAGCGCTTAGCAACAAAAGAATTTAAGCATGAAACAGCTGAAATGAAATATATGGAAAACATTTAATGCTCTGATGTGGAAATAAAGTTTTTTTATGACGTCCTTAAACCGCGTTATTTGATTTTCATAAAATTTTCAACACATTTTGCATATAGAAATAATATAAAGAGCTATATCTCAAGGTAATCTGAGGGATAACATCAGTGTTATCAGTTATTAAATGTCAACGTATGAAGGTGCACCTGTATTGACTAATTTTGATATCAGTGCTTGTGTTTTGTAAATTGTTTTTTTTACAATTAATGTGTTTTGTGTGATTAAAAGCGTAAATCAATGTGTGATTGTTTTGCATACAATGGTATCGCCAGTGCCTTAATCGGAGAACCGTAGTTTTTTCGACATCCTCCGTTATCCTTCCCTAACATAGTCAAGGTGTGTGTGTGCGCAATTTCAATTAGTATTATATTATTGAATTAATGTGCAATGATAATACAAAAGAACAGAATCGACCGGGCGATGGTAGCGACGTGCGGGCTCCCTACGCAGCGATATACCGGCGGCACCGCGCGCGCTCCACTCGCATACACATCTCCGCGTAAAAATAAAGTCGACACTGCGCGCTCGCGTACTTCAACCCATTTATAATTATCAGTAAATCGCCGCGCGAGTGCACGACTGCCGCGGCCGGCGAACGTTCGTCGTTTCTTTTCGATTACCGGCGCTAGCTCCTCTGATCCGAGTCAGTCGACCCTGTTACGCGAGCCCTTGTACTAACAATATAAATTATCGGCCTAAAACTAGCGATTCCGACAACGCGCAGGGCTTACTTCGTCGAGAACGTTACTAACTCCTACGCTACGGATACCGGTATCGTAAGCGCGAAGCCGTGAATCGACGGACGACGACTGTTTTGTGATATGATCGTGTTGTGTTAGTGATAACAGTGTAAGGATCTTAAACATGCCCGAAAAACCGAAGCGACGTAAAAATAAAAATAAACGTAAAAATAAACACAATCAACAGAATAGTAACGGTGAGAAAAATGCTTGTGAGACTTCAGCAATTGAGAGTTCCCTAAGTGATAATCAAAACTCTGAAACTAGTACAACTTTGTGTGAAATTGATAATGTTTCTTCGTGCAGCAAAAGCTGCAATAACACAAATTTGTTAAGTCCTAGCGGTGCTGCTGTTCAAACGAAAGAGGTCATCACTCAAGAAGTGAGTGAAGGCGAACAATGCGATTTAATTGAAACAGTGAATGAAAACATATCAGACTTAAATGACAATATTCACGAAATTCAAACTTACATTGTAGAAACTCCGGAACAAAAGAAACCTACACCAAAAATATCGAATTCCGTAAAAAGTAAAAGCCTAGACAATGATGATGATCCTAAAATTGTCGAAATAACCGATGACACACTATTAGTTTCTGAATCATGTAATATACCCATAATCGATTGTAGTAATGTGATTGTTACAGACGTTGACTCAGATGTAGGTTGGGAAAAAATTGATGAATTGAAAACACGTAATCCATTTACCGGAGAAGTTGCTACTGAAAGTATTTCAATAACTACGCTACCTCTTAATGTGGCTCAGTGCGAAAATATAAAATCATTAACTCCTGATCAAGAAGCATCGTTGCGAAATTATTTGAAAACACTTAATCTTTCGACAAGTCCAGATAATCTTAATTCTATAGAAATTAAAACTGAAATCGAACAGATTATAAATCGTGAAGTAAAACACAGATTGCGTAAAAAAGCATCGGCCGATGATAGTTTTCCACAAAAGCTTTGTCCTCCAAGAATGCTAGATGTTATTGATGAAGAAGGTAGTAGTGAATCATCTATGACTTCTCGCCGCCATTCATATTTGAGTGAAAAAAGAAGTGACTTTGAAGATTTAGAAGATGACGTTTTTGAAGATACAAATGCTATAAAAGAGAAATTTGCTGCAAAACCACCAGTAGCCTTACGCAACAAATCATTAGGCCGTCTTGTTACTCAAGAATGTGTTTTAGTTGATGCCAAAATAAAGGAACCTGAAGTGAGTGAAGCTCGAGGCGACTGGACTATGAAAACTGTTGAAAAATTATCCGGTGCTGAAGTAGTATATTTAACTGATTCGTCAAGCAGTACCAGCTCTATACATGAAATAGAGGAAGAGACAGATGATAGTATCGATACAGATGTTTCTGTGCGTATGATTACACCAACAATCGAAGTAATTGATACTGAACATTTGCTGAAGAAAAACTTTTTATCTTCTGGACAAAATATATCCGACGACCATAATACTTCTCAATTAGAAAGTCAGGATGTAATGGAAAATAAACGTATCAATAATGAACGATTTATTAAAATTGAATTAGAGAAAAATACCACGGAAGACCTCCCTACTACTTCAACCAAAGAAATGCCAGAATCACACGAAATTGTTGTTTTATCAACGGACAACATTAACACAAATCTGTATGTTAAAGAATTAGGCGATGAAATTGAAAAACTTGAGAGTATTTGTAAATCAAGTGGTTCAGAAAGTACTAAAAATTTAAATGAGACTACTAAGCGTGACACCAAATTTGATTTGGAAATAAAAGTGATTAAATGTGAATTAAACGATGCTTTCAATAACTTGATAAAAGAAGTTACGTCTGATTCAGAAAGTTCAAATGATTTTCAAAATTGCAAAGAAAATTTTACCAGACAAGATTCTTCGAGTAGCGTTTGTTCTTCACAAAGCACAGCTAAATATAACCCTACGTCTACATCTTTGAATGACATATCTGATTTACATAACGACGAAGCATCTGAGAGTACTGCAAACGATAACATATGTGTTAAGGTCAAAGATAAGACACATTCTAATGTATCCAGCCATGTTAATGATGTTATAGAGCATGTTACAGGAGAATCTAAATCTTATTTGACTAATGAAGGTTGTAGCATACAGCATCCGAATACGTTAAGAGAAATTAGTGTAAAGAAAATTGCATCTTTGCCATATGGAGACAAAATTTTAGAGGAATTAGCCTCCGTTTCGGAACGTTTACAAAATGTCAGTATCAACAAAATGAGTCCTACTAAAAAAACATATAGTTCGAAAGATTCTCATCCGTCGTCGAAGCAAACTACAATTAATGCACCTCCTCCAATAAAGCCTCGTGTTTCTTCGTTAAAAAAGCCACTAGAAAATGAGCATAATGTTGATGTCGCACCAAAATCTGAACCAAAACTATTGTCTATGTCCCCGTCGCAAAAGATGCTAATGGAAAAAACTAATTCGACTGCAACAACGCGTGATAACGTCGGAAGGCGCACTGAACAATATAGTAAAAAAATCACCAATGAGGAATTCAAAATTGATTCTCGGGATGTTTTTCAAAATACAGAACATAATCTTAATACTAATACTCTCACGCCTTTAAAATCACAAACCGGAAGCCGTTTATTAGCTTTAATATGCGACCCGACCATCACCTCAAATGTAAATTCATTAAAAACACGTTGTGACAATAGTTTTACACAGACACAAAATAATCTATCATATCGACAATTGTCGAAAGAAAAAAATGATTTCAAGGCAAGTCATCTTATGCGTGAACTATCTGGTACATTCAAGCCAATTCCGCCTCCTCGACCGAGAAAAATTTCATTAGGATTCTATGAAAGTGATGATAATTCTGATTTTGCTGAAAACTCTCTGCGTTCTATTAAAACTGAGACAAAGAAGTTTCATTTTTCAACTGGCAATTTGAATAAAGAAATTGAGAGCGACATATCTTCCATTCAGAATATGCACAGATTTTATACAAATGTCAGAGATAAAACAATTGATTATGATAAACCTAGAAGACCTTCGTTACCAAAGGATCTATGCGAACAACAAATGGAATACATACGACAGAAAGAGAAAGAGGTAGAAGCAGAAATTCAACGATTGGAGAATCAGTCCAGAATGAAAACACAGAATCTAAGGAAAGGCCCTAGAGCCCCACTGATCTCAGAAAAGGAAACTATTGAAAATGATATAAAGAACGGTGACAAGGTATTGATTTCTCGTAAAAGAGATGTTGTCATGTCGTCACAAGATCTAATAAAAAACAGAAATGATAAAGATAAATTATCGTCGTTATTTAGCAGTAGTCAAGAAGAATTGCAACGTGAAAAAATGTATACTGAATATATGACACAAATGGCAGAAAGAATGGAAAGAAAGCACCATAAGGTTATAAAAATTACTAACACACCCACTTCGATAAGGTCGATATCGAAAAGTATGCCCACACTTGAAAATTTTGATTCAAAGGTCAACAATAAAATTGAAAAAGAATTTATATCAAAGGCTAGGGAAAGATGGGAGAAATTAGGAATTAGGGACCCCGATACGGAAGATGAGCGTGAAGTTAGTAGGAAAGTATTCAAAGAACCTAAAATAATTGAACACAAAATTAAGGTTATCGAAAGTGGTGAAGAAAAGGATGTCCAAAACTTGCCTAGTCATTTGCAAGACTTCATTCATTTTACAATTAAGGACAAGGGCGAAGAAACAAATAGCTCTGGTGAGTCAGAGAATGCACCGGCATCTCCGCACGTTGTGATTTGGTGTGCAGTGTTAATAATAATTATTTCCATCGGAAAGTATTTTATGCGTTTGTTGAGGAATAGTGAATGATGTGATCGACTAACAGACTGTTCAGCTGCTATACCCATTAACTAAAATAATAGCATATTGTTTTTTCTAGTGATGTAAATGTTGTATTTGTTGTGTTGCATGAACATTTGTATATTTTATAGAAACCTATTGATTAGATAGTAGCTGCGGATACTCAAGCATCACACCATGAGTACCAGTTCCTTATATAATCAAGGTGAGTAAATATCCATAGGTATATTTTGATTGTTTTCGCTACTAAGTTTTTTATTGTTTTCCCTCGACGTAAATGTACAGCATTGATCACACAGTCATATGTCATTAGATATTTCTCTTTTTCATTAATTAGAAAAATCTTAGCACATCTATGCGAAATTGTATGAATAAGTACGAATAATATTATTATTAGGTAGACATATTCTAAATTAGCTGCAAATTCTTGCGAATATTACCTATGCGTAAAGAGCCCACATGCTTCCTGTCTACGACTGAACAATTTTCTAATTGAAATACTGAATGATTGTTCTATTTAGTTTCATTGTCTAAAACGGTATTGTCTAAAGTTACTTTTTAAACTAAAGTCTATCCGACCAAATACTTAATTTAAGAAACTTATTTAATAGTAATATTAAGATAAACGTTGAACAATCCGAACTTTTTGTTTATTCTACATTACTTTGATACTATATTTTTAATAAAGTACCACAAATATTTCTTAATTTAATAAGTTTTTTATAGCTTAAAAAGGGCAGATACCATTATAGCCCACCTAGTATTAAACTTTGCCGAAACACATAGGTATACAGATTTCACAAAGCGAATACCCCCTTGAAATATTTCATTCCTTAAATTGGTGGACGAGCTCATGGCCCATCTGGTGATAAGTGATCAACGGAGCCCGCTGACATCAACAAGGCAAATGCCGTCACTCACCTTGAGACTGAATTCTAAGTCTCCGTTATTAAAATACAATGGCTGCTCCATCCTTCAAATCGAAATGCTTCACGGCAAAAATAGTTAGGGTCATGGTACCTACCCGAGCTGGCCCATAATACACCGTACGGCCAGTAATTAGGTGCGCAAATTCATAAGTAGGTATTGCGAGTTATTTTTACTATACGGTATAATTCCTTCATCGTCGAGGTCATTCGTAAAAACGAGTATCTTTGTATTTTATCGTATGTATCTTGTATTTACTTAAAAATTGTTACCTGCCTGCAGAACTTTAACCCTGACAACATTCAATAGGATTTATACTCAGCGTTTTACCCGGACGGCCACGAACTCTTACAGTCCGAACTAATTCAGTTCAGTCTTTTTATTCTTGGACTTCTTGTTATTCATTACAATACAACTTTTTGTTTTACGTAATTTAAACAAAGAACATTTCTGTTTTGTAAATCTAATGACACTATTGTGACGTTGTTTATTTTGTTTGTGACTATGACATCGCTACAATAACGATCGCCTTGTAAAGTGTCAATGCACGTAGTTGAAAGGATTTGACACTAAAATGAGCCTTTCTTTAACAGACAGCATTTCATATATAGCTGTTTGCAATATTCCGGTTGCGAGATAAAGGTCTTATCTTGGTGCTGAATACCTACGTTAGTACAAAACATTATGATAATTAGATAGTTTGAATATCGAGCTCGACTAATAAATAATTAGGAATGATAACAACTTCGCGATAACATTGTGGGATCTATATATATATAAAAATGAATTGCTGTTCCTTAGTCTCGCTAAAACTCAAGAACGGCTGGACCGATTTGGCTAATTTTGGTCTTGAGTTATTTGTGGAAGTCCAGAGATGGTTTAAAAGGTAGATAAATATGAAAATGCTCAGAATTAAATAAAAACAAACAATAATGTTTTTCTTTTGCACGGATACTTTTTGTTTTTTTTTTCTAAGTTTATTTAATACCAAAGTTTAGGTCTTTTATTTATCGATTGAGGCACTACGAAGTCTGCCGGGTCAGCTAGTAATATATAAAAATTACGAGAAAGTTTTCCTAATGCCAACAAGAATATTTCGCTTACCGAGACAAGCAAGTGCGTCGCCCGTGAAAATATTTGGATCGTCTAAATCTGGGCTAAGTGGCCTTTGGTGACTCAAGACGCGAACGCATACCCAGTTATTTCGCGCATCATCGAAACGAATTCGATAAACAGTTTACGAAAAACATCGTGTAGCAGCAGATCTTGTCACGCAAACAAACGTACATAATAAATTAGCATTTATTTAGCGGCAAATAATAATTACGTGACCAAAACATTCGTTGCGGTTCTCAGTCGGTATTGTGAACAAGTTAAAAGCAAATATCTCCAGTTTGCGAATTACTAAACTGTAATATATAGAAAGTAAACTTCTTGGCGGACATGCAGAAGAATAACCTTACCCAAAAGGCTGCCGAAGACCTGCCAAAGTGGAGGTGGTTAAGGAAAACGGACCCTGGTATTAGACCGAGAAAACGATAGGAAGAAGAAAATATTACTAAACTGTGCTAAAAAAAATTGACAAAGTGTAAGGTGCGTTTGGCTTTTAAGGGAATTAATATGAACTAGGTCGACCGGAAAACATATCTTAGGTTTTTTTAGGTTGACCTCATACAACACGTGAGCACTGAAACTGTTTGCCGTTAAGATCTATTTTCAAACCTTTGGTATTAACACAGTCAAGACAATCTATTTAATTTCCAATTACAAAACCAAACATAATGATATACTTTTTCGATTTTTTAAATATCTTTTAAAGTTATTCTCATTTTTCAGAGTAATGAACCCCTTCTCTGCCAACAATAGGTTATATATACACTTATATTAAGAAAGTTCCAGAAAAAAATCTTATACATGTGTAATTCTTGCAAAAGCTCTTAGTTTTGGAATTTGATTACGACTATATTTGTGCCTGTTTCCAGATAATATTTTAGGCAAACAATTATAGCATATGGATATTAAATCGTCATAATATAGAAAATTTTAAGAACACGTCATACGAGTGGTTACGATATCGATTATTATTTCATTTTGGGTTTGATAAAAGTTTCAAGTGTTGCTGCAACACATAGACACTACGTCACTACAACGTTTTTGCTTCTGTTCGCTTTCAATATCAAAAATCGAAATCGAATTTTTATTGATATGATGTCTAGCTCAGTATTCGAATCAAAATCCCTTGTTGTTTTTCTTTAGGAATAGGTAAAACAGATTTCTATCCGTATATCTGATATCCGAACCACAAGCCACCCTAGCCCCGGTAATGAATTCGTTAAGTCTGCGGGTTTCATTTGATTGCGGGGGTTTCTTGTGTACAAAGTGTGTTAAAACAATCATATCGGTCCTAGGATCGATTTATGGCATAGTTTATACAGCTTTGGGGACGCGGAAAAACGACTAGCTACATTTAAAAATGAAAGCCTAATAATTAAATATTATTACTTTAAAGCCCAGTGTTGATCTTGATAAAATTAATCGTGACTCGTTATCGATCACGTCAGTTCAATATTTTATATCGACGTTAAAAAATTAAAACATTACGTAAAACTAAAATTTACGTTTAGATGCATTGCTCTGCCAACGATCATAAATTTCATCCGTAACATCTACCCACCACTATTACGTTTATTCGGAATAAGCCAGATTGCAATGCAACTGTGCTTCTAAATACGTTCTGCGTATTTGTAAACATGGTAATTTTCCTGTCCTCATTTTAGGCTTAGATGACCTTTTTATAAAATTGTAGACACTAGACCATACTTATCTCTACCCAAACCTTTAACCCGTTAATTATTTGGTCGGGAATCTCTTTTCTTCTAATAAGTGAAAATTAGCTAGTAGGTAATATAAGCCTTAATCGTATTATTTTGTAGCGTAGTTTCTAAAGATATATCATTGTGTATATTTTAAGATCATTGTGTAATTTAGCAACTGGCATATGTTAATAAAATAGATCGAATCCAATTAAGATCAAATCCCACTGCAGTGTGATAGGTACCTAATATTCTGATCACGTAATAGGTCAAATCATTAGTAGATAAACTGACCTAAACACTTGTTATATTAAACACATTACTTGTTATTGTGTTATACATAATATTATAAATAATATGTGTACCTAATATTGAAAATGCAAGTGCCCGTTTAGTATTTACAAGTTTGGGATATTTGTACTGTTACATTATTAATCTAATTGTAAAGTATTTGACAAACTGAGTTGCTGTGGAGGACTGCAGTCCACACAATTTTCAGGTGGCTAATCAAACGAGTCATCAAGGAGGTACGTAATGTGACGCGTCGGGGGTCCCCAACAAAGAGAGAATGTCAAAGAGCCCGCAGCCGCTCCGGAAGCGATTTGACTGCGGATCTGACGTCATACTAGGGTCGCAGTTCTCATAAAAGTTCCTATGTTCCCCTTTATATACCAAACAACTTTAAAATGTACTAAGATGATCACAGTGAAGTTAATCACAATATTATACAAGTTTTTTTTTTCTTAACGCTTTGCCACAAAAATGTGTATCAGGCACATATTCGACGGTCGTCGTAAATTTTAAATGTACTTTTTATAAGTAATACATAACCCCTTAGTAATCATTCATTATTAATATGTGAATATTACGCGTATAATGCTGCTTTTTTGTCTAGTAGGTATTTTTAATTTGACTTTATCGCTTTACTGCCATCTGTTGGCGCAATATGAAACTTACGATAAGTTTCCATTTATCAATACAAGATGGCAGAGCTCTTCATCGAAGAAAATCTTGGTAAAAACTCGTAATCAGATGAAAACTTGCCAATGGTTTTTCGTAACACTACTCAGAATTGGCATTCGTCTTACAATAAACCTACGATGTTACGATAATAGATTCACTAATATTAGAAATGTTAACATATTATTCAACAGTATTTTCATGTTTCCGTTTTGTCAAAAGCATTAATATTTTAAAATTCTTTGGTGTTATTGCCTGAATGATTTATTTCTTGAGTTTTTATTAAAATATTATTGATGTATTAAGGTTTCGTTAATTTAACCGAATGAAAAGTCTAATTATAAAAATAGAACTTTCCTTTTTTAGCTTTATTTAAATTATGTTATCTTAGTATATATTGTGACGTATCTACAATGAGAGTAAAGTATAAAATGAGCATATATGGTATTTGAATGTATCTACACTAACATACTCATGTCAATAGAACAAATATCAAAAAATAATTTCATAAAATGATATAACTTTAATAAAAATGTCATCGGCGTTGTGGTTTTAATTACATTAGCTTATCAATCCTTCGATAACAAAGGTAGTATTCGCTTACAAAATAATGATAAAACAAGTTATATGTTTGATTTGTGTGTTATCACATTTACAATTTCACGCCTAGAATGCACCTACATACATAAAATGAATAATATTTATTGAGGTGTTAATAATAATTAATAATAATATCTTTACTGGTGGTACTTTACTTTACTTTACTGGTGGTAGGACATCTTGTGAGTCCGCACGGGTAGGTAGGTACCACCACCCTGCCTATTTCTGCCGTGAAGCAGTAATGCGTTTCGGTTTGAAGGGTGGAACAGCCGTTGTAACTAACTATACTGAGACCTTAGAACTTATATTTCAAGGTGGGTGCACTTACGTTGTAGATGTCTATACATATTATCCATTTATATATTAGTATAGATTAAATCGTAAGAGTAGTTTTAATTTTTCAATGTAATCTGTTAACTTTTTTATTTTCATCGATCCAAATTCACAACGCAAGTACCCGCCATTTTACTCTAATAACAAGGATTTATTATACTTATTACTTATATATCAATCGGTTTCAATGAAACAAGTATTGTCAGGGTTACCAGGTTATTAAATGGTACTTAGTAGTTGTTACAGGTTGTTATTTTCTTTTTATCATTCTAATCTTGACTGTCAATTAAAAAGACGAAATACCACAGCCTTTTTTTAATTAACATCGATTGTAAAGAATCAATATTTGCAGAGGCATAGCCGTTGTTTGGCATTCTCTTTTCTTTCTTTTCAAACGGCATCAGAAAGGCATTTCATTCCAGAGCCGGTACCACCACCCTCCATGTTTCTGCCGTGAAGCAGTAATGCGTTTCAGTTTGAAGGGTGGGGTAGCCGTTGTAACTATACTGAGACCTTAGAGCTTATATCTCAAGGTGGGTGGCGCATTTACGTTGTGGATGTCTATGGGCTCCAATAATCACTTAACACCAGGTGAGCTGTGAGCTAGTCCACTGATCTAAGCAATAATAAAAAGTGTGTGTGTCCGCTCCGACGCACGACTGGAGTTTACTGGATATAAAAAATTAAACGAAACAATACGAGAAATAGTTCTATATTACGACAACACGATACACTACAGATTATTAACAAATTAACGAGACACAAAACAAACGACTAACAAATATATGAAAATACAATAATGAGAGAAACGCGCGATCAGTACGAGGCTTTGTGGCGGACTGCCGGCGCAGCAGCCCGGCGCGCATTTCGTGTGACATGCGCAATCAGGCGCATAACGCATTTCGTGTGACATGCTAGTACGATTTTGGTCCCCATAATTTTCATACCCCGGGCCTATATATGTAAATCGATTCTAAAGGAGTAAACTCCAATAAAAAAAAGCCTGCAGTTCCGGGTACCTACAGTTTTTTGTACCTACAGTTACTGGTGCGATCATAGAGAAGAGATTACCGTACCCATGGACACAGCCCACTGAGTTTCTCGCCAGAACTTCTCAGTGGATCGCGATTCCGATCCGGTGGTAGATTCTGCGAAGCAATAGGGTTGGTGTTAGCAAATTCTCTCAGGCTGAGTCCGCGAGCTCAACCGCTACCGGCGAATAGGTAGAGAAAAATAAGATGACCGTATCGTCTCAAAAAAAAAAACTCAGGGCAATCCCAATAAAAAATACGTTATAAATCTCAGAGAAAACAAAAGATTTCCGTAGACGCAGGATGTCCATTTTTTAACCTTAACTTGAGTCAATAAAGTTGACAAACAATATTATTAAAAGTGTGTTTACTCCTTATGAAACTTATCAAGTTATAGCCAGTGAACCAGCGCCTACTAATATTGTATCTAAATAGATTTGCATACAGTTCTAATAGAAATGTATTATTGGAATTCAATATCGAATGCTTCTGATACGATCTGAATAGAGAAATTAATCTTGGCATCGCTTGGATTTTGGGTCGATTACCAGATTTATGCAGTTCCACTTATGGTATAAACGTTGTTTGATTAAAACAAACAACCCAGAAAGACATGAGTTATAAGGAAAAGCTCAACAAAGAGTCCGGTTGTCAATGTTAAAAATTAATAGTTTTCGAAGCAAAAAACAATAGCGATTCGATTTTAAAACGATTTCAGTCATCGAACACATGCAATAATTTTATATAATTCGAATAGTATTAAAAGTTATAAAATAGGATCATATTTTTTTAAGAAATTCATATCTATACTAATATATAAATCTACAGTGGTTTTTACGGATGTTCTGTTATAACTACTGAACCATGCATCCGATTGACTTGAAACTTGGTATCCACGTAGAAAACACATGTACTTAATGGATAGGCTAATATTTATATGAGTGTTGGACTCCCTAATGATAATGACAATAAATAATAATGTTAATTTTAAATGCCCAGCGAAGCGAGCGAGTACGGCTAGTATACATAGAAAATTGAATTTAACACACTAAAAAAAACATAAAATGATGTGTACCCGAAACACATACTCATAGATATGTATGTACAGAGCTTATATGAAAAAAAAAAGTATACTATGTGCTTCTAATTTTAATGAATGTATCTTCATCTGCCAAATTTATCTTTTAGATAACAAACTGTTTATTATTTATCCAACAGAAAATTAAACGAAGTCATATCTCGAATCTAATGTTGTATGTATATGTAAGGCGAATAATACTGCTGTAATCATTGTGGAAACAGCTCACGAGACAGACCAAGGTCAAGTTTCAGGGACATGACCTTGCAATGAAGAAAGCGACGAAGAAGAGAAGATAATCATTGTGGTGTTTTATGACAATTTATGGAACAAACGAATGAGAGTAAACGCTCACATAGATTCTCATATTGTTCGACAGTTTTCCCGGTATCGACACTGCGATGAAATTAGTATGACTTATAGTTTTATCTCTATAATTTTGAAGAATTTTAATGCGTTGCGTGCCGTAAAGTAATACTCGCAATCTTTATAATATAAAATATATGAAAATATACATTAGAGCAACGTTGTTGATAGTGTACTATTCGACTGAAAGGTATTATTATTTGTTTATTACCACTACAACTATTGTTAGCTTCTAATGGTCAGTAGTTAATTTTTTTTTATTGCTTAGATGGGTGGATGAGCTCACAGCCCACCTGGTGTTAACTGGTTACTGGAGCCCATAGACATCCACAACGTAAATGCGCCATCCACCTTGAGATATAAGTTCTAAGGTCTCAGTATAGTTACAACGGCTGCCCCACCCTTCAAACCGAAACGCATTACTGCTTCACGGCAGAAATAGGCAGAGCGGTGGTACCCACCCGCGCGGACTCACAAGAGGTCCTACCACCAGTAAAAATATACTTATGGTATGGTATATTATATAACTATAAAGTAAATGGTATTAGAATCATACACGCACGGACACAGCAGGACAATAAATCTCATAATATTGACGTCCAGAGTTTGTTCCTACGTAAGTTGTGCAGCTAATTCTTCGAAAGTAAATAATATAATAATTAAAGATTAAACGGTAAAAACAATTTTAATAATTATGTCCACCACAGGTTCCCTAAGTGACACAGTCCTCATAAAAATAGACGTAACAAACTCAGTGGAATAGTCTTTTTGTTACTTTCCAATTATTTTTATAAAAGTGCTATTACAAAAGCATGTATATTAAACGAAATGAACATATTTAAAAACTAATTTTCTAGTCATTTCAATTCAATTTTCAGTCTATTTTAAGATTTAGCATAATACGTAAATGTCGAGGGATGAAAATGCAATAATATGACGACAATAAAAAAACGCCAGATTAAACTAAAAAAGTAGTTTCAATAATTAATGTACAATTCGGGAAAATCGAAAAAAAAAATGCACAACCGAAAAACGAAATGAAATAAAACACAAGGGGCGAAAGCATCATTTCGATAGATAGCTACCTAATAAATATATATATATTTTTTTTTATTGCTTAGATGGGTGGATGAGCTCACAGCCCACCTGGTGTTAAGTGGTTACTGGAGCCCATAGACATCCACAACGTAAATGCGCCACCCACCTTGAGATACAAGTTCTACGGTCTCAAGTATAGTTACAACGGCTGCCCCACCCTTCAAACCGAAACGCATTACTGCTTCACGGCAGAAATAGGCAAGGTGGTGGTACCCACCCGCGCGGACTCACAAGAGGTCCTACCACCAGTAAATAAGTGTAAATATTCTAATTTGCGTTCCAGAAACGTTACTTAAGTACTTAAAACTATAAGTTTAAACTTTCAATTAAACTGTCTTCACCCCTTGTGCTGGGGAATTCGGGTGGCGTATCCACGAAAAAAAAATATTCGAGAAACATCATCAATATCTCTGCGGCCTTAATTCAAGTAATCTATTTTCCTCTAACTGAAAGCAGTTTCGGCTCGGATTGATCAACGATATTTTACTCATACGTCGTATCAATCATAGTCGTAAACACGTTACGTGAAAGTGTCTTCCCGGAATTGATACGGAATACCCTTCGAGTTGATACCAACTGCTTTCTTTTTTCTTTTCACTTAATAAAATAATCAAGAATAAATTCGATTATTCAAACAAAAGTTGTTTATATGAATAAATCATAAACGCATGAATATACATATCATTGCGAACAATAAGTTTTTACCCCCTAATTTTAATAACCTCACTTTTTTTCAAATTAAAACAACTTGTTATTTAAGAACGAATCGTAATAACTCAACAAAAAAAGTTATTAACTCAATTAAAAGTTTGGAACTCATATCTTTGAATGGATATTAAGTTGATGCCTCAATTTAACACGCAAGTCGGGTAAACTGTAACATTTCATATAGGAAACATTTAATTTAGGTTGTCGGAAACATTACGTCGAGTAATATAAGTCATGTCAGGCGGTATTGGGCTCAAACGGCTGCATCGTTATAGGAGTGTGGCCGTGGGAGAATCCACACCGGACAAGATTAATTACAGTTGTGGTTAAATTAATAACGGGCCGAGCACGCACCCTAGATGCCACCTCGGATTTACTACCCTTATACACAAACAATAGCTAATCAAATCGTATTATCGCCTACGAAAGTGATTAAGATCCTGACGGCTCCACATAGCTTATCAGTCACCGCGGCAACCCGGAGATCGTGTTCATTTCGATGAGAATTTCATTGCATTTGTAATTACGTTATCAATAAACATTACTCCATAATTACAATTAGTAGTTTTATTATCGTGCCAAGTAGGTATTTTAACACGTATTTTTCTGTAATAACTTTCATAAGCCTTTCTTAAATATAATAATTTACTGGTGGTAGGACCTCTTGTGAGTCCGCGCGGGTGGGTACCACCGCCCTGCCTATTTCTGCTGTGAAGCAGTAATGCGTTTCGGTTTGAAGAGCGGGGCAGCCGTTGTGACTATACTAAGACCTTAGAACTTATATCTCAAGGCGGGTGGCGTATTTACGTTGTGGATGTCTATGGGCTCCAGTAACCATTGAACACCAGGTGGGCTGTGAGCTCGGCCACCCAAAAAAAATATTTCTTTGTTTTGTTTTTGTTATCAAGCTGACTTTTTTTGCCTACCTATCCGCTGGTAGCCTAAGAGGCTATTCCAGCTACGTCCGGACGGGTAGGTGAGCTCACGGGCTCAGCCTGAGAGAATTTGCTAACACTAGCCCTAGCAAGAGCAGTGCTTCGCAGAATCTATCACTGGATCGAATTCGAGGCGAAAATTAAACAGACTGTACTAGACATTATGTCCTGTTCAGAATTATTTAGGTATGTATACGTAGTGAACGTATTGAACGTATGTAAACTATCGGTCCACGGTGATAATGCTAGCTTTGATAATCGACAAGTAAACGAAATAAATTTATTGAAACTACTCATGCGCACATTTTTAGTAAATTTTTCTTACTATGCTAGAAAACTTTTCTGAAGTGCTAACAACAACTGAACAATGTTTCAATTCAAACGGATAATTGACGTGCGAACGTATTGAACATGAACAAAGACACGAACCAGGCTCGGCTCGGCTCGGCTCGGCTCGGCTCGGCTCGGTCGTCATAGAATGAACGAATTGACTTACACTAATGAACCCGTACTCTGCTTCTTTTGATATCATTATTCAAAGAATAAAATAATGTTGTAATCAATAAACGATTAACAATCATACTTGATTGAACCACATTATTTTAAAATCAAGGAATTAAATACCCTTTTCGTACAATTTGTTTCATTTAAATGTAAGTAATGTATTTGTGCATCATGTAATGGGAGAAAAATACATGATCGTAAAATAAATGTTCTACAGCTTGATGTTTGTTTTGTAATTGAAAAAAACTAATAAAGAAATAGAGCAAAGAAAAAACTAATAAAGAGATAGAGCAAAGAAAAAAAACAGCTAAAAAAGAGGCCCCACCTGATGATAAAGTAAAATAGCAATTCGATTTTAAATAATGTCATTTATCTGACCTTAGTGAACAAGTCACATTGGGATGCAAATTACATTCTGTAGAACGTACAGCTATTATAAAATGAGTTCATACCGCGTCCGACGAATAGCTGCATAAGGTCAAAGCAGTTGACATTGATACTTTAATAAATTGTTTAAAATGACCATGTTTATATTGCTAAAATACGTTTATTACCATAGAGGGCGGCCCAAGTGATTGTAATTGCTTAACGTCGTTTGAGGCGGAAAGCTAAGGATACAGGGTCTCGTTTGAAGATGGACACAATGTTTTTTTTTCTTATATGGGTGGAATAGTTCACAGCCCACCTGGTGTTAAGTGGTTACTGGAGCCCATAGATATCTACAACGTAAATGCGCCACCCACCTTGAGATATATATAGGTTCTAAGGTCTCAAGTATAGTTACAACGGCTGCCCTACCCTTCAAACCGAAATGTATTACTGCTTCACGGCAGAAATAGGCAGGGTGGTGGTACCTACCCGCGCGGACTTATAAGAGGTCCTACCACCAGTAATTACGCAAATTACAAATTATAATTTTGCGGGTTTGATTTTTATTACACGATGTTATTCCTTCACTGTGGAAGTCAATCGTGAATATTTGTTGAGTACGTTTTCCATTAGAAAAATTGGTACCCGCCTGCGGGATTCGAACACTGGTGCATCGCTTCAACACGAATGCACCGGACGTCTTATCTTTTAGGCCACGACGACTTCGACTGTGTAACCCTATGAAATTTCCACGCGAAGTTTATTCCGGACCGTAGAAAAATGCTGTTTGAAAAGAAGCAGTTAAATCGAATTAACGCAAAAACTAAATAACAATCCATTTTTTTTCTGATTCGTATCTGATATTTTACTGAATAAGAAAAAATCAATTAATCATTTGAAATAATATTTTAATTTTGAAACGGTTTCGAGTAGCCCTGTTTTTGAAAGGTACTCTATAGATAATAAGGTAACTATGTAGATAACTATGAACAATAACAAAAAAATACAAAAATGTCACGAAACTGGAGAGCTATTGTTTTAATTTGCACTTAATGATGCAGGGAAAACAAACTAAATTATGTATTTCATTTATCGAAATGCCACATGATGGCTGAAGTGACGGCTCCTGGGAATCCGGTATCGAATGAAGCCAATTTAGTAAATCGGAATAATAGGCCAATTTATTTAATCCCCGGAGTCCTTCCTAATAAAGGTAAAGTGTAGGCAATTAAAAGTTAACGTACATACGCATAGTTAGTCCTTAGTTGGGGACGAGTACCCAATAATAAGCGCATTTTCCGATAATAATATTGTAACGCGTTTACGGATTTTTGATTCCTATTGAACCGTTTACAAAAGTTCAAGAGTTTTATAAGTCCAATATTAACTAAAGCTATTATTATAATACACGGTTTTTTTTTGTTTTTGCGTTCGTGTTTGAAGCTATGTATATCCAAACTATGACCAAAGATGGTTTTTCGAATATGTGACCTTAAATACATAATGTTAAAAGAACTAAATAATTTATTGATCTATATTAAAAGTTCTTTAAACCTACCTACCTTCATGCGAGAGGTTTTAGCTACCGATAGTTTGACCACCGGTTTTATTTTATTTTAAAACTAAACATTTAATCAACAGAACTACGTTGCAGTCGTATCTTTCCGATCCAAGTTTATTTGCAACAAAATAATTTTAACTGATCACTTAGTCTCCTATTAAATCAGCGTTTGCAGCTGTGCATACAATAACTATACATGTCATTGTATGTTTACATATATATTTTGTAATCGGTGTCAGAAAGACACGGCGTGTAGTTACATACACAGTTTTCATAAAGTATTTTTTCTAAATACGCTCATTTGAAAGCAGTACATAACGCTCTTGTCTGTCCATTGCGGACATTTTGTATTTGGGTAATAATTGACCCTACCTTCACATTATGGAAAACTAAAAGCTTATTACTAAAGAAATAGTAATTTTGACTAATTTCGATTAACATGAATTTTGGGCTGTAATTCTTTTTGGTTAATATGAGAACTAAAGTCTAAACAGAAGAATATAATTTACAACAACATATGCCTGTTTGGAACGAAACATTTTAGTCTCAGCGTAACTTCTGAACCGAAATAGCAGAAATAAGCACGATAGTGGTGACATGGGCTAAACACAATAATTAGGGTTGAGAATAAAGAAGTTAAATATAAAAATAAATGAAGTTGCTACAAATAAACATTAATGTTGGTATGATTTAGTAGTAGCTCTTGGATACAGAGAACCCATTCGGACCATAAGTACCGTTTGGTAGATTATCACACTACGTTACCAGACAATATTTAGTTTTAATAAAAAAAAAATACGCCTAATTTACCTTTTTACGTTATTTATTTATTTATTTACGTAATTAAAATACGTAATACAGTTACGTATACGTAAATAAAATTTACGTTTAATACAGTTTACGCCGCGCGTTGTGGTTTTCGCACGATGGACGATTATGCTAAAAAGAAAACATGTTTTCATCCGTCGCTTTGAAAGCTTACTTGATTGGACTCTGTTGTAAAGTACTTAAGCAACAGTCCCCGATTGTTCAGGACGCTTCGGGCAGCGGCGTTTTGTAATTCCTAGAATGTATCCACTAATCGATATCACGGCGGCGGCCCGATTTTGCACCTTCAAGACGCTAGACGGTTGCAGGAACGTAGTTCTAAAGTTCTAGTTATACATTGATGAACTTTTGTACACCTATAAAAAGAACTTAATTATAAAAGAAGTTTTTTATGTAAAAATTACGTTTTTCTATATATTTTTGCAATAAAAAACCCACTGACTTAATAATAAATCAATACTAAGGCTTAAGATAAAATTTACTAAAAAAAGATGCTGTTTTATTTCGTTTTTATCTTCTCTTCCGATATTCAAATACAATATGATTTTACTATTTGTTTTAGAAGCAATATATTATTATATTTGTTAAGAATCAAAATGTCTACTTACATTGAAGATGCATATTGACTTAAAATAAAAAAGCGTCTAACGCGTCTACAGTTCGCAGTCACATTAACTCACCGCAGTTTATTTACAGATATTTAGTTCCAGTTATTTTCGGTCCTTCCTGCTCGTTGACCGACGTGCGAATTTAAGGGCAGCCTAGTTTTTAATTCGATATTTATTTAAGTTTCTTAAAGAATAATACGAAATATTCAAATCTGAATTTCCATGTTAATTGTTAAAATACGTATTTACGTTTGATTATTTGCTGTCACAGTCTCCAGAAACAAAACAAGGTAAAAAGACATTAATGTACGTATGAGTATACCTAAGTGTGTAGCTTACATTGTGATGCTCGTTGTAATAACGACAACATGTCGCATTTCCATTGTTTCCCATTTTCCGTTTGTTAGTATCGCTTCGTGCGGCGTTATCAGAGGCAGACGGATCAGTAGGCGCTCGGCCCTCTCACACGTCGCACGTCCGCGCTCAGTGAAGTTTCCCGCACATTTTCCGACAGTTTTCCGTGCGCTCATCCGTCGTACGCCTCTCCCCGCTTCGAAAACGTCGCCACGGGAAATGTCACCCTGATATACATTTAACGGTGTGTATAAACAACGCTGTGTTTATTATTTCGGATAAGTTAATGGTTGCCTCGATTCTTGTGTCTTGCACGTGATTGGATTACTGAATTAACGGATAATATTCGTTTTCATTGACGTAAGTAGGCGATGCGGTCGAGGTTTTGTTAATGAATTAGATGCGGACAGCGGGGCTGATCGCTGCTGCTTGAGATATTAATCGCCGATATCGACAACGGCATGTCGAAGGTCGTACTGATTGACTCGTTTATCTTTCATTATCTTTTGTCAAATGACATTATCTATTACCTGATTTTTGGCACTTGATAATCAATTCACCTGCAAGTAATGTAAAACGACAAACCATTTCGAATATAAACACTCTCAAATTCTCATAGACTGCGTTCGATGATTAAAGTATTTTTTTTTTTATGAACTACGTAATACCAATATTAAAATAGTACTAATTTCACCATTATTATAAATTCCCATAAAAAAAATGTGAGATTTAGTGCGATAGTTTTTCTTCATAAACAAGCCGTTTATGTTGGTATTGGGCCATGCATATAATCCATGGGTACGTTCGCTTTGAACCCCCGTCATCCCTCACGTGTACCTGCCCGCATATTGAGTTTGTTTTTATTTGCGTGCGCTTGTTTTATTGCTCGTACAAAGCCTTTACAGTGTTATTAATGGGCTTATAAATTTATTGAAACACAGCCTTTTGTGTTAGGTGCACGATTCATGTTGACTTAGCGAAGTGGTAGATTTATTGGGACGCTCAAACGAGCGGTTTTCCATATTTAAATAAATTTTCAAAAAATTAAATACATAAGAACTATTTTTATTGATTTGACACGCAGTCGTATCGCAGAGTGTGACAAATCTTAACACGTAGGTAAAATGAACGTACTTTATATTCAGTATGTATTGACAAAAAAAAGTAGGTACTGAAACATTATTTTACAACATTCTCTAATAAATTAGATTAAATTCAAAATACATACTTACAATGTTACCATACAAAAGTATTTGTAAAATTGCTCGATTTAATTATTACAAGAGACTATGTTTATTTTATAAACATATTCACAAAGCCGTGGAGCTATATTCTAATTTCAATTTTCAAGGCTTTTCATTTACAATTGTACAAAGCAAAACATGAGTTGCTTATATTATAAAATTTTTGTATAAAGAGTGGTGGTACCTATCACATACAGCTCTTGGCACAATATATTACTCGGATTACGCGTTTCTAATGATACCTCGACTTTATTGTTCTGTTTATTTTGATTCGAAATATCAGGCCTATGCTACTACATTTTTGATTGCTTTGATTTCCTCTATCGAAACAAAAAAAAAATCTAAAATATACAAAAAAAAAAAATACAAATTAAATATCCATAAACAATTTGAGGTCGAACCTTATGCTAATTAATTTACTCTATTCATAGTAAATTAACATAGTGGTCGTGTGTTAATTCGTGTTTTTCGAAACAGTTTTTTTATAATACAGGCAATTCATTACATAACGTCGTTAAAACCGAATGTGTCATGTAAGTTGTAACGTTTTCCAAGATGTGGGCGAGATCATCTGTAACGCGAGCTAACTGGGCGTGGGTCACGGTCAAAATTAAATAAGACACGGCAATCGGTTCGAACGATCGTTTGTAACAAGAGACAATTCACTCGTGTTGTAGCTAAAAAACATTAATCGACTGCCCTAGAGTAATTCCAGGAGGATCAGAATTACGATACCGTTTCGAACCTTTGACGGCGCCCAATTAACGTTACGATTCGAATCAAAGTCGGAATGTTTACGTAATGTACGCAATTTCAAACACCCCCTAATTTAGTTAAATCTTAACAATTATAGGATACGGGTACTGTTTCATTCAGCAAATACTACATTCAATGCAGTTGGTGATTTTACTGGTTGTAGGGTTTGTTTTGGGTCCGCACAAGTAGATACCATCATTCTGCCTATTTCTGTGATGTATTCAGCTCCAGCTCCAACTCCAGGTTTAATAGTGGGACAATCGTTATACAAAACAATTGAGATTTCGACCTAAAGGGTCAAGGTGTGTACCGGTATTCACGTTTTGTTGTCTATGGACACCGGCTATCACTTCACACCTGTTGAGCCAATTCACCCACCTCAACAATAAAATAAATGCAACATCTCACACAATAATCCGTTTTATTGAATCGAATTGGAAATTAACAAAATCATCAAGCACTGCTAGTTCTGTTTGGCCGAATTTGCGGCCTAAGAGTGAACAGCAAGGCTATCGCCATTAAAAAGAAACGATTAAATCTTCAAAGCCACAAACAAACACAATGCTGGCGATTCTACTATATTTAGGTCATGGACTTAGACGGACGACGCCCTGCGCCCGGTTCTTGTGACGAACTTCTATAATCCCTTATACATCACTATAGATAATGAATCTCAATAGGAACATATTTATGGCTATTGATATAATGGGATATGTTTCTTTTATTACCTTTGAAAAAAGGAGAGCTTGCAGCTCGTCGAGGTCTAAAGAAATATGGAATAACAAATAAAGTAGTGGTTGAAAGGATAAATGTTGAACGAAAGTCGTTCTTTCACGACAATAAAATCGATTAACCCGCCCCATTCCCCCTGTGACCCGGCTAATTGTTAGTGTGAAATTTATAAATCATATTTAATGTACAAACGTTCGTATAAGTGAACTCGATCCTTATATGGTTGTAAAACTGGAGCCTAGTACTCGCATGTGTACGGTTGCGTTGTAAAACCCGTCTAATGGATATCTATGAGTGAATCACGACGTATTTGATGATTTATGGACATAGTATTTGCTTTAAGCAGATGTGAATATATAGTTCATACCGGATTATTTCTTTAATGTAAGCATAGTTACGATGCACAAATAAGCAAACCTTGAGAGCTAAATAGCATGGACACACACAGCAGCGTTGCAACTGTGAAATATTTGCATACTTATAACTAGCTCGTTAATTTTTGTGTAAGAATATACGATTAGTTCTTCAAACTAAAGTGTTGAGATAATTAAAAGCAAATGTTAACATATTTTCGATCCTATTCACGAGAAGTCAGGATAAAATTTTGACTTAACATAAATTAAAAGTACCTAATGAGTTTTAGTAATAGGCCATCGAGTTTTGTAAATGATTCGACGAGTTATCGTGGCTAAATTCGAAATTGGTGACATCGAACACGATCCTTGCACGAAAGCAGAATCAATTTATTATTTACCAAAACAAAATGAATTTCCAGAGCATCGCTAACTTTTTAAAAGGGCTTACAGTTTTGTTCTCCGTAGCGTAGGTAACTTTGGTTTAGGAGTTGAAAAGCAACTTTGTTTCAAATCGAGAACTGCGTTCCGTAACTTATTTCAGTGTCATTAGGACATCCTCAAGGAAAACTCAATAAAAGCAAGTATTGACTTTTAGATTCGATTCAACGGGGGATATTCTATTGATATCCTTCATAAGTACTAATGAATTTAATTGACATTGGTAAATAAAAAAATATAATAATATTGGATTTAAAGTCTAAATGAAATTTCATTGTTTTAGGGTATATTATATACGGTACCTTATGGTATATTGATCGAAGTGCAACGTACTCTAAACATGCATCACTGTCATAATGTGCTTTTAAAATAAATAAAAACCTTTTTTTCGAAAGTATAATATATAATGTAGGTAATTATTATAAACATTAAGGGTATTTTAATCTATAAATTAAATCGTTCGTAAAATTAATTCGTTTTTTTAATCCCTTATGTTTACTAATAATACATTTTAAAACAAAATAAGTGAATACAGAGTGATGTCTTTAAGCAGACTAAGGCATTCTCCTAATTATTATATACAGTGTACATTGTAATGATATGTACACTATAATGTATATAATTACGCAGAGCCCGATGCAAGCAAAATCAGCTAAGTTTTCCGACTAGCCGGCTACTGTGCGTTTAAACGCTTCCTTAATTCAGTCCAGTTGCTCTAATTACCCAGCTGTCATTCGTTTAAGTGCAGGTTACTTGTGTTTTGTCATTGCGGCAGAAGTATCATTGGGAATTACTTAATGTTTGTAATTTTTCCTCGGGAATTGTTGTCTGTTCTTGACAGAACGACGTGAGGAAATGTAAAAAGAAATTATTGTTATTAATGCGTGAGTAACTGATTCAGTATCAAGAGCAACATTCAAATATAAAATTTAGTAGGTGTTCTAACTTTAGTTTCATTAAAAAAAACTATTTTTCATTCGTTGTAAAAAGAACAGGCTCCATTTTCATATAGTTTAACATTATTACGAACCAAAAAAATATGATTTATTTATCCGTTACTCATACTATTTAATTTATAAATGATAAATTAGACATAATTATTTATGTACGTCATAATGAATGTATAATGAATCCAGTCTATTTATTATCCAGCGTCGCAATAATGCATTGCAGTCCGAAGGGGCGCATAATGGTTATAAGTGCGGTTAAGGATTCAGTGTTTACAGATTGGCGATGACATTCACAGAGTTACGATTTTGGATTATCAGTTAGCTTGAGATCATTACTTCGGATCGGTCGGGTGGGTCTGTCGGATAGTAAAGAAGTAGTTGTAGTTGCTGGAGAAGGTCAGATTGCATTCTTCTGACTAATAGCCGGACATACCTATTAGACTGGCGCACTATATTTCGTGCAAAATCCTCTAGCTATTTAACTTTATTAATGAAAAACGATAAAGGTCAAATAGATTTTTATCTAATTACTTTTGGAACAAAGAGTCCTGTAATACCATTTAATTAGGTCAAATTCTGCTTAAACTTGTTTGTACAAGCCGAAGGCAAAGATAATTTTGGATTAACGATTAATAGGCGCTCGGTTTCTATTTGTTTCAACGAAACTTTGCCATTTTATTGGAAATGTTTGGTTTTTAAAGTGTTTAATGTTTCTCGAAGCATGCCCAAACACTATTTTATTATGTATCCTCGTATGCTATTATTATATTCTGAAAGCCAAGGCCATCAATGTGAACAAATTTTTCACCAAATACTCAACAAATATCATAGAAAAACATCTTATGTAGTAGATATGGCTACAGCCGACTTTTCTAAATTCAAATTACCACTTCTTGGTAGACATTCTTATTCGGTAGAAGACATAGAGAATTCACGGTGAGAATTTCCGTGAAGATCGTTTAAAAAATGTTTTGGTGATTAAATTATTAATTGGCGTCAGTGTATCGTTTCTGAAGCAGCGATAAAAAATTGATAAAATAAATTTGGATAAGTAGCTAACATTTTGTGTATTATTGATCTATTCCCGATACTCTCTTGACAAATTAGTATATTTCACAACTTTAGAACTATTAAATACTTTTATAAAATAGTTGATCTGAGAGCTCTCGATGTCATCTAGACCAAAAGCATTATTTAGGTACATTAATTTAAGACAGTCTTTCTGTAGTTACGTCATAATACAAATTAGAGCTATATATTTACCAGATCAACCTAACCTTCGATAAGGTACATTTGAAAAGTAGCGGCCACGTGAATCTTTTTCCCTGAATCGAGATTGTTTTTGCTATTTTTATAATAATCAGAATTATTATCTCAGTGTCAGTTGTGTACAAAAAAAAAACGTGCTAGCTTGCTAACATCCGCCAGTTCAGCTCAATGTACTCTAGGGTGCAAAGCTGTGTGCAAGTTCTCGCGGTGTATCTACCTGCACTAAAATATCTGGATCAGTGTCTATTTCAACCAGTAACTCTTAAAGCTTAATTAAAATATTTACCTGAATTTAAATGCATTGTTTCAATCTTGTTCCTAATGGTTTCCTTAGTTTCGTGAAACTGTTGGCGATCTGTCTTTGTGCGCTCTTAACGAGATTAACCTGTCTCCTGTGGTTTATGGGAATTGTTCATTTGCGTAACTTTTTGCATTCAAAATTGATGGATATGGTATTTACTTAAGAGTAAGTCAAAATTGTTAATTAATGTTTAATATAATATAAATTGAACGAGTTTAACCTTAAATTGGTTAATAAACGGAAAAAACACGCTGCTATAGGAAGCCGAAACAAAAAAAAAGTTTTTCCTGAGATTTTGGTCAGCAAAAGCAGAGTGATAAGAGAGTTATTGTATTGTCATTGAATCTTGATAATTTTAGGAGATATTTTTGTTTTGTATAAATCACTATAAAGCACTCGGTTGATAAGCAGATAGATGCAGATAAAGCTATAAATTATGTTAAAATTATTAATAAAATTATTTTCCTTGAAAACGATTATAGAGTATGTCGGCGTTAAGCCAGGATTTACACACATAAGTTCTTTTACAATGAAAATACAATACAATTCTATAAAACTTTAACATTACTTGTTTACAACAAAAAGCCACGCCTGAGTTATTCAGTGGTTTTTACACAATTAGCCATTTTGTGTTGGTTATAGCAACTACAACTTCTTTTATACAAACAAATGTAATTACTGCGAAACAATTCACAAAACATAGCTTAATATTCAAAATACATATTTTAGTGATTTTACATGACTCACATTTAATTTATTTTACATGAATTACTTTTAAGTAATATTAACTAACATTGTTATTATCCAGCCTAATAATAGATGGCGCCAACAACATCATTGCATAACAATTACAATACTTAATTAAATTATTAGTACTGTTAATTATAATATAAATTATTATTAATATTTATGCTTTATTCATATTTAATCATTTATAGTCATTTGTGTTTTTAAACAATAATATAAACATTAAACATATTCTGAACATTTTCACATCAAAACAGTGTCTGCTAATAATTAAATATGGTAGAATAACAGTTTTGTTGCTAATAATAAATAAATATTAACATAGAATAAACTAAACTATATATATTATTAAGTTCATTATTGCCAACAGTGGCATTTGCGCCCATAAGTACCTAGTCTAGTGAGAATCTAAAAATGTAGTAAAAGTATCTAATTTTTTTTTTATTGTTCAATTTTTTTTTACTCTCATATTATTTTGGCATTATGAATTTGAATGAATATGATTTTTTTTTCTTTTTCAAATGCACCTTGTATTAGCATTCATTTTCTCACGCAGCTTAACAACACTTACGTCACAATGTATACAGCATTTGAAACTTCCACGGTCCATTCGCAGTAGCAAATTGTTAGTTTTATTAAATAGTCATCCGAGTGGCCGGTAACAGGGTCGATGGGTTGATTGTGTGTAATGGCGGGCGCGGTCGGTTCACGCACTGCACAGGATCTGGGCTTCATTTGATGCGCCGTCGCAGCCCATGTGTGGCGGCACTCCCTCGCCCATAACTCAACGATACGTAAACACTATTGTTGTTATAATTTAGTGAATATTTCATATAGGTATGTAACTACTCGTACAATGACCATTTCCTATATATGGACCCTTTTTTTTGTATACGTATCTATGTATTTAGTTTTTTTTTTGTGCGTGAAATAAGAAAAACAAGTGCCAACGGTTTTGTATAAAAATTACCTGTTTCATGAATTAATATTAAAAATATCAAAATGCATCTAGGAAAGTTATTAAAGTCTTTCAATTATAACGAATAATAAATGTGAATAAATCAACCTAACGTTTACAAACTATGATCATGATTTGTTTACATATACGTACTGTTAACTGTCAAGTGGTTTATAACTTTAGTGGCAAGATACAAAATTAAACATTTTATTATTTATAGCTTGAAATGAATTCGTTGGTAACGTATTGAAAAATGTGTTAGCGCGACGGATTACAACACGCCGTCGCCTCGCGTACTCCCCGACGGTTACCGAATACCGTTTCAACTGAATCATTGGCTCGCACCTGCATTTGAACTATGGTTTCTCATTTCACTGAACAGATGCTACAAATATACATGCCTTTGACTGCAAGCCAATTCGATTTCACGGACCGACCGTTGTCAATAAGGTTCCGTGCACAATCAGGTAGACTTTTTAAAAATACCATCTCTGCTGCGTAGCCTATGACTAACGCGTCGTTTTTTGGCTTTTGCATTATCGATACACTCATAAAATTATATGATATGAGGTTGGAATCTCAGTTTTCTTGTATAGTTGCTGTCACATCCTTCAAACGAAAACGCAAGACCACTTGAAGACAGAAAATTCCTAATGGCATACATACGCGCGCGTTCTCGCAAAACGCCGCTGGTATATATTCCATTTAATTAGAAAACGAAAATCCATCACATCAGATCATATTATTTTGCTAGGTATTCAACATAAGCCCTGAAATTAAGTTTGTAAGAGTCGCTCTAGATTAGCTGTTTTACTAGTTTAGTTGTGAAGAACCCTTTTCAAGTCGTGAAATTGAGAGTCCTCAATCTTCTAATATTTACCATTTGGGGTACAGTAATTTTTAAATTAAATTCAAGGGATCATCCTCAAAAGTAATGGCTTTATGGAAGGCGAGGTCGAAGCGTTGTTAACTTAGTTAAGTACGTTTTCTGAGCTCAATGAGGGTTGAGGTCGCGGTTTGTGCGGGAACAAATAAAGTCGTTAAATGCTTTTTGTCTCCCCCGTTGAACCCAAAAAAAGAATTCACTGAGACAGTTGTTTAAACAGTAAGAACTAAGTAAGCTATTGTTGTCAATTGCGTTTCTTTAAACGAATATAAACATTGTTTTATTTAATTTACCCCTAAAAATCCAAATAACAAATCTGGGTCAATACCCCTTGTATTGGCCCAGATTTTTTATTTGGATTTTTTATAACGAAATATATAGATTTGAGTTAATTTAATATTGGTAAGCTTACGTTTATTTTTAGCATCTTGCAAAGGTTTAGTAACTATCTTGAGATTCAAATTTCAATGACTTCTGTGTTTTGTATCATCATGAAGCTTGTAAATAATATGTACTTTTATAATTGATGGCGGTACAGTAATATGGTTTGATTACGCTAGTCTGATGATAGATTGGTCGATGATGATAGCCTGGAAATTCAATTACGGACATTGAAAGGCTATTGGGAAACTCATTGGATTTTACATTATCATATTTGTCTTAGCACTTACATGCGTACACAGGGAGTTTTTTTTTAAACCAAAGTTTATTATTTACAGAGTTTTTTTTTCTTCCCATATTTATATTTAGAAACATACGTATAATTATTTGTGAGTGTCTATACGTTTTGTTGTGTTAGCTTCAAACATATATTTTAATAAGCGGTTGGATGCGAAAGCTTTCTCTACGATTCCGAATGCGTTAATTAAATATTAGTTTAACACGGTTCTAGAGAAGGGTTACCGAGAATCAATATTTACTAGGACAGTACGTTATTATTCATAAGTTTTGTTAACTTAGTAAATATTTGTACAAGTTTATTATGTTCAATATACTCGTATAGGTTACGCGAACTACTGAACTAAATTTTTCATGTCGTTAGTAAACATTAGAATATTACTATTAAAAAATCTGTTTGTAACTGACTTTTTTACTACTTTTTCTTCTATGATTTACATTTTATGATTGTATTAAAAACATCTACCTCGTATACCCAAATAACTGCAGAAAATGTACTGCGAGATGCATCTTCATACTGATGGAATAGGAATTAATATACATATCATAAATATTTCATTAACAAGAACAGGCTTAGAGCTAACCCGATGCTTCCCGTGAGTGCTGTAAAAGGCGAGAAAGGAATTCACCAGAGAATAGGCAGCACGATTGTCTGAGTTCAAACCAGCAGACTGCGGTCGTCAATCGCTATCCTTAAACTGTTAGGTCCTCTTTGGAAACGCTCGGACAGCTATTAACAAATCCCACCCATCTCTGACTCAACCCGTACTCAATCGTCTAGGCCTTCGGGCCACAAGAGATCCATCCCAAAAAGGCATTTAATGGTAGTAGGGTGTATTGAAAGTATTCGAGGGTAGGCAATACTATGCTGCTTATTTCTGTCACGAAGAAGTATTTCGTTCCAGTTCCAAATGTGAGACAGCCATTATACAAAATATAATTGAAACCTAGCACCTAAAATCTCCAGGAAGATGGTGTCATTCACATTGTGATGTCTATGGGCATCTTTATAGCATATAAACACTGTATACCGGGTGAGCTGCGAATAGGTCGTTTTAGTATGATGCTCTGTTACTTTTTTTTTTTTGCTTAGATGGATGGACGAGCTCACAGCCCACCTGTTGTTAAGTGGTTACTGGAGCCCATAGACATCTACAACGTAAATGCGCCACCCACCTTGAAATATAAGTTCTAAGGTCTCAGTATAGTTACAACAGCTACCCCACCCTTCGAATCGAAACGCATTACTGCTTCACGGCGGAAATAGGCGGGGTGGTGGTACCTACCCGTGCGGACTCTCAAGAGGTCCTACCACCAGTGATTACGCAAACTGCTTACTGTACTGAAATAGATCTTTATAATAAGTAGTTACTTCTGCAAGTAATAATTATGTTTCTCAAATTTCTACAAGTTGGCTGCGGGCAAGTGAGCAAATGGTTTACCATGATAACATTACGGAGGTATAAACGTGAATTTATTTCGGGACGCTTATAACAATATTTTGTGATCTTGTTTGTTTGCCTATTTCAAAGAATAAAGCTTCCGGCTATCCCTTGATAGTGGAATCAATGGTTTGTTTTATCCAATACTAAAAGAATAACGGATACTTGGCACAAAAAATAAACGTAGTGAAAATGTATGAATGGGTCTTTGGTAGTCCCGTTAATAAACGAGTGACGTATTGTAATCCTTCACCTTTACCTCGATAGCGCCTTATCTCGAACCACAAATGTTCCCAGAATCGCGTAAATGTGGCTCGCTCGATTACTCGAATTGTACAAATTTAGCTAATTATCTCTACGTTGATAACAATAACGTGCGTCTGAGTAAAGCTACTTTTACGGTTCAATGTTGCGATAAAAATCGTGTTCATGATTAAAAACCAGTTTAAATTTATCTTTGAAAATTAAGAAAAATTAAAATGAAATGAAAAATTAAGAAGCAACTAACTCAATTTAATTTAGTATTTTCTTCAGATTTCACGAGCCGTAAATATAATTATAATTACTTTTACGGGTTAAACTCGCTTTTTTTTTATTTGTCACCATATTATTATTATTACTTTTTTACTGCCGTATAGGCAGACTAGCATACGGCCCACCTGATGGTGAGTGGTTACCATCGCTCATGGACGTCGGCAATGCCAGGGGCAGAGCCAAGCCGCTGCCTATCATTTAATACTCTCCAAAAGCCTCGTTTGAAGAAGGACATGTCATAGCGCTCGGGAAACACCGTAGAGGGGAGCTCATTTCAGAGTCGGACGACGTGAATTTTCGGGATCACAAGCGACTAAGGTGTTTTTAAAAGTACTTGTCAAACTAGTCTTAATGTATTTTAGTTTTAAAGAGCGTTTCTGAAGAGCTGTTTACATGATTGCACTTGTGATGGAAACTCTGCTTAAATTAGTCCCACCGTTGAAATAATATAGGTACTCGACTTAGCTCTTTCGTTAACCTGATAACAAAGAGATATATGTATAAACCAAAGTCTTTAAAACTAATAATTAGTTGAGTAGTTTTGTCATTTAGTTTAGTAAGTTAAGGCTTAGTTCGAACGAATAAATAAACTAATCATACAAAATCAGGTCCACCTAAACACCATACTTTATTATTATTTTTCTTAATGTACACACTTTTTGTTACAGGCTTAAAATTAATTGCCTTTAAACTGTAGATAAGAAATTACATTAAGATGCCATAAATAATTATTTAGAAAGAGGTTTAGTAATAATAACGCAGACGTAACTATGTAGTAATATCATTAAGTTTGCCAACAATAAAGTAATTTGATTGAGTTTGAGAATATAGATAGATAATAATATGTTTATTGGATCGATTCTGACACACATGCCGTGACATAGTCTCTAACAGCAGACCCGAAAGAAAAAACACGGATTCGTGTTGAAGTAATAAACGTTTACACCACGTTTACTGGTAGTAGGACCTCTTGTGAGTCCGTACGGGTAGGTACCACCGCCCTGCCTATTTCTGCCGTGAAGCAGTAATGCGTTTCGGTTTGAAGGGTAGGGCAGCCGTTGTAACTATACTGAGACCTTAGAACTTATATCTCAAGGTGGGTGGCGTATTTACGTTGTAGATGTCTATGGGCTCCAGTAACCACTTAACACCAGGTGGGCTGTGAGCTCGTCCAGACATCTAAGCAATAAAAAAACAATATTTTTACAATTGTTTCATGTTTGTGATGTAATTTCAGAGACCGTCATGATAACGCCGACGTTCAAGGCACGCTCGACCTCTCCAGGTATCAGAGTGAGATTTGAAAATATGCACGTATCTTGTGTAATCTCCCTTTAAATAATAATTTAACTTTGCCGATATTCATATGCTATTAGTTAAAAGCAAAAAAGAGAATATTTTTCGGTGATCTTTAATATTTAATGATTCCCTACATGTATTTTACTTTGATAACTCAGATCCAATGTCGAAATAAAGAACACGTTATTTTCTCGGAAACAACAAATTCACGAGATTAGTATTTGTGGAAATGGAAATAGGGCCCTTGTGTCGTGAAATACATGTCATTTTTTTATTAAATATGTATGTAGACGAAACACGTGACAAGATTGTAGCAAGATTGTTACACATTTTAAAAGACACGGAAAAGTTATTTTCGAGATAAGCAATAAACGCGTGAAATTAAATTCCAACATTAAGGAAACTTCTTGGTTAAGAGGCCTCTGTATATTTTTTATGTATATTTATCGTATATGTATATTTAGTTGTGATTCAGAAATACTTTGTTGGTAAAGCATATTAATATTGGGCAAATAAAAAATAAAAATTGGGTTTATCATAAAACATGTAAGTATGTAATTTGTTTGAAGTTTGCATATGAATGGTATGATTTAGCCTTGGAATTATTTTTGTCTGCCTTATTGATTTTAGGAAAATACGCGAAATATTTCAAATTCATATTTTTTTTTTTTAAATAGTTTGAATTGAATTGATGATTTGCGTTATCGATGTGGACTAATCAAAACTTAACTTTTGTTGTTGTTTTAAAATGTAACTATGTGTTTTTGTGTATGATGTTGTATTTTTAATTAACCCATATTCTGTGTATATTTTCAGGATCTATAAGCTAGTCATTTTGTTGATTGCCGTCATTACTGGAATGATTGTTCAAATCTATTATTTCAAAGAAAATTGTGATATGATAAATTTGTAGCGAAAGTAAATGATATCAAAAATGGTGAGCTATATGCAGACGTTTATAAGACAACTCCGTTTTTATGAGTGTCGACAATCATATCCGAATATCCATAAAAAGGCAAAGTCATAAAACGGGCATTAGTCCCTCCATGTTACTGCTGACGAGGCGAAATTCCAACGTTATGCCGCAGCGGATAGAAAATGGTGTAATTTCACCAATTTGATTCGTCTTTATTATCTAAAGCATAAAGTCTATTTCCGTAAGTTAATTATCTGGTAAATTGAAGCATATTGTTATATTCTGACGGTTGACCTACGGTATCAAGGGTGAAAATGTTTTACAAATTTTATATGTGAAATTTAACGTCACATTAAATATAACACTGGTGTGTGAATGTTTGTGATTATTCTACAAAGACCAACTGATAATGGGTTTTGGAAATGCTCAACCAATTTTTATTGGTACGACGATGACGTTATTATTATATCATCAAGCTATTTATGGTAATAAGTTGAATTGGTTAGCTCATTAGTTTATATTCCGTGACCTTCTATGGCAATATTATATACTCAAATTCGGAAACTTTTTGTAAAGAAGTTGACAGTTAATAGACTTTTACTTTTCGACAAAATACGTGTAAGGTATCATTTTTCTTTTGATTAATACTAGATCCCTTCTATATTTTATTTACGTACGGAACGTTATCATACATAGATTTTTCACACAATTTAATGTTGATAATGCAAAAACGTATTTTAAATATTCAAAGAATAAATTGATATAAATTAGTGACGAATTAAACAAAAAAAAAACAGAATTCTACGTAACGAGTTGATAATGTGATGATAATGAATTTTTAATGAAATACGTACTTAACAAATGTTCACGATTGACTTCCACGGTGAAGGAATAACATCGTGTAATAAAAATCAAACCAGCGAAATTATAATTTGCGTAATTACTGGTGGTAGGACCTCTTGGGAGTCCGCACGGTTAGGTACCACCGCCCCGCTTATTTCTGCCGTGAAGCAGTAATGCGTTTCGGTTTGAAGGGTGGGGCAGCCGTTGTGACTATGCCGAGACCTTAGAACTTATATCTCAAGGTGTGTGGCGCATTTACGTAGTAGATGTCTATGGGCTCCAGTAACCACTTAACACCAGGTGGGCTGTGAGCTCGTCCACACGTCTAAGCAATAAAAAAATGCTGATTAAGAATCAGTAGATAAAGAGGGGGAAATTTTTAAGAGGGTCCAAGTAAGCAGGAGTAGTAAAAACCGCAAGTAATCGACGGAAATATTTCAATACTTTCTAAATTTTATACTTCAACTCAGCGTTTAAATGAGAATTCCCTGAAATAAATTCTTACTTAATATTAAATGTGTTTAATAAATATATAATTGGAAATTTAATACTATGATATCATAAATTTTTTAACGTGACTGATATTCTTGACGCTGATTTCAATGAACGTGCTATGTGATATTCGGAAATTGAATAAAACGAATATCCTAGTTCATGTTTCTTAGTTTTGTAACGTTGATATATTGATTATTAATAGTTAATGATATCAATATTTTAACTGTAATCCTATCCTATTATCTCTCGTAAATGAGTGGCGCCGTGTGTGGCCTCACAGACAGCGTGTAAGCCGTGTAAATATTACGTCATATTGTGATAACAATAAGATCACGCACTTCCTGATATTTTACACAGTTATTTTAACGCGAGCCAATAGCTCATTTTATTTTTGTTATTACGACTAATTAGGCACAATGAAAACAAATGTTTTTGAAATATGTACTTACCTCTATTTGATGATGTGGTAATTTTAATCAAATCAAATCAAAAAAAAATTATTCTACATAAATGAAAGTACATACTTGTTGAACGTCAAAAGAACTACCGCCAATTCACAAGAACTAGCCTCCGTCCTGAGAAGAATTGGCAAGAAACTCAGCGGGCACGTCTTTTTTTTTTTTTAAATATGAAATTATTATTTATTTATTTTTTAATATTAGATTTTGTTTCCCATTGAGGTGGCGGCTACCATAGACATAGACACAACACTAAATGCTGCCCATATTGAGATCAGAAGTCTCAATTGTATAGTATAATAGCTTTCCTACTATTGAAATCGAGCCGAGTAGGCTTACATTACGCTTACCACTAGTGACTACACAAGTTATAAATTTCGCGGGTTTAACTGCGTTACACGATGGTTTTTTTTGCAATATCGGAGTAATTTAATAAGTGGCTAAGTGTGTATTAGCATTAGAAAAAAATATACCTGAATGCCGGATTTGGATTTGAGCCTCGGTTTAGTTGTATAAGTCGATACAAGTATAGTAAGTATTGGCGAAACAAATTAAGTGGGACGATAAGGATTACTAGGATAGAAAGACACGAAGTCGGAGCCAGATGGAATTTTTCGAAACTCTCCATCCGTTTAGTGATAATCATCGACCAAGGTGGATCCTGATACAATAGTTGAAATGGTGGTCAGGCCCTTTAGCGAGGCGATGTACATAATCAAGAACTTTTAGCAAGGGTTTGAAGGGAAGGTCAGGTATATAATTGAATTGAATACCTCATGTTTCAAAGTGAGTGGCGGCATTCACGCTGCTATATCCATAGACACCGATATCTACTTTAAAGTAAATAGACAGTGAGATCTTTTACTGGTCTATGCTATTTAATTATTTATTATTTTATTTCAGTCTTACAAATTAACAGTATAACCAAAACATTTGTAAGTTATAATAATGTTACCTTAAGTAAGTTCTAGCAACAGCTACAAATCGCCGCAAGCCATCATGGAATATATCCGTTTCCAGAGCATAGGGTAGCTAGCCATTAAGTAGCGAGACAGCACGATGTGTCAGAGAGTTAGCGCTGTGCTATAAAAAAAGAATGTCTTAGCACCGGATTATGAAGTTTGATGTACACAAGCGCGGCTAAAAAAAGAACGTTTTTTACTTCATCATACCTGAAAAGCGACCGTATTCTAGTTCCAATTCTCAATCCACTCGATTATGAATGAAATTACGAAGTCCTTATGTAATTTTTTTTTAACCTAAATATTTCGTGTGCTTTGTTATAAAACGTCACGAGTCGGTTCCTTTATTCCCTTAGCCGATTTTATACGATAGCGATTCAACTGTAAACGCTACATATTGTGACTATGTATAAGAATTATTTCATGTGAACGAACACAACGTAAATTTTATCTCACAAGAAGCGCCTTCTGAATAAAAACTGTAAGCCCGCCAGGCCAGCGTAACAAACACACGATAAGGAATGCAAATGTGAGGCTCTCATAGTAATGTCATTGAGACGAGACATTTAGCTCTACCGGCACTAACCGCTAAATTTAGCCATGAACATTGCCCTTTTTACTCGCCAACCGTGAATGAAATGTTTGACAAAACGTTTAATTGAATGTTCTGTGCGTAAATTTGTACATGCTATGGCACCAAAAAAACATTTTATTACCGTATTCAGTGATTATAGGAGTCAATTGACATCGCAACTTGAGACATGAGGTCGAGGTTTCATTTATAAGAAACGACTTTATTTTTTATTGCATAGATGGGTGGACGATCTCACAGTTCACCTGATGTTAAGTAGTTACTGGAGCCCATAGACATCTACAATGTAAATGCCGCCACCCACCTAGAGATATGAGTTCTCAGTATGGTTACAACGGCTGCCCCACCCTTCAAACCGAAACGCATTACTGCTTCACGGCAGAAATAGGCAGGGTGGTGGTACCTACCCGCGCGGACTCACAAGACGTCCTACCACCAGTAAGGTCCACGTACGACTTTCTAGCACTCGAAACTGGTATTACGCCAGAAATAGACAGGATGATGATGTCTAATCTTGCGGAGTCACAATACCTAGGGGTATTATAACAGGTATGCAGAGCTATGAATTTCTAGGCTTGCCTGCAGGATTTGGATTCTGGTATAGTCGCATCTTTGAAAATGAAAAAGTGCCTACACCAAAGATAATGTACAAAGTTTATAAACTTAATAGCCGTACTCGCCCGCTTCGCTGGGCATTTAAATTTTAACATTATTATTTGTTGTCATTATCATTAGGGAGTCCACACTCATATAAATATTAGCCTATCCATTAAGCACATGTATTTTCTACATGGATACCAAGTTTCAAGTCAATCTAATGCATGGTTTAGTATTATATCGGAACATCCGTAAAAACCACTGTAGATTTATGTATTAGTATAGATTGTTGAGTTACTGCACTAATTAAAAAACATTTCGAATAATATTTGAAATTGTATTTTCGATTGGAGAAAGAAAATAAGCAAAATTTGTTTAAATTCATAAATATGTAATATTATTTATATGCATTTTGTTACGATGCCATTTCAGATTATGAAACTTAACCAAGAGAGTATATCTAAAGTTCTCTTAATGATCCTCATTTTTGCCTGCGAATTGACTTGTTTACCATTTTTAATAATAACATTAATACATAGAGCTAGATAATACATATAAGAGCCAATATAATTTGTAATCAGCATCGAATTAGACTGATTAAGCTTTGTATTTTATTACAATTGATGTTCATATATACATTATGTTTTTGGAAAATATAATCGTTAGTGTCCATGGTAATTTTTTTTTAAATGAAATTAACCTAGAATAACCTAAAGTTTCACTTCAAAATCAAAAAATATCCTTAGTCTACGGATGTAGTAATTAGTTATGTCATGCAATGTCGAATAAGTCATACTAGTGGTCCCCCGGTAGTCGAAATTCGATTATAATTAAATGAAATTATAAGTTTGTACACTATTATGATTCTATTGTCAAAGACTAATACTTCTATAATCACAGATTCCGCCAAGACTACACTTTAGACACTTTGAAGTCGACGTCCGGTGCATTCGTGTTGAGCGATGCACCGGTGTTCGAATCCCGCAGGCGGGTACCAATTTTTCTAATGAAATACGTACTCAACAAATGTTCACGATTGATTTCCATGGTGAAGGAATAACATCGTGTAATAAAAATGAAACCCGCAAAATTATAATTTGCGTAATTACTGGTGGTAGGACCTCTTGTGAGTCCGCACGGGTAGGNCCGGTGCATTCGTGTTGAGCGATGCACCGGTGTTCGAATCCCGCAGGCGGGTACCAATTTTTCTAATGAAATACGTACTCAACAAATGTTCACGATTGATTTCCATGGTGAAGGAATAACATCGTGTAATAAAAATGAAACCCGCAAAATTATAATTTGCGTAATTACTGGTGGTAGGACCTCTTGTGAGTCCGCACGGGTAGGTACCACCACCCTGCCTATTTCTGCTATGAAGCAGTAATGCGTTTCGGTTTGAAGGGTGGGGCAGCCGTTGTAACTATAATTGAGACCTTAGAACTTATATCTCAAGGTGGGTGGCGCATTTACGTTGTAGATGTCTATGGGCTCCAGTAACCACTTAACACCAGGTGGGCTGTGAGCTCGTCCACTCATCTAAGCATTATTGCTTTTATAAAAAAAAAAAAAACATTAATAAATACAAACAATATTTAATCTGTTCTCAATTTGACCACACACTATAAGCAATAAGAAAAGTTTGACAATCTAAAAAAAGTATGCATGCGTGTGTGTGTCAAATACATGGTAGTGTGTGTAATGTTTTTTTTATTCATGTAATTTATTTTTTATGCATAATTTAATAAATATATTAGCATTCTGCACTCCTTCCTTATATTCTCTATTCCTCCATCCGCGCAAGTTTCGTCAAAAGGGGTACAAAGTTTTTGCTTCACGTATTAATATATAGATAGCATCGGAACATACGAGTATGTTTGCGTCAAGGTAGCTAGCTCTAATTCATATATTGTAGACGTCTCGTGGTGGAAACATAGCATTTGTTGTTCTAGTTTATATTTTACGATTGTTTGCTGGCACTGTAGAATAATATAACTACGAATACGTGTTTACGATTTTGATTTAATAAAACCTTTTAATAAATTTATTTTTAATTTTAAAATTCTAGCTTTTAATTTAATCTAATCACGATTGATAAGTTCAGTTTGGTTTTTAGCAATATAAGATTAGTTTTGTGTTAGCTTCCGTTTTAAAATTGTTTATCCTAATCTACATTAATTTTGTTATTGTTTGTATTAAGAGAATTTATTTTCAAAATAGCCCGAATTTTTTGCCGATTCTTCTCAGAGGCAAAAATGTAATACAAATCAGTAATAATATTAATATAGCTGGAAATCTACTCGAATGAAATCAAAAAAGAAGATTCGAATTTCCAATTTTTTTTTAAAAAGTTTTGGAATGAAAAAATAAGAAAACAAAAGTATAATGTTATGTTATCTGCAAATGTAATAACATACTTTATGAAGATTATATTTCATTGCCACACTGAGAACGTAGTGTTTTATCTCTGTAGTCTGGTCACAAAATTACGAGAATTAGAATCAGTACCTATGTAGTGTTTCAGCTTACACGATCATATACCTATTTCTTGATATTCACGGGCTTTATTATTGTGATTGAAGTTTCAATATTTCCTATATTTTAAGTCGTTACATTTTTTTTTATCTCATACTTGTTAGCTTTGGTTAGATTAGTTCTACGATTCTCTTTTAATATTGTATTAGATGTCATACAGCGGATTTGCCTGTCTAGGATTTATCTTTTAAAAAAATAAAGATATACCATTTTTCCGAAAGAAAATATCCTGCAACATTCTTTGGGTCATAGTCTTATTGCCAAGAGACCGTATAAATATATGCTTTGTAACCATTGATATTTTTAATACATCAATGTTTGTTACTATACTTTGTACGTGATTAACGGTCTAACCAATATCTGCATTTTTATTACCGTTAAAATTATTGACATTAGGAACATCTGGACCGGTTTCCATGATTCCAAATGTCATGTTAATTTATTGATTCTAATTTTATATACATACTAGCTGACCTGGCAAACATTATTTTGCCATATGAGTCGTCTATTATCAAAGGCGGCAATCTGTACATTTGGACAAAATTTTTTTATTGATATGTCAATACAGATTTATTTGAATATAATCGTCTCCTTCAAAGAATACGGTTCAAAACCTGCATTAAATAAAGGTTAATAGTTAACCTGTTATTTATCTAAGATGTCGTTCCGAAGAGTTTTGTGACTGCCAATGGAATACAAANTCGTCTCCTTCAAAGAATACGGTTCAAAACCTGCATTAAATAAAGGTTAATAGTTAACCTGTTATTTATCTAAGATGTCGTTCCGAAGAGTTTTGTGACTGCCAATGGAATACAAAGTCAATAATTCGTTTTTCTGATTTACCAATCATTGTCCAAAAGTCAGATTGCCGCCTTTGATAATAGTCGACTCATATATAAGATTTCTAGGGAATTTCTAGTGTAGAAAAAAAAACTAACTTATTGTAAGTGTCTAAGGATGTGGTAAATGAATGAAAGAGGAATATATAATAAAAATAACAAAACCTCATTCAACCACATAATACCTCATTATAACAAATAAAAATGTCCAAATAAAAAAAAAAATGTTAGGTGGACAACCCTAATCACTTAGGGGTATGAAAAATAGATAGTAGCCGATTCTCAGGCTTACTGAATATGCATAAAAAATTTCATGAGAATCGGTCAAGCGGTTCCGGAGGAGTATGGGAACGAACATTGTGACACGAGAATTTTATATATTAGATTATTATATTCACGCGACAATTTTATAAATAAGATTGATTTAAAAACATCTAAATGTTTTTTTTATAGATGCGAAAAAGGAAGAAAAATATAAACAAATCCGCACAAACCATTATTAACCGCTGAATCCATTTATTGCATTTGCCTATATTATTTAGTGAGTATTTAATAAATTAGCATAATAAAAAGGGCTATACTCGTATAAGTTGAATAGTGTAGTAAAGTAACATGAATAGTATAAAAAGGCAGAATAACAAGTTTTAATAAAGATGTAGTTTTAAAGAAATAATAAAATATCCTTTGAGCTTACTCACTGGTGTGGGCCTCTTGTGAGTCCGCACGGGTAGGTACCACCACCCCGCCTATTTCTGCCGTGGAGTAGTAATGCGTTTCGGCTTGGGGCAGCCGTTGTAACTATACTTGAGACCTTAAAACTTATATCTCAAGGTTACGCGCATTTACGTTATAGACGTCTATGGGCTCCGGTAACCACTTAACACCAGGTGGGCTGTGAGCTCGTCCATCCATATAGGCAATAAAAAAAAATAAAAAAAAATTAAATCGCAGGGTTTCATTATTCAGTCTAGCTATAAAACGCAACTGTGGTAATTATAAAAGTTTACTCATTTACCTCTCTCGTGTGTATTATATTAATGCAGCTTTTGTTTTTATGCATTAAAAAACATTAGTATTGTAGTATGAACGGCGAAATTGAAATAGTTTTTCGACCTTTCTATACCAGCTTACTTATGTCCTATATTCACGTATTAAATTTATTGAACGTAATTATAATATATAAATTAAACAATATATTTCTATAATCATATTTTATAACTTTCGCGTTTTTTAACGATATTGTTTTTACAATAATATTCATGGGTACAATTACGACAGTATTCTAATAAGAAATCGATGCGACCGACAACTTTTGATTTTTAATAATAATAAACCAATAAATAAGTAAAAAACTTTTAGTTTAGTTTGAATTGGTTTATAAATTCGTGTTTTGAGATAATGTTAATTTTACATTATTTTCTTACCGCCGCCGATACGACTTTGCGTTCGAATCCCGAATAATTTTCTGTGCGCCCTGTTCTATTGCCTATTTGCGTATGGATGGGTCTGCGTATGGAACGAGATTGATTTGATTCTACAACTGTTTCATGATAACGAAATTTGTTACAGAACCCTTCTAAATTCTAGAAAAGGGTCCGACATAGTTTTGCATTCCACACAGTCCCAACAAATGGTCAAGCTGAAACAAAATCTACAAACATGAATGTACGGAATGACAATCTGCAGAAGCTTCGAAATACGGAACAACGCATGTTAACAATTCGGGTCTTTCTTCAGCCTTGTTCGGACTAGGCGAGTATTTTAGTCGAGTACCGAGTAATTTAGTGGCTAAACTATTCGCCCGAAAAAATAGAACAAAATGGATTGACTTGACTAAATTATTTACTAACCTACTCGACTAAATTTTTGATGCTCAGACACATTTAGCTACTAAATTACTCGGTACTCGACTAAAATACTCGCCTAGTCCGAACAAGGCTTAAGACCAACATAATGTTTTTAGCTATCATGAGCGAATATGTTTTATACGAGATCTCGCTACTGAACACTAATTTTCGATTTCATTGAAAGATAACCTTGACCTTGTCGTTGAAGGGCAGCTGTCGTATAATAATATAACTGTGTAATATATTATGATATGCTGAATGATATATATTATAATAGACTTTTTAAATTTAAAGTAATTGGTTTTTTATGTTTTGCTTGTAGTAGATGATATTGTTAGCTCGGGTAGCCAACATCCGGCCTGTATCTGCACAACAGTTTCAAGATGATTAGAGATTTTAAGTTGTGATAAGTAAGCTCTGGTATCAACTCAAAATGATTCGAGTGACGTCTTTTGAAAAATATTTAAAGCATTTATGAAGTCTAAGCTGTGTTCCTATAATCAACGCTTAAACCAAAGGAATCGGTATTTAAAAAGAAACGCCTCCATTTGTGCAATGTCTATAGTGTCTATAGAGACAAAAGGTGAAAAATTGAGCTGTTGTCTATAAACGGACACACAATCAGCTGTTTTGTTTGTCCACTCGAATGACTAATTCCGAAACGAGTGGGCAGTTCCGCCATTCATTAGTTCGCATTAATTGTTGAATTTATGTTGTTATGCAAATGCAGTTTCTACGAAATTTGGTTGCGGTAATAAGCTTAGGGTTCGTTTAGTAAATTTTTGTAATTGCAATAACAGTTTAATGTATACGAATGCTAGTACTAAAACCTTAAAAAAACTACGCATTTGAATAAAATTGTATTTACGGTTTAATAGGTTACAGTATATTTTGTTACTGGTGGTAGGACCTCTTGTGAGTCCGCACGGGTAGGTACCACCGCCCCGCCTATTTCTGCCGTGAAGCAGTAATGCGTTTCGGTTTGAAGGGTGGGGTAGCCGTTGTGACTATACTGAGACCTTAGAACTATATCTCAAGGTGTGTGGCGCATTTATGTTGTAGATGTTTATGGGCTCCAGTAACCACTTAACACCAGGTGGGCTGTGAGCTCGTCCAAACACCTAAGCAATAAAAAAAATGTATATGTTTGTGGTCACGGTCGCACGTTAGTAAATCTTAATAATTACGTCTACGACTCGTGAAACTGTAATAAATACTACTATAATACTTTACCTGAATTCAACATTAACTTACTTATAAAAATTATGTACACGCTTTCATAATAATGTAATGAAATCGAAATTACAAGGCAGGTCGAGCCCGGGGTGTATTCATTGAAGTTTTATAGAGTTACCGGCGTCGGCGACTCGTCAGAATATTAATGGCACATAATACGTTCTGAATACTTGTTACAACTTTTCCCATTACGTAGCACAGATTTACACCGAGAAAAAAAATGTCTTTGACGCATAAAAGACGGTTTAGCGGAACTCGACGAAAGTTGGTCGTGTGAGAGACCCGATTACAGTAATTTCGAACGTTGAAGCTAATGTGGCGCTGGTTAGTGGGGTTTATTTGTTAGCGTAGGCTGAGATTAGGGGCCATCTCGTGTTAGCGCAAACAGCACTATATACTGGCACCGACCATGATGTTAAGGTATTATAAAATACTAGAGGTCCCGCAGCAGTCGAAATTCGACTATAATTAATAGGAATTGTAAGTTTGTACACTATTATGATTGTATTTTATACTTCTGTAATCACAAATCTCGCCAAGACTACACCATAAAAAAATATTAACAAAGACAAACAATATTTAATCTATTCTCAATTTGACAACAGACGTCAAGAACAAAAGTTTGACAATAAATAGTATGCATGCGTGTGTGCGTCAAATACATGGTATATAATGTGTGTAATGTTTTCTTTATTGATTAAATGTATCTTTTATGCATTATTTAAAAAAAATATTAGCATTGTGCACTTCTTCTCTGTATTATCTATAAGTGTGGATAATTTCATACTCCTCCGTCCGCGCAATTTTCGTAAAAAGAGATACAAAGTTTTTGCTTCACGTATTAATATATAGATACTGTGAGCACATAAGTCCTGTCTATTTCTCCCGCAAACGAATAGTGTGTTCATGCTTGTGTATCTGAGTGGATGGAGACATTCAATTAGGTATTATGATATCTTAATGCTAAATGTTCATGCGGTCATCTCTTCCTATTCGTACACTCTTGACAGAGTGGTCGTGGTCATGCATCAGTCGGATCCTGCGATACCGATGCTCTCGCGATGCGACGCCATGTGGCACGATGTTTCGCAGAGTGAGAGCAAACATTTATGTTGGAGTAACAAATTTTATGAGGTCGGTCCATCGTGTTGGAGATCGTCCGCGAGATCTTTTGCCCTCGACTTTCCCTTGCACCACCAACCGCTCAATGGAGTCCTCATTACGAGTGATGTGCCCGAAGAACTTGAGGATTCGTAATTGGACTGTTGACGATAGTCTCTCCTTGATGTTGAGCTCTTTCAGGATCGAAATGTTGGTACGGTGCGCGGTCCACGGAATTCTGAGGAGACCATTACATCAACATCGTAAATTGGCTTAATTCTATATATAACATAATGTTACTGGTGGAAGTCATTTCTGAACTTTGGTAGGCGTATGGCTATTTTTTAAATCACCGCCCATGTTTGAATCTAAACCACTTTCACATGACTGGACATTTTATTTACATGACGTATACTTAATATTTTATATGTTAACTATAAGGGTATTTCATTAACAGGATTTATGTACACATGTGGGTCGAATGTCATTAAAACACAATTAAAATGTCATTTAAAAATCACGAAATATAATTAGAAGCACATACGGACTATTAAGCCATATACGTCAATTGAACAATAACAGAATTTCTGCAGCAAAAAGTCAATAATGCCCATATAAGAATGTCGTCTCACTTCTGTGGGCGGACAAAAGCTGCAACACATGTTCCAATGTAGATTTACATACAGTTATTGTTTGCCTCCAGTTTTCACTAGAAGCGACAATCGAAAGCTTTGGCCTTTTTCTGTTGTTTATTCGGGAAAATGAAAGGACGACGATNTGTTGGAGATCGTCCGCGAGATCTTTTGCCCTCGACTTTCCCTTGCACCACCAACCGCTCAATGGAGTCCTCATTACGAGTGATGTGCCCGAAGAACTTGAGGATTCGTAATTGGACTGTTGACGATAGTCTCTCCTTGATGTTGAGCTCTTTCAGGATCGAAATGTTGGTACGGTGCGCGGTCCACGGAATTCTGAGGAGACCATTACATCAACATCGTAAATTGGCTTAATTCTATATATAACATAATGTTACTGGTGGAAGTCATTTCTGAACTTTGGTAGGCGTATGGCTATTTTTTAAATCACCGCCCATGTTTGAATCTAAACCACTTTCACATGACTGGACATTTTATTTACATGACGTATACTTAATATTTTATATGTTAACTATAAGGGTATTTCATTAACAGGATTTATGTACACATGTGGGTCGAATGTCATTAAAACACAATTAAAATGTCATTTAAAAATCACGAAATATAATTAGAAGCACATACGGACTATTAAGCCATATACGTCAATTGAACAATAACAGAATTTCTGCAGCAAAAAGTCAATAATGCCCATATAAGAATGTCGTCTCACTTCTGTGGGCGGACAAAAGCTGCAACACATGTTCCAATGTAGATTTACATACAGTTATTGTTTGCCTCCAGTTTTCACTAGAAGCGACAATCGAAAGCTTTGGCCTTTTTCTGTTGTTTATTCGGGAAAATGAAAGGACGACGATGTGAATATTCGCTGAGTATACAAACCCTTTGACATAACAGATCTAAATTTACATCGCTCGTATTCTAATAAAAACGAGCATTTTACTTTTGCTTTCACTAAATCCTTTTCAGATTTCGTTAAACTAAACAAATTTTGCTTAATTAGCGATGAAAGAAACGAGATACGCCTAATGCATTTTCTTTATGAAATATATTCAATTATTACTACTGGTGGTAGGACCTCTTGTGAGTCCGCACGGGTAGGTACCACCGCCCCGCCTATTTCTGCCGTGAAGCAGTAATGCGTTTCGGTTTGAAGGGCGGGGCAGCCGTTGTGACTATACTGAGACCTTAGAACTATATCTCAAGGTGTGTGGCGCATTTACGTTGTAGATGTCTATGGGCTCCAGTAACCACTTAACACCAGGTGGGCTGTGAGCTCGTCCACACATCTAAGCAATAAAAAAAAAAAGTTTTTTTTTTTAATGAAAGTGCAGTAGAGTCTCTGGATGTTAATAAACTCTGCTTCGATTTATTAATTAAAAATTATACTCTTTCATCTTTTTTTTAAAATTNTACCACCGCCCCGCCTATTTCTGCCGTGAAGCAGTAATGCGTTTCGGTTTGAAGGGCGGGGCAGCCGTTGTGACTATACTGAGACCTTAGAACTATATCTCAAGGTGTGTGGCGCATTTACGTTGTAGATGTCTATGGGCTCCAGTAACCACTTAACACCAGGTGGGCTGTGAGCTCGTCCACACATCTAAGCAATAAAAAAAAAAAGTTTTTTTTTTTAATGAAAGTGCAGTAGAGTCTCTGGATGTTAATAAACTCTGCTTCGATTTATTAATTAAAAATTATACTCTTTCATCTTTTTTTTAAAATTTCGTAAATATTGTATAATACTGTAAAGAAGAAGCAAAATAATTTTGCAGTGTAGTTTTAGCTCTCGAACGATATTATATGTATTATGAATTTAGCGATATCAGCTTGAATGGCCGCGATAAAAATAGTGAACACACATGTTCGTGCGGCACCAGATGCCCTGTGACCTTACCGCTCGGTTCTTTTAACAACTGTGCATAACCATCGACTATAAATGTGGGTTGTTTCCGTACTTTCCGCACATTAAGTTTTACATCACAATATAAAACCTCATATTCACTCAATCACCTTGGACGTGTGTACGTGTATATATCACATTTTGATACGTTCATTATGAAACAGTATACCATCACTGAATGCCAGGCGATGAGACCTCCACGAATATGAGTATCAAATTAAAACAGAATGTTGCAAGAACATTATTGTTTTAATGGACGAATTATAGATTATACAATTATGATTTGAATTACAAAAGTCAAAGAGTTTCACATGAAAAAAAACCATCCAAGTTATAACCAGGTATACGGCCTCAGTTTTTCTTGAGCTATTACTATTATTTTCCTGGCATTTATGTGTAGTAGTAGCATTTTCTTTCTACCTAACTGATGACAGGTTATAATACGTTATAAGCCCGAAAAGTTGAACTAAGTATCGTAAATCTAGACTACTGAATAGCAATGTGTTTGGAATAGCCGCTATAGTAGTACATTTGAAACTTCGATCTTGGACTCCGGTAATTGCTTGCCACCAAGTTCATTGTTTTGAGAACTTCTTAATTATGCAAATGAGATAACGCCTAATTTACTTAACAGATACTCTATTGAACTATTTAAACTAATATTGAGTTGGACAAGATATTTTACTTATCAACTCCTGTTTTTTTGTTACAAATGATCTTGATGTTTCCATAAAAAAAAATTAATCACGCTCTTGTAATTGTTTACTGGAGTATTATGAAATGTTTCAAATCCAGAGCAAAGAACCCCATACCGCGTTGAAATCCCGAAGATTAAAATCTCGGAAGCCGGAGTGCTATTATTTATATGTTCATTCAACACATTTTTCTTTTCTATCCGAGTGTGACACGGTTTTAATAAAAACTCACATGGGCGTGATTCTTCGAGCAAAGAGTTTCTGCTTCAAATTTTTAATATAAATTTCTCAGACTATTCCTTCATTAATAGTGTTATGAATATACAAAAAAAAACTAATTTGTTTGAATACACTTAACGACATATTTTTGATGAAGAAATTATACCATTGTTGTTAATTTATAAATGACATGTAATAAACAGTGGCTCTGTATTTGATAAAAATTCCAATAGTTATATAATATCGATTGAGCTTTCATCACCCTCGTACGAAATCAGACAGACAAAAGCTTATAAATTCCAATTTTAAAACAAATAATATTTACTCATCAATCATCAAGATAAACAGTTTAAAATAGATATTTTTTTGAAGAGTCGTATGTGTGTCAACTCAAAAATAATTTTAACACAGACTGCGATTAAATTTAACGATACCAATATGCAACATATCCTATATGAAATATTTATATACAAGTTTCCAAATTATTAAAATATGTTTGGTTTATTTTTTATAAAATGTAAACATATATGTTAATGGAAATGAGAGTATCTCAGGAAAACGTGTGCTATCTAAATAATATTGACTAAATTTTATTATTAATGAAACGACTGACTGACGGAATAGTCCGTCACCATGAACGCTGTAAATTTTTGGAAACGTTGGAAATGATAAAAGGTAAACAATAAATATGAGATAAAACCGTAAAAGTAATTTTAATTGTGTCTATATGTGACTCCAATATTGTAGGAAATACTTACTGCTATTAAAAATGAATTGTACTTTTACTGGTGGTAGGACCTCTTGTGAATCTGCGCGGGTAGGTACCACCGCCCTGCCTATTTCTGCCGTGAAGCAGTAATGCGTTTCGGTTTGAAGGGTGGGGCAGCCGTTGTAACTATACTGAGATCTTAGAACTTATATCTCAAGGTGGGTGGCGCATTTACGTTGTAGATTTCCATGGGCTCCAGTAACCACTTAACACCAGGTGGGCTGTGAGCTCGTCCAACCATCTAAGCAATAAAAAAAAACTTATATACAAGATAACGGAAGCATTAAAACGTTTAAAAGTAATGTTAATTTGGTAGTACCAAAACAATTAATAGAAAATGAAATAAAATGGATAGAATGAAATAAAATAAATGAATGAATTGATGGTAGAATTTAAATGGTGAGCACCTCAAGTTAATGATGTTACTCATAAAACAAAAATCTAATAATTATTTGGATTTAATCGTTACTACTGAGTTGTGCTTTTCGAGTTTTTATGATCATCTAATTTAGATTCAGAACTCTAGAAGACAGCATTGCAAAGATCGCACAGATTCTAATGTAAACTGGACATAGCAACAAAAACGTATGACGTTTTCTATTCTCAAAATGGTATCCACAAATTGGTTTACTCTCCAGCGAAAGGAGATCACGTATGAGTCACGAGCGGTGTGTCAACAAATGGCTCTTACACGGAGGTCACAACACCTGAACGTTTGGCTTGGCAGACTGACAAGTTGCATAATCCTCGTACCGACTAGCCGCGAAAACAGGAAACACGACTACTTGAGTCACCATTTTAAAGTTCACAAAAATACTATTAATGATGTGGATGTGCTAGCTGTTGTCTGGCGCCTTAGTGAATGGAACAAATGGGTGAATGATTTACTACATTATGTTAATGAAAATATAAGTCTGTATAAATTAAGACGTCTATAAAACTAAAGTATTTAAAATGTTTAATAAATAAACTTTAAGATTTTATTAAAATTAGAAATTCGAAAAGCTTAGACATCTGATGTACTCATATCGCGCGATGCGACTCTACTAGTGTACCCATCCCTCAGCCAGGTACCAATTTTTAAATGATCGTATCTAACTCATATTCACGAATGACGTCCACGATGAAGGAAAAACATCGAGTAATTAAAATCAAACCTGCAAAAATTATAATTTGCAATACAATTGCGAAATAAGCCTCCAGTTTCAAGGTGGGTTTCACGTTGTGATATCAATAGATTCCGATAGTCACTTAACACTAGGTAAGCCATGAACTCGTTCATCCGCCTAAGCAATAAATATAAAAATATAGTTTGTCCTCGGCCAAAATTTAGATTCTTCAACTTCAACAACTGTAAAATAAGTGGGTTGTTACATTATAATAATTTATAACACAATTCTAAACCAAGACGAAAAAGCAGCTGTTATAACGTAAAATTTTAGTTGTCACTGACAGCTTTCGACTCGACAAAGCTCCACTTGAACAATGGCGAAAGTATTTAATTCACAGATAATTCTCAAATCTCTGTAGGAAACTTGAAAGCTCATCTCGGCTGTTTGTAATTTTTCTAAAATTACAGAAGTAAAACCTTTTTGTTTATGTTTTACAGTAACAGGAATTAAAATAATGTTTTAGAACTTCACTTTCTTCAAAAGTAAAAATACTTTAATTAGTAAATGGTACTAATTTAAGGGGACCGCACATTTAAAACAGTTTTTTTCCATCAATATAGGCACATATTTTTTACAATTTTAAAATTTTACAATTTTGATGAATTGTTTTCTAAAGATTTTTATTTAAAAAAGCGATGTTTCACAGTGTAAACTTAATTTGAAAGGGGACCTCCGCAAATATTTTCCGTCTCTTACTATTGTATTCAGAATTTTTATTTTCAAAAGCGTGGCGAGTCCGGCGCCGTGGTTTTGCATAGCTAACACTTTTTTCACAGAACGAGCGTCCGCCAACATGATATTTTTCACGAAAATTCATAGTGTACGGTGTGTATAAAATTTTACGTGCACGTACTCGCAGTACGTACATACATTAAATAACATAATTGAAAGTTTGTTTGTTGTTTGAAATGTTGTCTACGGTATGAGGACGAAAAACATCAAATCTTGCCCCTATTTACTATTCCTTGAATAAAACTATACACGGACTATTTCAGTACTAATTAGGAATTTCCCAGAAACTCTTAGCTAGTATTTATAATCTTGAATTCGTGTAAAAGGTATGTTTTTTTTTGTTTTATTGCTTAGATGGGTGGACGAGCTTACAGCCCACCTGGTGTTAAGTGGTTACGGGAGCTCATAGACATTCATAACGTAAATGCGCCACCCACCTTGAGATATGAGAGTTCTAAGGCCTCAAGTATAGTTACAACGGCTGCCCTACCCTAGAAATCTAAACGCATTACTGCTTCACGGCAGAAATAGGCAGGGTGGTGGTACCTACCCGCGTGGACTCACAAGAGGTCTTACCACCAGTAATTACGCAAATTATAATTTTGCAGGTTTGATTTTTATTACACGATGTTATTCCTTCACTGTAGAAATCAATCGTGAACATTAGTTGAGAACGTATTTCATTAGAAAAATTGGTACCCGCCTGGGATTCGAACACCGGTGCATCGCTTCAACACGAATGTACCGGACTTCTTATCCTTGAGGCCTTCTTCCTTTAGGCCTTATCCTTTAGCCATGACGACCACAAATGTATGTGAGTGATAATTTATTTGCGATAGATGTGTAATTTGCACAAAACTCTTTTTGCATCTACTTAATTTTTTACTACAGTATTATTTTTATTACTATTAGCCGAACTGTACGGCTTGTAAGCACATTAGATTGGTTTATCTAGGTTTTGCGGTAGGCAGCGACTCTGCCCCTGGAATTACTGAAGTCCATGGGCGACGGTAATCACTCACCATCAGGTGGGCCGTGTGCTCGTCTGCCTACAAGGATAATAAAAAAAAATTACAATTTTTGGCGGTCTGCTAAAAATATATATTTAACATAAGTACTTCAGCGTATAAATTAAAAAGAACTGGTGAGATTTTTTGATTTGATTTATTCTGGCAACAATACTGGCTAATTAAGAAAGAATCGTTACGTTGTTGGTGCTCTCAATGCCTCAAAAAATGGAACTTAAAAACGAGATGTTTCTATTCAAAGTTGACGTGCGGTTACATTGAGCATTAGTCAAGTAGCCGAGTTTTTGCCAGATTCCCTTCTTTTGGCTAATGACCCTATTAGCATTTCTAAGACAATAATTTAATATCTCTAAGAATCCCTCGCTGAGGCGTTTGGCAAATGATGACATCATTCTTCTGTAGAACCGTTTATATTTGATCACTTTTTCCTTTAATCTTTGTAAAATCTTTAATCATTTTTAGTTTTGGACATGATTTCTTGCTCATAACAATTTAACACTTATATATTATTTGTATTAAATTATATTATATTATAATTGCAGACTCTAAATCAAAGCATGATTAGATACTGGTCTATCCGGACAGCAACTTAATGCCGAGTTAATTAATTTTACCTTCCGTTTTATAAGTGGCGAAAAACTGTAAAATACGTAAGAACAAGTCAGTTTGGCACCTATAACTCCATTGAACGCTTTCAATTAAAGGTTCATTGCCTCTTAAAAACCAAATCAATAGTTTTTGTGTTAGTCCTCTATTTCGAATACGCTATGTGTTGTAAAAACTAGAAATAAATCCAATAATCAATGATTCTCATATATTACGAGCATTGTATCTACATTTATTATATATACCTTAGTAGTTTGATAGCGTATTATTATATAGTATCAAATAAAACGAATCACTAAGAAACCAACGCACCAAATACCTTTAAAAAAATACCTATATCAAATCTTGTAAATTGAAAGAGATAAAGAAAGAGAATTCCTTTATAAAAATTGAGATCAGGAATGAAGCCACTACAAACCCGTATTCCGTATTTCTCCAATAAGGAACAGTTTTACAATCTGTAATATTTCATTCGGCTACCGAAAGCAGATGATATTGAATTTTAATACGATGGCGAGTCCGCTCGATAACTAGATTGCGATCGTATGAATATTATGTCGGAAAATGAGAGCCTCTAAAATTGGGTGCCGAAAAACATGTTGGTATCCGACCGGAGAGTTTTAATACCGTATATCGTTAAAATCGGGTAATGTTATTATGATGTTGATCGTACTCGCTTAAAAACAATTACTCTTGCATACAAAAAAAAAAAACAATGCCATGATAATATTATGAGCATTAAATATAATTTAGATATTTGATTTTACGATATGTTGAAGAGCTGTAGGATTTTTCTTCAGCTATTCGTAAATATTTGTATTATCAGTACAAGGCTGCAGTGAATATCTTCGAGTGAATGTCGTTGATGATTCGTAAAACAAATATCTTAGAAATATTTTCGTAATTTTTCAACATTATTTCTGTCTCATTTTTAGAAATCCATTTCGATTCGGTCTTAAACATAACCAATAACAACGTATTCGGTCTGTGTTAGTATTTTAAGAAAAATAAATTCTCAGAAATCGATGTACATTAGGATTGTAAGAGACATCACTTAAACCCCTAACCTGAGCGACACGCTATGTTGTTATGTGTTTTGCTAGTAGTGCTTCATTAACTATTAGTACCTGGATGACCGAGCTTTGGTCGCGATTTTTTTTTTATAAATTGTATTTGTTACAAATTATATTTAAATTCGTTTAAGTGCCAATATTGGGCTACCCAAACGCCACCTTTTTATTATTTTCTTTCAATAAAAAAAACACGAATAAAACAACCTTTTCTGAACATAAATCCTAGCTAGATCAATTTATCGCCCCCAAAATCCCCTATATACTAAATTTTATGAAAATCGTTGGGGCCGTTTCCGAGATTCAGATTATACATATTATATATATTTATATACAAGAATTGCTCGTTTAAAGTTATTACATAATTACGCTATGCGTTTCGTTCTTCATTGAAGTAGCGTTGGCCTAAACAATAAGACATCTGATTTACTCGTTTCAAGAGAAGCGAATATGCCGACGTTCAAATCTCACAGGTAGGTGCCAATTTTTCTAATGGAATACGTAATTAGAAAATGTTTACGAGTGACTTCAACGACGATCGAATAACATCGAATAGTACAAGTAAAAAAAACCCTCATAAAATAATATAACCCGCATAATTATATAGACCTCAAGTCCCAAGTTGAATGACACTATTTACCTTGCGTTGTTCATGGATCCAGTGACCACTTAATGCAATTTGAAAATGCTACCTTAATATTACGACATCGCGATTATTTACATGATTTATTCATAACAGCATCCTGTTGTTAATACAAAAACAAATACGACTCATTAACAAAGTTTTGGTAACGAGACAAACTGGAAGTTTGTTTGAAAATAAATAGGACTCCCAATATTTTTCAGACATTGCGTTAACCTTTGATTATACAAAATGTTCATTATGAATTCGTAATATTTTTTTGTTTCATCCTAAAAAGCTCTAGGAACTCGTGATTGTTACTTGACAATTTGCTTTACATGAACATTACTGATGATTTATCCATTTATTTTACTAAGATTCAGTACCTAGATATATGTACATCTAGGTACATATACAAAAAAATGTATCCTGTATTGAGAGCCTTTTATTTGAACTATGGGTCCCACAGTAGTCGAAATTCGACTATAATTAATTGGAATTGTAAGTTTGTACACTATTATGATTGTATTTTATACTTCTATATTCATAAATTTCGCCAACACTACACTATAAAAAATATTACCAAAGAAAAACAATATTTAATCTATTATCAATTTGACAACAGACGTCAATTACAAAAGTTTGACAATAAATAGTGTGCATGCTTGTGTGCGTCAAATACATGGTATGTAGTGTGTGTAATGTTTTCTTTATTGATTTAATGTATCTTTTATGCATTATTTTAAAAAAATATTAGCATTGTGCACTTCTTCTCTACATTCTCTATAAGTGTGGAAAATTTCCTACTCCACCGTCCGCGCGATTTTCGTAAAAAGGGATACAAAGTTTTTGCTTCACGTATTAATATATAGACTTGGTCAAAAATTACAAAACACGATAGTTTCATTACTCGCTTGTTAGAGTAGCAATGGTTAAAGCAAATACAACAATTAGATTGCGAATGAAAATTAAATACGTTCTTCGTAATTATCCAAAAGTTAGGAAACGAAAGCGCTCTCATTGGAAAGCGAGTGTTTATGGGAGATACTGCCCGAAATTCGGAATGTTGTGGGTGTTTCATAATTAAATTAGAATCGGAAGGCGTTAAGTTAGTGTACGCCCGGAGAGTTTGTGATTTGAATCCGTAATCGGTTTTTTTTTCACAATTACACACTGTAGCTGTAACCTGATATATTCTTTAGTCGAAATTTTTCGTTACCTTTAAATATAATTAATAATTAATTAATTAATAGTGCCATAGTGCAATGCATATTAAAACCTCATCATTTGGACATATTTACAGTACCACGCATAGTGATCGTCTAGCTGTTCAAACTCCTCAAATACCCATCTCGTGATTAAATAGAAAAATAATTTACATTAGTGATTTAAATACTGTTTAGGAATTAGGATTTTTCACCTCTCAATCTATTAAAATGAACATTCATATTTTTCTCTTGAGGATCAAATCGTATTGATCTATTTACGATATAACAACAGATATCACATCTCTGGGTATATAATCTAAAACCAAGATACGTCTAACTAAAGAGATTATTATATTGTAAGTTTTCATAATTCAAAACTTAATTGTAATAATACTGAGTTATTTAACGAAAAGAATTCCAATAATGAAATTTTATTCTCTCAATCCCGCTCAGTTTTAATCCGACCCACACAATGGACAGGACTCAACACTCCCGAGCGTACAGTACATTTTTTCTCAGTTGGGCCTTAATTGAATTCGCTTTTAGCTCACTTTTAATTTATTTGCGTTCGCTTCCCCACTTTGATGTCGGCACACGCGCTCCGAGGGCTTTTTAGATAAATAACCAATTATCTCGATACGACGTAATCTACCATCCGCATTGGCATGTGATCTGGAATTCGGCACTTGTATTATAGTCGCAAAGCGGTGTAATTTTGAATCCCATTGTTAAATTAATTAAGGTAACCGTGATGTTCTTTCGAAAAGTTTCGAAGAGTGTTTACGTTCAAGTAGAAAATTAGTTGGTATCGTGATAATTTTTACTTTTTGTTCCAAATTATAAATCTTAGATAAGTGACGGCTGTTGGTTTATTTTATATTAGTTTTTGTTTTCATATCACAGAATTGAGTTTTTGACAGTTGGCCTTTGTCACGTAGAAATATATCGTCGACTTTTAGCGTAGACGCGGTTTATAGGGAGGGTGGGGGGGGGGGCTTTAGCTATGGCTTCATTTTGGCAGGGAAAATTAAATAAGTGTCAATGAATTGAGTAGAAAATTTATTGCATGTGGATCCGAGGACATGCCTACGTTTTATATATATTTGTTCTTCCTTTATTTTTTCTGGTCAATGTTCAGAAACCGAAGTCTATTAAAAGCTATTTTAATTAAATTGAATATTGTTATCGTTTGAGACCGTCGTGGCCTAAAGGATAAGACGTCTGGTGCATTCGTATGTAGCGATGCATCGGTGTTCGAATCCTGCCGCCAGGTACCAATTTTTCCAATGAAATACGTACTTAACGGTGAAGGAAAATAACATCGTGTAATAAAAATCAAACCCGCAAAATTATAATTTGCGTAATTACCGATGGTAGGACGTCTTGTGAATCTGCACGGGTAGGTACCACCACCCTGCCGGTTTTTACCGTAAAGCAGTAAGGCGTTTGAAGGGTGGGGCAGCCGTTGTACTATTAAAAGTGAGACCTTGCAACTCATGTCTCAAGGTGGGTGGCGATTTACGGTGTAGATGTCTATGGGCTCCGGTAACCACTTAAAATCAGGTAGGCCGTGAACTCGTCAACCCATCTAAACAATAAAAAATAACCTCTATTATCTTCCAGAATACATCTAATATTTATAAAATGAATGTTTATTTATTCGCTATCTACTGTCGCGTGTATTCCGAGAATGAATTAAAATATTAATGAGGATTAATTACCTACACTCCATTAAACTTGAATAAACTCATAGTTCCAGCATTCAAAACTACTTAATCGAAAATTGCGACAATCCCTGCAAATGAAATCAGTAAAATAACTTCAGCTAATTCAATTACGTTAACCGCTCATGTTAAGTATATATACAAACAAATCGATTGTCGCAGTAATGTAAATATGCGAAGATTCGCATTGGCGAGTGATCACATCGCAATCCTAATAGGCTAAGCGATTACGTCGCCAGGGTGCGCCACTAACCCAATTCACGGAAAACGATCAAGTAAACAGAAATTGGTCCGGTCGTAGCTGGTAATGCATACCAGCTGAGATTAGCCCAGTGATGGTAAACTGTATTTTAAAGTGTAATATCTGAAATTAAATGTAAATTCAGGCATGTTAATCTCTTACTGGTGGTAGGACACTCTTGTGAGTCCGCGCGGGTAGGTACCACCACCCTGCCTATTTTTGCCGTGAAGCAGTAATACGTTTCGGTTTGAAGGGTGGGGTAGCCGTTGTAACTATACTGAGACCTTAGAACTTATATCTCAAGGTGGGTGGCGCATTTACATTGTAGATGTCTATGGGCTCCAGTAACCACTTAACACCAGGTGGGCTGTGAGCTCGTCCATCCATCTAAGCCATAAAAAATATGTATTATATTTTGTAGGGTATTATGACAATTTACATAACGATAGTTCACCCGTAGAACACATTCGTAACGCGTAGCGTAACATAGTCACGTACTTTAAGTTATGTTCACCATTTTAACGTTTTTCATTATTATTATTATTTGAATTATCCAGTTATTGGAAAAGTATTCAGTAAAAATGTGGTTTCTTCCTAATCTATACATATAAATAAAACTGAAGTGCCAGTTTGCAATATTGAAATAACCGCTTTTTACTACATGCATATGAATATACCTATATATACGGTACATACACCAAAATAAAAATTTTTACAATTTTTGTCTGTCTGTTTGTCTGTTTGTTCCGGCTAATCTCTGGAACGGCTGGACCGATTTTGACGAGACTTTCACTGATAGGTAGCTGATGATATAAGAAGTAACTTAGGCTACTTCTTTAGACTAGCTTCGTCTCGCGGCTTCACCCGTGGTACGACAATAACCGCGGGTAACATCGCGAAACTCAGCTAGTAAATTATATAAATGCATCATGAAGGCGCTAGTTTAGTTTAAGTAAAATAATAAAATTTGTTTGCAATTCATAAAATAATGTTAATTATGTAGCAATTACTGATTATATCAGGAAATAATTATAGAAGTGTAGTTTAATAAGTTGTTGTTGTAAATCTTGGACGAATGATTATTTCTCACATAATTTGTTGTCGTGTTATAAAAATATTTTAACTATCAACTTTTAAATTACGTAATAAATTATTGCGCAGTTGCACGTTTACTGGTGGTAGGACATCTTATGAATCCGCACGGGAAGGTACCACCACCCCGCCTATTTCGGCAGTGAAGCAGTAATGCGTTTCGGTTTGAAGGGTGGGGCAGCCGTTGTAACTATACAGACAGAGACCTTAGAACTTATATCTTAAGGTGGGTAGGGCATTTACGTTGTAGTTGTCTATGGGTTCCAATAACGACTTAACACCAGGTGGGCTATGAGCTTGTCCACACATATAATCAGTAAAAAAAACATTCGCTATTTAGCCCAATACAAGGAAGGATTCTTTTCTTACGAAATTCAAACACTACTTACAGTGAGCAGTTCTAACAAAACGAAAAAATATATTATTTTATGCCCGCCGTTACAAGGTTACGTTGTTGAATTTTGATGAATTGTCAAATGTTACCTATTAAAATTACCTCACAGTAATCCGGAATACCAGTAGTTAGTATGTCATTGAAATAGTGAATTTCAGTAAAGTATGTGTTTCACAGCCGTGTGGAGGCCGGGAGCGCCAACGCCCCCGCCGGCTCCGAGCACCCCGCGCAGTCCCGGCGGACCGCCGCCTCCGCCGCCCCCGCCGGTTTGGACGCCGGGTAGCGCGGAACCATCTCCGCAACCCACACGGAAGACATTCAGACCAGTACATTTTGAGGAAACACCACCGAGTCGCCGGAAATTCGCAGTAAGTTTAATTACTTATTTTATTTTAAATGTGTAGGATTTTTTTTTTACTGTGCCGATAGCCTTGTGAGTCTATTTCAGCTTCACCCTAACGTGTATAGGTGAGCTCACGGGGCTCAAATCAGAGTGTTGCTAACACTGACCCTAGCAAGAGCAGTGCTTCGCAGAATCTACCACCGGAGCTGAAACGCGACCCACTGAGAAGATCCGACGAGAAACTCAGTGGGCTGTAGGACTATCTATTTAAGAATATAATATTAATAACAGAGACAAACTCTAATATCAGGTGTGGACCATTAAAATCGTTTGAAGAAGGACATAGCTCCACTGAAAGAACGATTGAGGGTACATGCGTGATGCATACATAATGAGCTTATTAATTTATCGTGAGATTTTATTTGGAACTGATTTCTCGTAGTCTACCATACTCACATACCATGCACATACCGACGTACTGTTTGGTATGGGCTTCGATTATTTGAATACCACGACATATTTGTTATGCGCTACTGTGTTACGATTTTAAATTAGAAGTAGGAAGTAAATGCATTTCGGCTACTAAAATTGTGATGAATTCACAAGTGCTTGGAAATAAGCCCAAGGGAAAATTGAAAAAGTAAGGATAAATTATGTCTATAATGATCTTGGGCCCGCGGTCCGCTCCCAACATCTGCGGATCAGTCCACATACCTCGCGCGTCGTTTTGCCACATAGGAGCCTCATAGAAGGAACTTCATAGTAATGTCCAGCAGTGGATGTTTGTGGGCTGATAAGAAGATAACATGAATATAGTCGGGGTAGTGTGATGCGATATTGGAAATAGGAAAGCCTTGATTTTCTTGCTGATCCTTCTCCATATTCAAGCTGTATTCCGAATCGTTGCTAAAGCAATGATGATTTAAAACTCCCTGTCAAGGTATATCTGCAAAAAAACCACTTTGATATAGATTTTTAATGTGAGTACGATTAAAAATATAGATGAATAGAAGAGGAAGATATATAGTGACGAATCCTGATAAAACGAAATGATAATAAAGATGACGACTTCTGGGCGTGTGTGTTGAGTACATCAATGATATTACAGATTAACGGCTGTCTGGTGTAGTGGTAAGTGACATGGTCACTACACAAGGGGGTCGCGGGTTCGAATCCCGCCAAGGGAAGATATTTGTATGAGAAATATAAATGTATTTCCAGGGTTATGGGTGTATATTAAATATACGTATGTGTATAATAAAAATATTATATTTATTTCTGTTATCTGGTACTTGTAACACAAGTTCTTTACGAACTTAGCACGGGACTAGTTAACGTGGCGTGATTGTTAGTAAATATTTATTTATTTATTTATTTATTTACAGAACACGGAACAAAACGGTTGCACCAGTGGCTCCGAGAGCGAGGGTCGACTGCGTACCTCGCAGAGTGCCCCCGCCACCGGGCTGAACACGCTGAGCGGCTCATCATCTACTAGCCGGTTACCACGAGTGCAGAACCCCACTGTCACGCTCTTGCAGAAAGCGCGAGGTAATATCCTTTTGTTTTATTTTAACTGAAGGTATGACGTTTACTCTGATCATGATATGATGCTTGAACAGAAGAAGCGATCGATGGTAGTTCGACGACTAATCTAGCCGCAAGGGTGGCGTAAAAGTATTTAAAGACTATGAGATATAGGGCAAGCTGAGGGTTTGTTTGATTGACCTAGATTCGAGCTCAAGGTACTTCTGGTGATAAAAAAGACCTCATAGATATCAACATAGACAACATGAATGTTCTCGCCGACTTCGAGTCAAGGCCGTAATCTCCATTAGATTAACAGCTGTCCTAACGTTCAGCAAATAAATAACTGTATAATAGAAATATTTAGGCTACTTTGCGGGCTCAGTGTGCTTAGTGCGAGGTTCTTAACGTTTTCGATAGCGTAAAAGTTAACCCAATTTTGTATGCAGTTGGACCAGCGCCCCTAGCGGCAAACGTACGCAAACGATCCCATTCCATAGAAAAAAATTTTTTTTTTTCGAGCCGAGGGCCGAACCTCCTACGAGGTCCCCGCGCCTAGGTGGCGCGCGGGGTATGTGAGACTCAACGATCTGCAGGTGTTGAGAATACAAATATGAGTTAACTTTTACGCTATCGAGAACGTTAAAAAACTCGTACTAAGCACACTGTTTTATAGGGTTTTACTTACTTACGCGATATTTTTCATATTAGTTCGATTCGATCATAATGGGAATCGTCTGTGAACTTCCATGCTAGGCATGTTTTCGCAACCGATTTCAATAAGCCCTTTATTTTCTAAGAGAAGGTTCCAGATAGACCGCGGGACATTTAATTTTAATCAGATCGAGAGCTATCTACCTGAATAAACTAAAAACTATAATTAAAAAGGGTTTGTGTGTTATAATTATTAACGTGATTTAACTCGGTTACAACGGTAAAATGTAATTATTTAATTTATTATTCATTTAATTCTCAGACACCTGAACGTGTCCAACGAACCTATGTCCCCTTATTTGAAAATTAATGAAACTGCCAACTTTAAAACGTACAGCTTATACTTCAAACTATATTGTTTGGTGTTCACGTTATTTTGACTTTAAAATGCAATCACGTTCATGACAAGTGACAATCGTATTAATCCACGAATCGTATCAAATGAGGATCCCAGACTTTTTTTTTCTAATATAGACTACTTTTTTTTTCTTAGATGGGTGGACGAGCTCACAGACCACCTGTTTTTTTTATTGCCCTTGTAGGCAGACGAGCATACGGCCCACCTGATGGTGAGTGGTTACCGTCGCCCATGGACTTCAGCAATGCCAGGGGCAGAGCCAAGCCGCTGCCACCGCTGTGATGTTATGTGGTTACTAGAGCCCATAGATTTCTACAACGCGCCACCCACCTTGAGATATGAGTTCTAAGGTCTCAGTATAGTTACTTTCAAAATTTCACTGGTTCCGGTAAACCCCAAGCAGATAAAATTTCTACCATATTCCTAAAACTCGATAAAAAATGTAAAGATTCGATCTAACTATACTGGAAGCCTCCCAACCCCAAAAAAAAATCCTTAATTAACGCTTAATGCTTAATTTAATTAAATCTTTACATCACTCAACTCTCATAATACTGAAGCCAATATCAATCTAATACCAGTCTGACATAAATAGGTAATTGAATAACCCAAAATTTCAAATTAAACCGCTACCGGGAACTGAACAATAGCCATCTTTCTCGCAAATGAAGCGAAATAAATAAGACGGCGAACTCTTGATTCGTAGAAATTGCGCCTTACCTTTCCGATAGAATAGGTGGTAATGTGAAAAAGATGTGCCGCAGTAACGAAGGTTGACAAGGGTCAGCTCGCGTCATTATTAAACTTTAATATTCCACGAGTGGAGTTGACAATTTTCCTGTTAAATAGACGTTGCGTCGCTCCGTAATAAAAGTTTGTCCGCATTTCATTCAACATCGGGCAGTGCAAGTCCATAATCCGCTGCGGTGTATATTTCCAAATTTTGACGCTTCATTATGCAGTACGGTATAAATGTATACATACGGTGGATTAAAACCTTTGGTTTTCGGTTGTAATTTGAAATACGTAAGCTTAAATGATAATACGAAATGCTTAGCTACAATACCTTGATGTGAGATATCGTGAATTTTCTAGATATAGTCGAGCCTTTATAAGTATTTTAATTAATTGCACAATCGAGCCTTTAAAAGTATTTTAAAAATCCGGCTATGGGGCTCGACGAGTAAATTAACCCACAGACACAGCCCACTGAGTTTCTCGCCGGATCTTCTCAGTGGGTCGCGTTTCCGATCCGGTGGTAGTTTCTGCGAAGCACGGCTCTTGCTAGGGTTCGTGTTAGCAACGTCGTCTGGTTTGAGCCCCGTGAGCTCACCTGCAAGCTCGGCGAATCTAGAATGACCCCTCGAGGTTATTAGAATAGGTAGGAAGTAATATATTTAAAAATCGTAATCAAATACATGAATACTATTTAAATGATAGGCAACCACTAATTATGATTATCATTTAATGAAACACTTCGGTAACTGCTAAGCGATTTACTAAATATGTATGTAAATGTGTCGATAGACCTGACTGAGTGTAACCCGGTAAAAAATTGTTAAAAAAAACCAGTATGATCCTGGAGAAGACTAAGCTCTCATCATTAGTAATGGCATCAATCATTTTACTATATGCTTTCACTTTCAGAAGGACAGTTGCCACGGGGTCCTGTCACACTTCAATCAGAAAGAGACAGTGCCCGATTACCTCGTGATAGGCCTTCGCCACCTAGCGGTGACCCAGGTATGCTTAACAAAATACTTTTGCTTTTATTGATTTGAAGTAATTTAACCCTAATTATAATTGCTATTTCTATATTTTCAGTCCATGCCTTAAGAAGAGAGTACGCGAGCGAGAGCGAAGCAGAAAGAAGAGATTACGAACGTATCGGCGTTCGTAAAATGTCTGATACTCGACAGAAAGTGGACGGTGTTGGACCTATAACAAAAGACGGCATGCCGATTACACTTAGATCTGTATGTAAACTATGTACATATATGTAGGATTGGTAAGAACGGAACGTATGAAAAGAGTGTGGAACGGAGCGTTAAGATGTGAGTGAGAGAAAACGGAAAGAAAGGGAGAAGAGAATGACAGAGAGAATGATGAAGAATTCGAAGATGGCGAAGACGGTTGAAAATTGAGCAAGACGTATTATAAGTGTTAATTATTATTATAGTAGAAGATTTTGGAACAGTGGAAGTTTTATTTTATGTGCTGCGATCCCTATTCTACATATAAATATGCGTAATAAATAGGTAATTCAAGGAACTACGTGCCACGGTGTTTCCAAACTGTTATGACATGTATTTCTTCAAACGAAGCTCGATAGTAGCAGACAGGGACTTAGCTGTGCTTCTGGAATTTCTGATATCCCGAAATGGGGGTAGGTAGCTACTCGACATCAAAACAATAATTTTAAAACTTCAGTTTAATATACTGACCAGTAAAGTCCGAATAAAAAAAAAGATGAGATTAAATGTTAGTTCGTTGTTACTAAGCTTGTTTTTTTAGTTTTTAAAATACGTATATATATTTTATACATTTATTTTATGTTTCGGTTATTATAGAGCGATAAGCGAGCTGCTTTCGAAAAATCATAAGACCTCGAGTTGATGAAGTTTATCACTAATTATCAATCGTTTTTAGAATGTTCACTTGAAACATTTATTTTGATTGCAGGAAGTCAAAGATCCATCGCGTTGGTATAAAAAGATGTACGACACGATTCATAAAAACAAATACGATGGTAAGCCCCTTTGATATTATTGAAATTTTATATCCGTAAAAAATTATTAACCGTTACAGTTAACTTAAATTAAAACTCATTTGTTTTTCAGACGATTACGTGACAATACGATACAAAAGTCGACGAGGTAATTAACGTTTTTTACATATCCCTAAAATCAGCCTATTTAAATTATAATCTCAATTATACAAGCATGGGCCCATTACTCAAATTGAATATAGGATTTCCTCGCGGCAGAAATTGTAAGGACGTTGTTAAACACCACTGCGGTCCTGACGTCATAACAAAATCTTCAACGATTTCTGCAAATAAAACATACAACAACAACTAAAATAGCTAAAAACGATGATTATTATTGTATCGTAAATATAATAATGATTATATTTAATGACTATTCTTAAATTTATTAAAGTAGGTACCTATTTGTGAATACTAATAGCTCATAATCATATCTCGAATTACTATGGGACCAAAAAAAGAACAATTATACTGTATTTTGAAGTCGTCGTGGCCTAAAGGATAAGACGTCCGGTGCATTCGTGTTGAGCGATGCACCGGTGTTCGAATCCCGCTGGCGGGTACCAATTTTTCTAATGAAATACGTACTCAACAAACGTTCACGACTGACTTCCGCGGTGAAGGAATACCATCGTGTAATAAAATCAAACCCGCAAAATTATAATTTGCGAAATTACTGGTGGTAGGATCTCTTGTAAGTCCGCAAGGGTAGGTACCACCGCCTTGCCGATTTCTGCCGTGAAGCAGTAATGCGTTTCGGTTTGAAGGGTGGGGCAGCCGTTGTAACTATACTTGAGACCTTAGAACTTATATCTCAGGTGGGTGGCGCATTTACGTCGTAGATGTCTATGGGCTTCAGTAACCACTTCACACCAGGTGGGCTGTGAGCTCGTCCACCCAACTAAGCAATAAAAATAATAATTAAGTAATAGCGTCGCAATCATAAATGTAACGATTTATGTACATATGTGATTTAAATTAATAATTCTCCTGTTCACATTCAGAGGCCGCAGAAAGGGTGCCAAGCAGTAAATCTCAATACGCATATTTCGACCCACGTTCAGGCTACCTGAGCGAACCTGAAGGAGGATTGAGCAGGCTCAGTGCGTTTAGTGATGCCTATGACAGTGATGTCACGACGGGCCCGAGGAGACGAACGGCATCCGTGCAGGAAGATCGCCGGATCAGTGACGTCAGTTCTTCTTATCTATCCAATAATAAGTAAGTTGTTACAAGTTTATAACTAAGGTTATAATTTACTTCGCAACATTAACTCACTGAACGTAGATAAACACGTTGTTTAATAAAAAGAAGATGTGTGGTGTCGTGGGACACCGGATAGGAACGAAGTTCCTTATTATAAAAATATTAATTTTAAGTTCTATTCGAGGTATAAAGAAAATAATTACTCGGGTATACATTTTTTATTGATTTTTTTATTGAAACAACTTTACAAAGCTATCAACTTTATTTTATTCACAATTATTTATAAAAAATATATAATAAAGAAATATATTATTTTTGTACGTTATTACAAAGTTAAGACGTACACTGTGTGCATTACTAATAAAAAACTTACGTTACGGACGTTTTTTCCCGGTTAGGGTACCCCTCCGCATCGTCCCATTAGGAACTTCGTTCCAATAACAAAAGTTTTATGTTTACATTATTTTCTTCGTCATTCGCGAGTCGAAGAGATAATTTAAAATCACTTGTACGATTTAATTTGAAAGAAAAAACATGGTTTTAGCTATATATTCAATGACCTCTGTATTATGGTTACCAAAAACACATAAACGGTACTCTGAATGCAGACTGTTTTTAACAAGAATCCTGATTCCAACTCGAAATTGAACTTGGTACAAACTGAACTTGAGTACGGTAATCAAAGCTAAACAATTACCATTAGACCAACGAAACCGTCGCATTGAGAGGTGTTACGAACAATTTATACTGAAATTTTTGCATTGACTAACTCATTTAATTACATATTTTCTTTCGATGCAATTTAGTATTATACATATGTGCCTGTTAAAGTCAATCATTAAAATCTTTAATCAAGACGCATTTTTTTTTTCAAATGTATAGTGTGCGTAATGTAAGTAAACTATTTTCACAGATACAGCACATTAGCATCGGCAAGGGCGAGCCAGGAAGTTTACAAGAACCAGCCGGGAAGGATTGAAAACTATGTGCCCGGGAAATCTTCAGTCGTTGATAAAGAAGCAAAGCAGGTAACAATTGTAATAGTTCACCGAGCATGGCATTAAAGTGGGTTATTTTATAAGTTTGCACGAATAAACTCACTCTGATGTTATTCAGTTTCGAAATATGAAGACGGTTAATCTATAAAATTATTTTCATTTAACGAATGTCTTTCAAAAGTGATTACTACGCGTGTGTCTTCCTGCAATTTTTCTTTTACAAAACGTGCAATTAAATTTTTTTTTACCATTTTATTCTTGCAAGCTGACATGCTCATAATATGTGCGAAAAACATTGGGTTTTATAAAAAGTTAATTTCAAATAACATTTTTTTTGTAAACATATTTTTAATAAATTATTCCTTTAGAAATAATAGTACTGTTTTTGTAATGGTGTTGTTCGTTTGTCGCCCTACCTTTGGCTAAACAAATAGACTAGAACGCGTCAATGTGAATGCTCTCTTAAGACATTAGATTGAGAAGTCGATTGCTTGAGTACAATATCTATCCATGGTTCAAAACGGAACAAAATATTACTTTGCAGTAGAAACGGGCAGATAGTAATAGTATTTATAGCATAAGTATGAAGGATTAGAACTGCCACAAAGAAATTGAGTCTTACATTTGTTCTGTTTACAAAAAGAAAGTTAATTTTGAAACGTACTTTTACTGCCATTGCCATCATCCATGCCTGGTATATCAACAGAACAATTTCCATTCACATTAACAACCTGGCCGTTATTTTTAAGAAGAAAAAACCAAAAGATTGTATTTTTTTTCTAGTGGTGGGACGAGGTTATGGACATTTTTGACGGGGTACGAATTTTTTATTACTACACACAATCGTGTTTCTATGTGTCGATAACAATAATTATTTTTTATAAAACTTGATTTGTTGCTCTTTGACGTATTACTTAATTAAAATGTAACTAAATTCCTAATCAATTTGTAATGTTAATGATGCGTTTGATTGTTAAGAATGCTAAACCTGTTTTTTTGCTATACTTGTTAAGTATAAATTCTATTAGAATCAGAATTTTAAAAAATAATGACTCATTTAAATTTCCTTATCAGTTACAGTATAACGTAGTATAATCGACGAATAATTAAGATCCTAAAAGAGATTATTTTATGTCTTAGTTTGATTTAAAACAATTTCAGTACTCTGACATATTTCATGTTCTCGAAATGTTTTCGAAATTTTAAATTTTCATTTGAAATCTTTGTTTTGAATAATAATTTAAAATCGGTTTCTGGAATGTTTTTGCTGACTATTGGACTAACTGGCGTATGTTCTCATGTGGGCGCGTGGTGACGGCACTAACAGTGGCTAGACGAGAACTCCCCTCTGCCTCCTTACACAACATTGCTCGCTCGCGCCATTCAAAAAAGTGTAAGGTCCTTAACTTTACTATATTGACGTTCTAATTTTGCTCCAAACTTTGATTAAGATATCGACTATCGCTTCTAAATAAGAAATAGAGATGTTTGTCGGATTTATGTCATTGCTATTTCATATCGGCAAGCAAATTTTCAAATTTTAATCAATGTCCCTCAAGCGTTAGATTCTAGTTGTCAATCATTTTTCATAAAACCCAAACAACAGATTATTAGAGACACAGATAGAAAGAAACCGACCTACTGATACTGTTGAAGTCCAGCTATTGAACGCTCACTAAGCCGAAAAACCAACAACTACAAAACTTGTGCAAAGTATTATGTACCTACATAGTAATAACTAAATTAATACAAGGGAGTAAACATGTTTCATCAGACTTTTGAACATAAGGAAATTGGAACAACATAAAACATTGACACTCCAATGTGATTATAACTAATTTTATGCAAATTTACCCTTACCAATTTCCATTTTTTTTTGTTTCGTACCAAATTTTGATAATTACGGGCGTGATAAAAAAGAAGTAAATACAATTATATAAAATTATGCAATTATATATAAATTTACATCCTTTACAGTTACTTAGCACAGACCGAAACGTTTTGAATTAACTTTCTTGATTTACTTCCAAAATAATCTGGATTGGACTAAGAATGCCACGTAAAAATATTCTTGGAGTTTTTTTTTTGTATGTTTATTATCACTTTTTTATTCAACGATGAGTACCATAATGGTTTAGGTTTGAAAAACAAAAATTATATAAGCAAAAATAGGACGTCAATATAGTTTACGTCCAGCATTGTGTTGTGTTATATTGTTTCCGCTTGCATGTTGGTGAAAACGTTACTGTTTTATTATTATATTTATGTTGTGTGTTTCTTCGCTAAATGTCATGTAATTTTATTTGTATTTCTTACTTTCTTCATTCTTTTATTCACATAAAAAAATCTGACTCACGAAATATAATAACTACGTATTCGTGACCAAGCGGTGTGATGGCTGTCCTCAATTAAAAGGTCGAGACTGGACGAGTACTATGTTTCAGATTTTCTGTAAATCATAAATTGTATTGACACAGCAAGACAGAGGTATCACCTGCGTACTCACGGTGTTCTGTTAATGATACAAGGTTTAATTTCGTAAATTATGTAAGTTACTGATGTTCAAATAATCTAGACTTATTTTTATTAAATTTTTGCTAAAAAGAGGGGTTTGGGAAAGTAAAATTATTTGTTGTTGTTTTTTTTTCTCTGTCTTATTTTTCTTTTTTTTGTTTCTTCTCTTTTTTCTTTTTTTTTTGTTTCTTCTTTTTTCTTTCTTTGTTAGTTCTTTATTTTAATTATTTTAAGCTCTGCACTGCACGCGTTCTGAGCAAAGTTCATCCTTGTATGTCGAACCACTGTGCTCGGCGTGCTTGCGGTTCGTCAGGAGTAAATTACCCCCCTCAACGTTTTCTGAACATTGTGTGTTCGACATCGACTTAACTGTGCTCCTGGCATTGCTGATCTCCACGAGTAACGGTAACTGCTTACGATCGAGTTTTATGCTCATTGTTGTATGTCATGGCAAAAAAGACGCCGAAAGTGCAAGTTACGTAAATACGAAATTCAACCTTGTATGTATTATTTGATATTGGAATTCCTAAAAATTGCTTTTCAGCCACTCTTTTATGTATTAAAGTGGGAAAATAATACCCCTTAAATGCATATATTTCTTGAGTTGATATTTATTTTGGTGTTGCGTATTGTAATACGTATATATGAAACTTTCAAAACTCCAGAGAATTTCATATGTTTTACTTCAAAGTTTTAATTGAAACTGTCCATTAATATAAATCTTAAATTAATTTTAATTAGACAGGGGCTTGGCTGTGTCTTGTGGATTACTGAAGTTCACGAGTGATGGTCACATCAACGGCAATAAAAATAAATATAAAAAATATAAAAAAGAAATTCTACGTTCGTATTTGGGCAATTAGTGACTTTATTCAACATTAATAATTCACAATCTATTTTAAAACGTAATTGAAATAAAATGTAACTACACGAAAAGCATGTTTTTTTTTTTAGTTATTCTGCAGAGTAAACAGTAGAGATCGCTAACCAGCATGATTTTATTCGTATTGTATAAATGATATTAAATGTTATCGCATCATATAAGAACGCTTCGTTTTCCTTCAGCAAAATATATCCAGCACTACCTCGTTGCCCCAACCTTCGCCAAAAGAGAAGAAGGATATTACTGCCGCAATTCTGTCGAAATCCAACATGGCAAAGTGAGTTTTAATTTAAGTAAATACTTAAGGTTATTAGGATCACTAATAGTCGGTCCGAAGCTTTTATTTTAATGGGTGAAACAGCTCACAGTCCAGTAGACCATAAGTGATACGTAAGTGGTACCGGTGTGAATGACCGGGACGAATGACTGAATTATCGCAGAATCGGGCAGGTTGTGGTACCTACCCGGACAAAATTAGAATGCAATAAAATTAGAAGTCGTCGTGGCCTAAAGGATAAGACCTCCGTTGCATTCGTATCTAGCGATGCAACGGTGTTCGCCTCCCGCAGGCGGGTACCAGTTTTTCTAATGAAATACGTACTTAACAAATGTTCACGATTGACTTCCAAGGTGAAGTAGCAAGTAGCAGTAGCAATAGCATCGTGTAATCAAACGTAAAAATCAAACCCGCAAAATTACAATTTGCGTAATTACTGGTGGTAGGGCCTCTTGTGAGGCCGCACGGGTATGAACCACCGGCTTGCCTATTTCCGCCGTAAAGCAGTAATGCGTTTCGGTTTGAAGGGTGGGACAGCCGTTGTAACTATACTTGAGACCTTAGAACTTATATCTCAAGGTGGGTGAAGCATTTACATTGTAGATGTCTATGGGCTCCAGTAACCACTTAACACCGTCCATCCATCTAAACAATAAAAAAAAATGCAAAAGTAAAAGTAAAATTTTGTTTAACTAACCTTACGTATGCAAGCTTTAATAATTTGAACATTTCACATATCATCTACAATATCGAATCCCCGGTATAAAGTTCTTCAATAAACATCCGAATAAAAATTGGCTCGTCGTCAACAAAGTAAGGAAAATAGTATATTTAAAAGATCTTAACTTCAAAGTCGAACGTTTAGTTATCACTACATAGTATAAGTATAAAACAAAGTCGCTTTCTCTGTCCCTATATCTGTCGCTATGTATGCTTAAATCTTTAAAACTACGCAACGGATTTTGATGCGGCTTTTTTTAATAGATATTGAATTTGATTTGAATTGATTGAAGAGGAAGGTTTATATGTATAATAACATCCATTAAATAGTGGAGAAATCAATAATAAATTACAGTTTCCGAAGCGAAGCGAGGGCGGGTCGCTAATAGAAATATAAAACATACAAAGACATGAACAATACACGTGTATTTTTAAAGAAAATTAAACTATGTTCTCTCTTGTATAGAGCTCTGAAGGAGTCGGGCTATGAATCTGATTCTACTCTTATATTCCGCCGTCGCGAGGAAACGGACGCTCCACTCTCTCCAGCGGAAAGGAGGGCCGCGTATCGTGACCTGCAGGCCGGCGGGGAGCCACCCCTACGCGGATTCCGATCTCCTGCCCCGCCACGTCAAGGTAAGCATAGCCTAGACAAAGGTCCCGTTTCACTTTTATTTTTAATACAGTGTGATAAACGAGAAGTATAACCCTTGTCAGAAGTAAAGACACGACATCTTTATCTCTTGAACTTGAACGATTGTGAAACAGGTCCTTAATGTATACATTGAAATTTAAATCAGGTGGTAGATATAATACAAAATATGCTGGTAATTTTTTTTTAAATCGTCATGATCTTTACGGAATTAGTTTTAATAAAAGTTTTAGTTCGATAAAATTATTTCAATAACCGTTAGCTTTATGGTTAACACTGTTGCCTATAATAATTTTTCGGCAGAGCTTCCTCTCAATTTTTCGTTATTTCCTATTTGTAAAATGAAAATCTAAAACTAGCATCCTCGATATAACGAATGATTGTGAGTAATGCCATAATGTTATATCTGCTGAATAAAGCAATAAAATTATCAATAAGTTTCTTTTTTTTTGCAAAATCTTACCTAATTATAACCCCTTTTGTTTTAAACCGTTCATTGTGATTATGATACTTTGACACTACTTGTAACATTATATAGAACTTAATGAACGGTTTGATACATATCAAAGAAATGCGCTTTAAAATGGTTGAAGATTCATAATAACCCGCATGGTATTTCTAATTTTGGCAATCGGTGTCGGATATTAATAACATCCGACTATAGCCTACGTTGGCTAATCGGTTGCGTTGTAAATGGGGCTCTGTAAAGTCCCCTAGCAAATTTGAGTCTGGGAAGGTCAATCTAGTCAAGGTTATTACTGCGCAATGCGTTAGGCATGGATTACATGCGCGTGCTATTGTCGGACGTCGCATCTCAAGGCCGTGTCAATGTGACAATAACAACACAGTTCGATCGAACACGCTATTGTAGTTTACACTGACGTACACGCAGGGTGAGTATAAACTCAACAAGTTCTATGCATGTTACTATTTATCTCAGTAACTCGGTTCTGGGTCTACAGCTGGCTGTGTGTAAGGTACAGTACTGCATGAAAACTAGTTGACTCCAAAATTAAACAAGCACCTATATGCCTTTGAAGGCACGTATCTACATTTTAATATGAGTTATCAGCACATTTGTAGGCACATTAGAAACAACAAAACTGCTTTTGAAGCTATCGTACACGTTTTATGGACACAAGAATCACGTTTTAATTAATTAATTTGCAAGAAAAGACTTACTGCTGAACGAAGTTCAATTTTCACAGACGAAACGGAAATTGAATACATACCTATTTCTCCAACGTTGACGAAGATAAGAGTTCACAAGAAAACGCCACAAATACATGAAGTAGTTTGTTATCCTGTGACATCCATTCAAACTGATTTTCAAACCAAATATAAAAAAGGTGCGACGTCGTTACTGAACTTCAATATCGTTAGCGACATAGCAGATGATCCACCAGCACCACCACGAAGAATTTCATCCAAAAACAGCAGAACACTTAAATTCATAACGTCAAACAGACCTTCATCAATGTCACCGAAGAGAGCCTCAACAATTCCAATGAAATCAAATGTTGATTTTTTAAAAGACAAAATAAGTCATAAGCTGACGAGACAAAATACTCAAATAATTTCTCCGAATGTGAGTAAAACCACTGATCAAAAGACTTATAAAACACGATTGATGTCCACGTCAGCACCACCTTCTATAAATAGAAATCATGTTCCTGCTTGTTCATCGAAATCAGTTAAAAATGTATCTGATAAAAAAACATTATGCACAAGCAGTTTTGGTTCTTCGCGAAGAATTTTAGTCCCCACAGAATATTCAAATGCAGCGTACGCTAGATACAGCCAGCCTCAACGATCTATTATAATTGAAGGCGGGGCTGGAAGAAAAACACCTATATCGAACGTTTTAGACAAAATGACTTCATTAGACAGATTGTGGAGTGCCGAAAAACGCAATGAAAAAATTGACGTACATAAAGTCAGCAAATCCGTAGCAAAGAATAGTAGCACAATTAATACAAATAGAAATTATACACAGCGATCAATTCCTGGAAATAATTCAAAATCTCCTACAAGTGTTACTCACAAAAGCAGAGACATGATTCGTACAGCAGAAAAAGTCCAAAGATTAAAACTTTCAAGCCAAAATACTAAATCGACTCCTTGCTTAGCTGTTAGAAGTGACGCAAAATTTTTGAAACCTAGTTCTTTACAAACATCACAAAAAATATCTAAGTCATCAACTAATATTCCACAAAGTTCTAAAAAGCAAACTCAAGTGAGAACCGCCGTTGTAACAAATTTAAAAAAGAAAAAGTCACTTGAAAGTATTGTAGTGAGGCCCAAAATTGTGCCTTGCCATGAGACTTGCAACAAAAAGTCAAGGGATTTAAGTAAAATTAATAAAAAGAACTCTAAATTAAAAACGTTTAAAAAAACAAATACATCAGGGACTGAGTCGGATAATGGAAATCAATTTGGAGATAACTTGAATAACGTGTCAAACATGAGTTCTGTAGAATATTTAAACAACAAACAACTCATTGCAAAGGAAATAAAACAATCACATGATGCGGTTACTTCCCACTCATTTTTTCAGCATCTCTTTTTAGGAAGATCGCATGCTAAAAGTTTGTCTCAAAGTTTGCTTGAACCAAATACTACAGTGAGACAAAAAGCGAAAATGTTTCAAACCTTACCTATTGAAAACGATACACCAAAATCCTTAAATTCATATTTAATTCACAGAAAGCCGGTTTCACTATCTCGTTTCAAAGTATGGGATAGATATCCAAGTCCAAAACGCCCTGAAAGCCCACGATCTATATCATGGCCCGGACGATTGTACAATGATGTACGAAAATGCGATAGTCTGAATATTAATGAAAATTTTGGTTCGACTTCTTCTTTAGCAACCGTTCGAAGCAAAAGTGAACCACCCATCAACAAAATATTCTTTTCACAAACGTCTCGCCCAAAATCACCTAAAGTAGTATTTTATAAAAAAAATAAGACTGAACAATCATCTAACAGATCATCAACTTCGCCAAATAGATTATTTTTTTCCCAAGCCATTAGACCCATTTCACCTAAATTCATCCCTCCTAATAAAAGTACACAAACAATGTCGAATGGTTTTTTATCGAATTCAGTACATACGGAAACTGAATTAAGCAGTGGCCCTGTAAAGTTTGGAGAAATCGGAACAATAGTCTCAGATAAATGTCCTTCTACAATTTTCTTTTCTCAAACATCTAGACCGGTATCTCCAAAAATTCAACGGAAAGCGGATCCATCATTTAGTCATAGTAGAAGTCACTCTACATCACCTATTTCTTTGCGGTCCCCATCTTACCGTCGAATCCATAGCGTTCGATCACAAATCAATAAAAATAGTTCTGACTTATCTAACAGCTTAATACGAACAAGAAGTGCTGGTGATGCCGATAAAAATAAATTCCAAGAAAAAATTTACTTCAGAACAAAAAGCGATAACATCCGTCATGTTGATGATCCAGATTATGATGAGTACCTTCGAGATGTTGAAAATACTAAGGCTAGATCTGAACGTTTTAGAGAACTGAATAGATATTACACATATTTAGAAAGAGTCGCAGAATTAGAGAAAACAACTTCAACTAGTGATTTACGTCACAGGAAAAGAGATGAAGAAATTATTGATTTCGATCGGTGGAAAAAAATTCGGGCAATTGAGAGGGCTGAAGAAGAATTAAATAATTTATATCATAAATTAAAAATTGCTCAATCCGAAAAAGATTTCTTATTTTATCCCAGAGATTTAAAAGACTATCGCTGGAACTATGATCGTGAAAGGGGTTTACGAGTTAAAGAAAGATCTGTAGAAGATCTAAAAGACCATTTTCAACATATTAGCAATACTGATTCTCTAGATTTAGATCAGGTTGTTTCTAAAGATACATACAAACCGTTATGGCGCGGAAGTAGCGTAGCTGAAACTGCTTTTTATATAAACAAAAAAAGTGACAGTGATAAAAAAGATAGATCCACTGTTAAACCCGTTATTGCTTTAAAAAATGACTGCTCATTCGCCGAGCTTCGTAAGAAAATTGGACTAGGTAATCGTTTATGGAGTAGTTTATCAATGGACCAAGTAAATGCTTTAAAAAATCAGCTTAATGCCATATACAGTAAAGAATTGGAGTCAAAAATGAACAGGGACAATGAATCAAAATACACTATTGATGTAAATAGTACCTATAGAACAGAAAATCAAGATCTGCGCGTCAGGCGCAATTCTTTGATTACACCAAATAATATTCCCGAAGAACAAAACCCAACGAAACTAATGAAATCGGATTCCTTAGCAGCAATTCCATGTCCAGTTACATCAGTCAAGGAATTGAAAAATAACGTAAATAAAATACAGATGAATTTAAGTGAAAATGAGAAGAAAAAGATTTCTCAAACATTAAGTAAAGAATTGTTGGATAGAATACATAAATTTGAAATCGAAATGCCTGTTGCAGTTAAACAAGAAACTGAGTTGAAATTATCAAACCAAACCGTTACTTTAAATAATGATGATATTTTAAACGACGGTAAAGAAATAAGCAAATTTAACTATCAGCCAAAAGAAAACGAAACTGAAACTGTTGATAGAAAAGACAAAAAAGAAGTTCAGAACACATCTGCAAGTGAAACAGAAACAGCTAGTTCAGATAATTCGAGTAAAACAGTCATATACCGTGGACCCAGTAAAGAAGTTTTAAAAAAAGTACAATATTTTGAGTCTGTTAAGAATATTTCCAATAAACCTAATACTGTATTTCATGCTCGAGAAGGTTCCGATGAAAAACTTCAATTAGACAGCGATGTTTCTCAAATGGTTCAAGAGCCGTCATCACAAAAACATAAAATTGTTCAGTCACGTTCTTGTTCAAATATTAAAGAATTCTTTGGCGAAACAGAGCAAAATAATTTTTTATCCTTACCTATGAAACCTGAAATGAATTCACGAACAACATCACCACATTCAGTATTAGACTTCACGGACCGGCATACGCCTGACACGCTATTTTCTAGTGATGAGACGATATGGCGTAGTCGAAGCCCTTCGCCCGACCCGGAACGATATTGGCGCGCATACCTCAATCTGGCACGCGCGGGTGAAGTACGTCGTCTCGCTAGACGTTTCGACTCACCCTCCATAACCGGTTCTGTGTTGCGTAGACATCGCAGTGATCCTGAAATTGCGCGGAATGTTCTCAATAAAAGTTGGCCTTCTTTTGAGAGGATCTCTACTCGGAAACATATGTCTAGGGCCATTCTCCCGGTGGCTCGTGTTCCTCTACGAACAGCGAATCGATTTATGCCTCACATTGATATTATATCAAAATTAGCAGCATTACGAAGACGTACTGCTCCCAGATCGAGATCAGCTGAGGAAGCCTTAGAATGTCGACCAGGAGAAGTAAACCGAATTCGGCGCAGATTCGAAGCAATGTCTCTTTTGGGACAACTTTATGCTTCAGCGCCTGATGTAAGTGAATTGCATGACATTGCTCCGTACCTGGCGGGCACATGGATAGCACATCGTTTTCCTAAGCCTAGCGACAACAACAGGTCCATAAAAGATCCGTATAGTTTAGTTCATGGATGCACAACCCCAATAAAAAAAGATGTCAAATTAGTAGCTCACACAGATTCGATTAAACTGAGCTCAATTTTAAAACATGATACACTACCGGTAAAAGAATTTGATCCATCACTACATCGTCCTGTTAGCCGATACGAACCACCAAGAGCGCCTCCTCGCCCTCCACCAGCTTCGTGGCCTCAACGGTTTTCAGCCTACGGGAGTCAACCTCGTCATTCTGTTACATTTCAAGGTTAACTTCAATTTAAATTATTTTAAAATCATCTGTTTCATTTTGGAGCAACTTTTACGAAAGCTTTCCTTGTTAAAGATTTATTGATTATCGTTAAGGTGTGTTACGTTTACGTTGCGTGCTTACCTAACATTGCATGTCTCAAAATCGTCAACGTAAATACTTGGGATCGCAACCTATATTCTTGGTCGATTGATTACTTTAATTTCATAAAAATAGAATTATTATTATTACCTAATTAATCATTTAGACAAATCTGATATTTAAAATATTGGATAAAGAATTTAAAAATAACATATTTATATAGTTGAGCATAATACGACCACCCTCCTGTATACATAGTAATGTCTTGAGGATAGGAGATAAATCTTTAACATCCACCGTTTAGTTACTTTTATTACTTTTATTTTCATTATGCTTTGGTAGAAACAGACTCAGCGCCCGAGCCACCGCGGAGAACACAACATGGGAGCTATTCAGATGCAGGCAAGTATCGAATAATTTCAACTATAAAAAATGATAACTAGTTTTAATTTAAACTTCATATAGACTCAACAATAATTAACCCATGAAAATAAAAGAAAAAAAAAACTGACCTAGTTTTAGTTGTTAAATAACATTTCATTCTCCGTAACGTTATAACGTGTACGAACAAACTTGTAAGATTTAAATGAATTACCTACCACTACTATTTGTGCGAATAAAAACCAACAATAGCCTTTGTTCAAGATATTCAGTTACCACTGGCCGCAGACAAATTTATTAAATAAATTCAAGCCGTTGCCTACGACGTACGTACGCTTAAAACAAGGAAGATAAATAACTTTTAAAAATAATATGGAGGTGTATTAAAGTTAAAAACAATCCTTATTTATTTGGAATCATTATCTTTGTTCGTATCTTATAATAATGTACTATCCGTCCGCGATTTACGTCATTCACCTTGATTGTGTGGCTAAAACTTGTCGGTCCAGTATTTTTTCCGAATGTAAACAGTTCGGCCAGCTTTTTGTTCATGTGCAGAAGGATTTGTTCTGAATAAGTAGTTCAATGGTTGACCGTGCCAAATTGTTTTATTTTACGTGTCTAATGAATATCATATTGAAAATATTTCTTAAAATATATTGAAAGTTTATCAATCATTGTTGGTTGATATCACAGCGTTATCTACTTTATCATACCTTTAGTAAAATATCATTTAGATACTGCGTTAAGTGTCAGTGACATGATTTTGTGTTGAAGTAAAATGAGTGCTGCGAACGAAATAAATAAAAACCGTGGTAGAACTGGTTCATACAGTGACGTTACCTATGAAGACGACGGATTTTTTAGTGATGTTCCCGGTTCAGGATCTTTATCAAGATCCCTTTTAGCTTTAAACGTGTACGTCAAAAATAATTTACTTTTCAATGAAGATGGTAGCAATGAAATAGAAGACGTCGCATATTTTTCAAAAGAAAGCAGCCCTAACAAATCAATCGTAAAATATGATGTGGACAGCTCAAGCAATGGTGAACAAAATTCTAGAATTTCGCAGGAAACTAGAGGCCAAATTAAATCAACGTCTGTTTTTTCTTCTAAGGTTTTAAGCGAACCTGTAAAACATGAATATAATATAAATACGCAAACTGACGACTACAAAAGTATACGATTACAAGATTTTCAAATAGCACCTGATTTAAATTGTAACTCTGATCACGACCCTGAAGAGAATTCCATATCAAACTCAACGACAGTAACTGAAAATGACCCCGAAACAGACAAACGACATTCTCGTACGGTAACTAATACTGTAGTACGTATCGAATATAGCGATATTCGTCAAAACGGCGCATCTTCAAATAATTCCTTTGTTATATCACCTCGGGAATGCAATGGCGGGATGCTGTCTAATGTTGTAACAAAAGCGATAACATTAATAACACATAACGGTGATGAAAACGTAGAAAATAAACATAACGATGCTCGCGGAGATTACAACAGCATAAAACCGCTAGAGAACGATGACTGTTTATCCTTTGATAAAGGTAATGACAGAATTTCTACGAATCTAGATTATAATTACGTTAATGATTTAAATAAGGAAAAGCAAAAAAATAAATCGTTTGAATATGAAGAATATGACACAGAAAAACAAAATTCTCATGAAGATGCACAGATGTTATTTAAATCAAAATCCTATGATAACTTGGAATTTCAAAAAGAAGAAGAAACAATTACAACGGTAGTTCAACGTCACAAGCCATTTAGCTTGAAGAAGCAAGATAATCGCCATACGCTACATGAATTTTCAGAATGGGGAAACAGAACAACTACATATCCTGACGTCTACGCTCCATTACCATATAGTGAGTATGATTAAAAAGAAAGTATTGCCTTCAATTCTTACTCTCTAAGCTGAGAAACAGCAGTGTCCGTTAAAGAACAGTTTGTCAGTAAATGTTACAATTAAAAACAAAAGTTTTACCTTCAATGTTTACTCTCTAAACTGAAAAACAGCAGTGTCCGTTAAACAACAGTTTGTCAGTAAATATTACAATTAAAAACAAAAGTTTTACTTTCAATTCTTATTCTCTAAACTGAGAAACAGCAGTGCAACAGTTTATTTAACGGACATTGGTGCTTTATAAGCACTGATTTATAATATAGATAACCGCGAAATTTTAAAACTACTGGTGTTTACAGTACTGTGGATGGAGATAACGGATTTTTTTTTTATGAAAAATACAAAACGTAGTGAGCGATGACTGTTCATGCCGAGTAATAAAAAAAACTTTTATTACTTTAATATTATTGGTGGTAGGACCTCTTGTGAGTCCGCACAGGTAGTTACCACCACCATACCTATTTCTGCAGTGAAGCAGTAATGCGTTTCGGTTTAAAGGGTGGGAGCCGTTGTAATTATACTGATACCTTAGAACTCATATCTCAAGGTGGGTGGCGGCATATACGTTGCATTCGTCTATGGGCTCTGATAACCACTCAACACCAGGTGGACTGAGAACTCGTCCACAAAGATAAGAAAAAAAAAATTACATTACATGCACAGAGGATGGCTACGTACAGAATTTTACTAATACGTCATAAAAAATGTTTTATCTGTGAGCGCAAGTTACTATTCCAAATGTCGACAACTTAACAAGCACGTGCGTTTGAGGGAAAGTGATGGCTCGTTGGCGGGAGATGTAGGCTTTCGAACCGATATGATCCGAGTCGAGTGCATCCGTTAGAAGTCGTTGACGACAGTCGCGTCGACTGGCTGACAGATCGATCGCGTTGTGCTTTACCATTATGGGAATATTGAAACAGATAAAGAGAATAACCAATCAAGGTTCGTAGGTTGTCATTATCTCGATGAAATAAGTTATAAGTTATGTTTACTTTTCTTTCTTTTATTAATATAATAAATCAAATCGAATCTGTGTAGGTAGTGCTTGACTAATTCTCATACTAATAATTCCACTCGTTTTTTTTATATTCGAGTAAAACCGTAAAAATAATATAAATTTGGCTGGTCTTAATAAAAACATGTCTTCGTCACATAGAGCTTTGAACACTTAAAGGGTCGCAGGTAATTAGAAAAAATCAAACTTGCCCTCGGCTAGAAAGAACCATAATGCGGATGCATAATTATGTTTGAATTCCCAGTGACCTAAAGGACAAGCCTTTATTGATAACATTGTATTCGTAGCTAGCGATGCAAGTATACCAGACTTAAAATCCAGTTTTTCACCAAAGAAATGATAATATGTCAAATCAAATCAAATCAAAATCAAAAATTTTTTTATTCAACATAAATGAAAGTACATACTTGTTGAACGTCAAAAAGAACTACCGCCAATTTTTTTTTTATTGCATATATGGGTGGACGAGCTCACAGCCCACCTGGTGTTAAGTGGTTCAATTCATTCAATTAACAAAAACTAGCCTCCGTCCTGAGAAGAACTGGCAAGAAACTCAGCGGGCATGTCTTTTTTCTTCTTTTTTTTAATATTAGATTATTTTTTTAATATTAATTTTTACAATGAGTATTATAACGTAACAATTATTGCAATATTTAAATGCCCGGAGCAAGCAACTCATTCCCACTTTGTGCAATCTTCTAGATAATCATTGACTTTATAGTAAGCATGTACCTTTAGAATCTAGAAATAGATATATGCTCACGAGTGACTTCACGATGAAAGAACATCGTATTTAATATGAAAACAAAATTAATTTTCGCAACTAATAGGGAGGGTGTATTACAAGCTCGCGAGCATAGGTACATAGGCCCTGCTTGTAATATACAATACAATACAATAAACGGGTACACATATGATAATAATGCTTCCGGGCTTAAAGGGTGAACCAGTCGGTATCTATTATAATTGGGACATCGATTTCATGCCTCAAATTGGGCCTTAGCGCAAGCTCGTCTTTCTATGAAGTGCATTAAAAAGAAACTAGTGATCCCTCTGTAATCGAAATTCGACTATAATTAATTGAAATTATAAGTTTGAACATTATTACGGTTCTATTGTCAAAGACTATTTATTATACTTCTATAGCGTACTCACAGATTTCGCCAAGACTACACCCTATAGACAAATGATGTTACAGACAAACAATATTAATATATTCTCAATTTGACCACAAAGTTTCAACAATGACAAAAGTTTGACAATAAACACTGAGTATATGTGTTGACTCAAATACATGATAGTGTGTGTAATGTTTTCTTTATTGATTTAATGTATCTTTTATGCATTATTTTAAAAAAATATTAGCATTGTGCACTTCTTCTCTATATTCTCTATAAGTGTGGAAAATTTCATACTCTTCCGTCCGCGCAATTTTCATAAAAAGGGATACAAAGTTTTTGCTTCACGTATTAATATATAGATGTACTATGTACTATAACTATGTATATACGATGTCTTATAATACGTTTTTAGGCTGAGTAGCAACGAACCCTTCAGTACATTGAGTAATGAATTGAATTGAATTTAAAAATATTAGCTTCGATAAATTACGCCATGCCTAAGTGACACGTTGTGAAATAGCCGTTGAGGCTGTGAAGAAATCTAAGTATCGAAGTGTCTTGCTTAATTACCGTAATTCGAGACTTGATCGTGGAGTTTAAGTAACAAAGTTATTTGATTTTAACAATTTGGCAATCCACTGACATCCTGTATAGTTCACGTTGTATCTGTTTGATCTACGTACACTGTTTTACTTTGACTAAGCTCATTTTTATGTTTTAAATCCTATGATTTTTTAAAAGGCGTGCCATTGCCCGTTCTACACAAGGATTTTATCTTTTGGTTATCAGTAATACATAGCTCGAAAATGACTCAGTTTTTTATTTATTCATTTCACTGTGGCAACACAGTTGTTGTTTTTATATTTCTTCTGGTGCAGACATCAACTACAAGACTCTACTAGTTCTTACCACATGATGAACAAAATCAAATAATATTCAAGTTCCCATAGATCCATTTATATGTCTGTCATTACCCTAGTACGGCCCACTGAGCGTGTTAAATACATGCTCAGAATACATAGTGTGAGAAAGTTGACTTTTTGTACGCTGTATTTTAAGAGAATTATTTACGTAGTCACGTGCATTCATTTGTAATCACATTCCTTAAGAAGATAATAAAATTTTACGGAAGACAATGACTTCTTCCATCTTGTGCACTGTATTGCATTGTTAAGTCCATTAATGAAAGTAATGATTTGCATACGATTAGATATAATTAATTAGAAAAAATAGCTTTCCCGCTATCGATGCCAAAAAACAACTCTGTTTTCTTATTTTAATTTATGTTATTTAATTTTCATATTATGTAATTTGAATAAATTGTTACATTCATTAAAATAATGTTTAATACTTCGATTCATGTAAATTTGTAATATTTCAATTTTAATATTATCGTGTTATTTTATAAAACCGCTTTCTGATGTATGTATGGGTTAGCAGTTATCGTATAATCAAGCTGTGCCCAAAAAAAAAAAGTCATGGTGTTACGGCAACAGCTGCGTTGCCATGGTACTTTCACTTTTATGGAAATAAATGCCAATAACAGCCAAATGTTGATTCGACACTATTAAACGACTAATATCTACATTTTCTTCTACGCATTGGATTAAAATAAGCTACCAAGAGCCCCAGGTCATTCAACTTTATGTTATAATATGATAAAATATATTTTTGGTCCTAATAAATATTCATCATAATATGTATTAAATAATTTCAACTGTGTTTTATGCATAGTAGAATTCGTAAGTTGCCTGTCATATTGTTTGCTACGAATATTAAAATTTGTTTACTCAATCTTTTTCTGTTTATTTATCATTTATTTTTAAGTTCCCATAAAGAAAATAATTTTACTATGTTCGTTTTAGAACAAGAAAGTTATTACGCAATAGCTTTCTTCGAAGAATAAGATATCTATTATTTTCGAGTATTTCGCACAGTACACTTTTCTCAATAGTTTTTTTTTTTTAAACAGAGTCTCCCCGGCGTTATGTGGAAAGCGATGTGAACATCCACTATCGGTGTCCAGTGCGACACGACCCCTTACCTCTCGTACCCGAGAGAGAACTTGCGAGGCAGCAGGCAGAACACATGAAGAGGCTGTATCGAGAGCAGAAACGGAATAAATATCTGCAGGTGCGTACTGATAATCATGTCTCAGTTTTTACTTAATTAAGCATTAATATTAATTACTATAGATCGGATTTTCTTGGCTTTTCACGGGTCGTAGACACAATAAAAACAGCTTTTACGGTTTAATCTCGAATTTAATATTTATATTTTATTGTTTCCGAAGTGTACAATACTTTATAGTTTTCTTGTTCACGGACAACCAAAAACTATTATTCGTTGCCATTTGCACATTCTGATTATATATTATGTGTTAGAATATTGTAGAGTATGGCAAAATAATATTCGGTAATTAGCAAAAGTACAAACTCTGAACTATATTACAGACTACTTCAATCAAATACTTAATGTATTATTTTGTTAGATTGTAGTACAGTAAACTATAGTTTAATACACTTCATGTTCATTATATTTTATAACAAACTTAATTTACCGGAATAATATTTAGTACAATATTCACGATGCTCACCCACGTATTTGAAAACAAACACTCCGAAATATGTACTTTTTCTGGAAAAGTGTCATCCTTTCGCGGTAACATTCATTTATACATTATTGAAATACGAGACGTTTTATTTTTGCATCTATCAAAATATGCAACCGAAACTATTATTATAAGTTCACTGTTATTACAAATTATAAAGACATCAGCATCAAATACATCAAATCTTAATCGAATGAACTGGTGATGATGATTTAAAAATAAAAATACATTTTACGGTAACTAATATTATTGTGAAGCAGTGTGAAGGTGTAATATGCCAAAAAAATTTCTCATTTGTACTGCTTTGTAAGTATTAAAACCGAACACAAAGAGAACTTATTCACGACGCTATCGAAAATAGATTACCAATTATCGTGTCACTTCAACGAAGGCTCGTCGATACGGATAAAACGGTAAATTACAAAAGCAGTTCGAGCACAATTTACCCACGCGAATGCAGCTTAATCGATATACCTATCGCAAAAAATACGAGTACTTAAGTACCTACTGCTTTATTTCAGCAATGAAAATAACTCAAGCATTTTTTTTTTTTATTGCTTAGGTGCGTGAACGAGCTCACAGCCCACCTGATGTTAAGTGGTTACTGGAGCCCATAGACATCTACAACGTAAATGCGCCACCAACCTTGAGATATAAGTTGTAAGGTCTCAGTATAGTTACAACGGCTGCCCCACCCTTCAAACCAAAACGCATTACTGCTTCACGGCAGAAATAGGCAGGGCGGTGGTACCCACCCGCGCGGACTCACAACAGGTCCTACCACCAGTAAAAAAGTCATATGTCATAGTTATGCTGTGATTAATTTGGCAAAGATATATTTTTTTTTAATTTCGCCAGTGAACGTAATGTTACAGTTATGTACGACACATTTAGGCGCTTTAAATGTTTGCTAAATAAGGATAGCGTTAAAGAAATAAATATATGACGGAAATTTAATATGGCCGCTGGTTGTGGTTTTGTTTGCAGCGTCGAAGTTGTACACATTTGTTTAGCACCTATTCATTTCTATTCGAGTTTCATAACAGACGTGCTTCTCTCGTTAAACAAACAATATTCAGTAAGTACTTCTACATACTTTAAATATAAATTGCAGTTGATGCACTTTTTAGGGTGATGAATGATGATTCATTCATCAGATTAAAAATATTCATAGTTTAAGCTTACTTAAACTAATATATTACCTATTATAATATTTTACCTATACCTATTTAACCTATACCTTAGTATAGCAAAATAAATAGTTTTATAAAATAACTAACTTTTGGGATCCATTTTTTAACTTTAGTCACTTATATTACCATTTCTTCACTTTTACTACTTTTTGAACTTACTATTTAATTGAAAATATTTTTTAGTTATTCTATAACTATTGAAACGCGAGCGAAACCATAGATAGACCTAGTATCAAAATATATATTGTGGCTGCTATAGACAGATATACTGTACCACTAAGTAGACTATATGGGTCACATTATGGTAAGTAGTCACTGTCGCTCATAGACATCAGCAATTCCAAAAGCGCAGCCAAACTGCTGTAGAAATAAATCTCATGCCCGTGCCATTCCTAAATTAGCACATAGGCACATGCTATTCTCGTCTCCGGATATGCGCTTCAAGACATACGTATGTGTGTACATACCCAGCAAGCTGTTTGTACTGACAGGAACTTACCGATTTCACTATTACAACAACTCGTATGGGAAAAGCCGCTTAATTCAATGAGCTATAAGCCCTTTGAGTGAAATTTATCGGTACTACTTCAAAAGGCGTTCCACTTTTTGCTATCACTCTTACTTGTTCGCCGTGATTTCGTCATTGCAATTTCACTTTTAATTCATGCGAAGCCGGTTTTTAATGGCAATATTTTTATTATTTAAATATAAAGAACCTTTACCGTACATGGAAAGGCAGACTGAAATGTTCATGCTACCATGACACACGTTAGAAATCGAGAGCATAACGTGCATTGTTAAGAATCATTCACAAGCTAAGTATTCAACCAAATTCAGTTATATAATACATGTACTGAAACGAATCTCCGGTATCGAAATCTCCCGTCTAGGAACAATTACAACTGATAATATTAACAGATAGCTGGTTTTGGCCACAATGAATGAGCAGCGCACTAGGTTATCTAAGTTACGATAATTTAAGCATTCCATTAACGTGACCGGTGTTTGTTGCCTCATAAAAATCCGGTATAAACGACCTTGCTCCTCGTGGATACTAACAGAAATCCGTTGGCCAAATAACCATATCAATGAGAGCGTGCTTTATCGTTAATACTGTTTTGATGGAGTTTCAACCTTATTTTAAAGGCTTTAAAGATGCTATAAATGAATGAAACATGAATGAATATTAGTCGGTACATATTATAATATGCACGGAGTCGACGTGTAGTTGTCGATTTACGGTGTAAGTAAGCGTGCGTGAGAGTTGGACGCGGAAACCGCGTTATTGTAGCTTTCAAGATTAAGCAAAATTTAAATTATTAAAATGCTGGACAGATTGGTATGTGACTTTTAAATATTAAAATATAAAATAAAACTATTGTTGTTGAAAATGCTGAAGTCGTGGAATATTAGTTTTTACTGTATGTATTCTTGAAATAGGCTCTTCAATTATAGTATTAAGTGAATTTTTTCTCACCCTATAGGTAGCTGTAACTAAAGCCCAATTGTCGTGTATCTGACATCCGATAATAATAACGCATAGAATACAAAGCAAAGTCTATTTTTAAAAACAAAATCCGATTAATCTTCAGATTGAAAATGCTATTAAAATTTTACAGGAAAGAGAAATCCAACCGTCTGATATAGATGCATTTGATGCATCAATTAAGGTGATGAGTGAGCGAAGATGTGACTGACAATTAACTGTTTTACTTGAATTCATTCATTATTTACTACTCGTGCCAAATAACATACCAGCTCTATCATATAAGCTACCTGACATACATTAATACAGGTTTTTTTTCTGCTCAGAAAACAACTTTATTTTCTGAGTGGAAAAAATAATAATTTTATTTGTAGCTTTGTATAGTGGCTACAGTTCTTTGGGGGTTTTATTTCGCTTAGTTTTTGTCACCAGTAAAAAAAAACTATTGCAATCATACATATTGTGCATGTTTTAAGTTTCGTGGTTTGATATCGACAGGAGCTGCAAGATATGCAAAACAGGCGTCACCAAGACAACTTCACGCCTTCACAGAAGACCGTAGTCCCTCTGAACAGATACGACGATGCCGACAAAGTTCTTGCAAAAGCCCTATACACTTTCAACGGTCAGACTTCTCGAGAACTCAGTTTTAGAAAAGGAGATATAATATTTGTGCGGAGGCAGATTGACGCGAATTGGTACGAAGGTGAAATTCATGGAAGAATTGGTCTGTTCCCGTATAATTATGTAGAGGTGAGTCTCGTCATGATTCTTTTAACATTTACTAATCAGTGATACTATTTATCAGTGATATTATTATAAATTATTTGAAAAATATTATAATTTACAGATACAGAAGGGTGATACAATCCAAGTTATTAAGAAGCCGTCAATCATCGAGGGCCGTGCCAGGGCGAAGTTTGATTTCATAGCACAGACCAATCTCGAACTGCCATTGAAGAAAGGAGAAGTTGTGACTTTGACCAGACGTATTGACCAGAACTGGTGGGAAGGCCGCAACGGCTTAAAAACGGGAATCTTCCCGGATAGCTACGTTACAATTCTACAGGAACCCAGCCAGAGCAAACCTGGTTAGTATGAAATCTATTTTATTCTTCTTGAATGTTCTTGTTTATCTATATATTAATACGGGAAGCAAAAACTTTGTACTCATTTTTACGAAAATTGCGCGGACGAAGGAGTATGAAATTTCCCACACTTACAGTGAATATAGAGAAGGAGCGCAGAAAGCTATTTTTTTTTTTAAATTATGCATTAGCAATACATTAAATTACGCATACTACCATATATTTAACACACACACACATACACTCTTTGTTTATTGTCAAACTTTTGTTATTGCTTAAAGTCAAATTGAGAATAGGTTATGTTTATCTTTAATATTATTTGTCTATAGTGTGGTCCCGGTGAAATCTGTGAATAAAGAAGTCTAATAATCTTTGATAATAGAACCTTAATTATGTTCAAAATTATAATTTCAATTAATTATAGTCGAATCTCAACTACTGCGGGACCATTCGTTTTTATTAAAGGATGAGTTCAATGTTTTCATTCTATTGACATAATGACTGTCCATTGACATAACGCTACGCAGGATTCTTTCACGACATAAATAGTCAGGAATATCGTATTTACCTTTTTAAGTCATAGAAGAAGTCGTTGGACAACACAACAAAGAAAAAACTTACTTTAGTTAAGTAAGTGGCTAGATAAAATACTTCAATGATTAAACATTTAAAAATTCGGTTACAGATCCGAGGCCAATCTTAAACACCGATAAGCCAGCGGCGTCACCGGCCGCTCACGGTCTTCTCAACGGTTCGGATAAAAGAAGTATGGGTTCTCATAGCTACACGCCACAGCAGAACAATCCGGCGCTCGCTAACGCACCACCTTCCACTCAGCCACTTCCTGGTATGATTTTATCAAATTAAACTTTCTATAAAACATCTAAAGTGCAATATAAGTAGAATTGGAGTCGTCGTCGCCTAAAGGATAAGACGTTCGGTGCATTCGTATCTTGCGATGCACCGGTGCTCGAATCCCGCAGGCGGGTACTAACTTTTCTAATGAGATACGTTCTTAACAAATGTTCACGATTGAATTCCACGGTGAACGAATAACGTCGTGTAATAAAAATCAAAACCGCAAAATTATAATATTATAATTTGCGTAATTACTGGTGGTAGAACCTCTTGTGAGTCCGCACGGGTAGGTACCATCACCCCGCCTATTTCTGCCGTGAAGCAGTAATGCGTTTCGGCGTTGTAACTATACTGAGACCTTAGAACTCATATTTCAAGGTGGGTGGCGACATTTACGTTGTAGATGTCTATGGGCTCCGGTAACCACTTAACAAGCAATAAAAAAAAGAAATCGCAACACGTCGCAAATAATCATTGTACTGATAAATTTACTTTTATAGGTTATGTGGCGAAACCAGCCCAAGCGACACTGACGCCTTCCGAACGTGGCTACGGTCCTCCAACAGGCTCGGGGGTAGATCTTAATAACACCGAACCCCTGTACGTCGATACTAATGCTGAAGCCATACCGTAAGTGTTCTAGAAAATTCCATAAAAAAACCTTAGTTTAAAAAAATTTTATTTTTAGGATTCCATAAGGCGTGAAACATACTTAAAACTACTTTTGCAGCTCAATTTTCGCAGTTTATTATCCATTTAAATATTACCGATGTTCCGTATGAAACGTGTTTATTCAAAAATCGTTTTAAATTTGGTATAAACAACTAGTCAATCCAGATTACGCTTCATCGTGACTATCGTTAAATAAATTATGTAATACGTTCATTGACTGAAATTACATCACGTATCACACGTGGATGTTGCAAACAGGAAATCTTTCTCAATTAATATAATAAAAAAACACGTTAAAGTTTACATTGCGAACAAATAAGCCCATGAATTTCTATTTTTTAATCAGATAATCAAACGTCACGCTCCGCTGTCACTAACACTGATTATACGAGAACTTTCGATTTTTTTTAAATATCCGTGCGCTGTCTACCGTGCCTTGATGCTAATATGACAGAAATCTTCTCTGAATGTCCAAAAATAGTTGTATCAAATTACTTCACAATCGGTTGCTGTCTTAGGAGAGCATAGAGGACAAACAGTCATCATATATCCATAACTAAAGCGTCTACGGCTTGGACGATAGGGAGCGTAATTTAGCAATAACGAGAGAGAGAGAGAGAGAGAGAGAGAGAGTGTTCTTTATTGTACACCAAAAAAGAAATAAACAGTGCGATACATTAAACACAAAAAAGTACAATTGGCGGTCTTATCGCCAAGAGCGATCTCTTCCAGACAACCATCAGGTGGACAAGAATCATTGGGTATCAATAATGGTATAGAATAATACTAGAAAATCATTTCGTTAGAAAGGTGGGCGAAAAATAAAAGTTGTATTGGATTTCTTCGTCAGATATCGTGCGATGTACAAATACCGGCCTCAAAATCCTGACGAGCTCGAACTGAACGAGGGTGATACGGTGTACGTACTGGAGAAATGCGACGACGGCTGGTACGTCGGCTCGAGCCAGAGAACCGGCCGCTTCGGTACCTTCCCAGGTAAAATTTGCAAAAGAATTAACTGTGAAATTCCAAAATTAAACTGACTGACCGGTTTTTTAAGACAGCACCTGAAGTAAAGCGGTTATAGGTGGTACTTGGATACCGTCACCTACTTGAGACAAGGTCGATGTCTTACAGAGCATTTGAATTTAAATATCCATCGAAATAAACGAAAAATTGTGAACGTACGTCACAGTAACTCCAATTTATTTCAGCCAATTTAAAACACTATATATGTAGACACATAATAATATGTTAGTGTGTGTGTATGTCGACATTGGCATATCTTAAGTCTCGATAACTCGCATCATACCACTAATAGATTCATCGGCATTTAATTCGTTTCGTAAGTATAGAAACTTTTTGGCGGGAACGCGAGGAGTGAAGTTGTGTGATTTGTTTTATTTTGTCTAGTGTTTCTTCCTGTTTAAATGTGTAATAACGGTGGTTTATTAACTGTTTAATATCTGTGAAAGTGCACAAAAAAATTAAAAACCTCGGCACATAAATGACCACCATTTTACTAAGATTATATTTCATCCCATATCATCTAATCACATTTCATTTAATTTCATCCCAGTTGATTAATGTCTCAAATTAATCATCTTCATTTAATTTCCCTCCATATTATCATTTTTCATATAAATAAGAATATAAATTAAAATAAGACATGACCTTAAAGGTCTTAGTTACCAGGTCATAAAATCCCTTAAAAAAGAAAAAAGTTTCGTAAGTAAAGCATTGTGATCGGCAGGCAACTACGTGGAGCGTATCTGATAGCGCGAGACGTCGCTGTTCCGTCGGCTGCGGCGCGCTGCACTGTGCGGCCGGCGGCGTCGCTGAACTGACGCACTAACACGTGCCACGGTACAACACGACACAACCTCCATACCATTATACAGGGTGTAACTACACCGTTCCCGAAATCGAAACGAGAATATATTTTTTATTGCAGTGTGTGTATGGTGTTAAGTGGTTACCGGAGCCCATAGACATCTACAACGTAAATGCCGCTACCCACCTTGAGATAAGAGTTCTAAGGTCTCAGTACAGTTACAACGGCTACCCCATCCTACAAACCGAAACGCATTACTGCTTCACAGCAGAAATAGGCGGGGTGGCGGTACCTACCCGTACGGACTCACAAGAGGTCCTACCACCATTAAAAAATCTGTCTTTTATATATTATATATAACCTTACTAACTTGACTCAAACTAAACTATGTTGTAATCATATTATATTTCGCAAAGGCGAAGGCGGCTACCCCGTGTTCATCGTGATCGTAGATTTCGCGCATAAATCTTTTTTGTTATTGTTACATTGCGTGCGATGCTTAAAAGCCTTAAAACAAATACATTTTTAATGTTGCCGTGAACTATTCTTTTAATTTACTTCGTTTACAGTAACGGTTTCAATACACCCTGTATACTGTTAGTACTAGTGCAGCCCGAAGCCTATTAATATTTTATGAAACGATATTTACAATGTAAATGACCTTAAAAATCAAAATTGTACGGTCAGCTGCAAAATTGAATGGATACCTTGAGTTCTACAATCGAGTGAATATTTCAATCAAGTTAATAAAAGTACACACTAGATGGCGCTACTGATTGTATTCACTAATATGCGTATTATTGATTGACAAACCGGCTTAATTCTAATTTAACTTTTTAAATATTTAAAGCCTTATATATCGCCATATATATGGCTCTCGTCAAAATACTTTATTATATATAGCATAAATATCTATACACGATTACAATAAAATAAATACACTGAAATATAGTAAGTAATACACTATCAATGACAAATGGCGTTAATTCCTTTACACTTTTACCGTACTATATCCATATCCATACATTTTTGCAGCCCCTAAAAACATAATCACGAAACCATACAAAATGTACTGCCAAATACCAAATCAAATAACTTCGGAGCTTGAGCTTTGTAATAAAATTGTTGGCTGTTGTATTCGAGGCGTAAAAAAAATACGGCTTCAATTCATATTCGACAGACAATGAAATTCAATTAATTAATAGGAAAATGATATTGACATTAGAGGCATCATATTGAGGTAAACTTTTAACGAAAATCGCATTAAACGGATTCTAGTGTCTTACAAAAACAATGGTTCCCTTGGCGTTTCGCCCTCTGAACTATAGTCCCGTTATAAACATTACAATTTTTAGATCAATTACTTGACAATATTATCCTACAACATTACAGTCAATTACAATTTGAACAGTTCAGTGTTTAAGTCGTAAAAGTGTTTATCCAACCTCTTGCGTCTAATGTGGAGATTAATCATATCCTAAATATGTTATCCGTATCCGTTTACGTAGTAGGTACCTAGTAGATTGCCTCGATATTACCAGAAAGATACCAAAATATTGCCATGACTTTAAGTAATTTTTGTACAAAATATAGCATGAATATTTCTAGAAGAAATAAGTTCTTAAACTTGATTTGTATAGATCCGTTTTATAAGGACAAAAAAAATATGGCAACATCGTGGCATCTAATTTTTTTAGAGGGCTTACTGTAATAGTAAATATTTTGTTCTTTATAAACAAAATAAGTTCAAAATTTAAAGATGAAAACGTCAGTGTAAGCAATCCAAAGTTGTGCTGAGTTCCAAAGAATATGTCTAAAATGTTGTAAAATTGTATAAATTTTTTATTAAAAAAATACTTATTTACTTATAATTTAGCGTAGTTATTTATTTAAAACATACAATTGACCATAATGAGCTCTTCATTTAAAAGTGAAATTTTAAAAGAATGTAGCTCTGCACATGAATCATTAATGAGAATGACTAACAAAAAAAAATATTATATCGGCAAAAGTCAAACTTTGAGTGATAACTTGTAGTTTGGCGATAACAAAGTTTAGACATTTTGTGGGCGTTGATGAAAGGCTTCACATAACATTAATTTAGTGTAATAACTCATTGACAAGTATGAAGTATTAGTTACCGTGTTAATGGTGTAGTTACTTTACTCAGGCCGTCTTTAACCAATTTAAGGCACTGGGCATTTCGGGATAATAGGCCCCTATGACTGTTGTTTAACGAATGGTGATTAAACTACCACGGTCTACACCAGATGACTTTCCGGTGTACTCTCTCATTTTATAAAATGATCTAATGGAGGGCCTCCAAATATATCAGGGCTCTAGGTACCGGCTCGGAGTGACTAATGGGAAAAAGGGGCCTGATAATACTCAAGTTACACATTGACTAGTACATTAGGGCGAGTTTTTGGCAACGTTTGACAATACATTATGATTAACTAGGTGATACATTATTTAATTGAAATTTAAAGCATATTGTAAGGAATGAATTAATCAACCGATTATATGGTATGTAATTTTTGTAATAATTATCAAAAAAATAATAATCTTCATCATTCATAAATTCTAGTCAATGAATTTTGTGCTACTTTTGTTGTTTTCGTTGTCGACTCCTTTGCTGAAATTCTTGAAATGTTTTATCCCTAAAGATTAGTTATAAGAACCGTTTATATGTAGTTTTAAGTAGATCGAATCCTGATATCGCATACAGCACTCGCCCTACGTGAAATGCTTGTTATTTTTCATAATGCATTACTAGTGTATTTTATTTTTAACCTATTATTGTATTGTTGTATTTACTTTTGTTAAATTATTTTTTAAAGCACAAAAATTTTATTTGTTGTTGACACCTTGAAGTACGATGTAACATTAACTGCTACTGTTCAAAATCACACCTAATAAAATAATCTTTCTATTTAAACCAGTGTTTTATTTCATTACTTTTTTTTTAATAGGCCAAATAAGCATGGAAAATATAAATTAGTTTACAGAGAAAAGTTGAATTATTAAAAGATCAGACTGACAGAATTTTTAAACGTAACGGATCAGATCTCATCCCTTCTCAAACACGAGCAAGCTACATCTACTATGTAATAGCATTTGTAATATCAAATATCAATTGCAATCTCTGTAAAATGGCATTCGAATTATCAAAATTTAATTTTAAATACATTTTAAACGGGTAACCCATTTATATTCAATACCTATTACTAACATAAATTATTACTGACTTACTTAATGGCATATCTTTTAAAAAGGAGGTTGTTTCCGAAATCATTTTTTATTCGTATTTTTTATTTAATTGAAGTCAAAGCAAAAACCAAGCAAAGCCAAATGATATTTGACGCGACCGATAGTTGGTCTGGCGCCGTGCTTTTTAGTAAGTATAAGAGAAGTTTAAATTATTCTAAAAAAACAGGTAGTTTCTATGCGCTAGAAGTGAAATATTCGACTAAATCCTATCGATGTACACGCTACTCATCATAGTGTCCCTTTCTTGAGCGCAATTTCTGTTGCATTAAGTTTTAAAATCACAACATTGCTAAATAAGCTGTTTACAAATGGCTTCCATAATTCTGGAGTAATATCACTAAAACGAACTGTTGTTAAAGTAAAAAAATATACATTCAACTAAGACGTCTTTAAATCTGGGTAATGGCGTCCAGCTGGAGAAGCTCTGGTAATCGTTTAAAAACAGCAGGTATGTGAGCTGATCTGAGAAAATTGAAAAATTCTCAGCCTTTTCGCTTAGAATTCGATTCAAAAATATTACTTGATCGTTATATTTTTAGTATCACAACTTAAGGTAAGCCGTGGAAAACAACGAAAAATACTGGGCATGATGTTTGTCTCGTGTTTATTATCTTCCCTCCAAAGCCAATAACATACCAACATACCAAATAACATACCAATAAGAAATTAAAATTCTCAATGTTGTTTACATTCAATAGACTTGTGATAAAAAAAAGATAAATAATCTCAGTTCAAAATGTGTTGGTTTGTTTTTATTGAAAAACTTAAAATATGACAACATTGCAATCTCGTCGCTAAGCAACGCGTTTTGTAAACAATTAAAAAAAGACATTTACGCCGCTAGTTCATATAAAATATTTATATTATGTGTATTTGTTATCTATGTCTTAAATTAAATGTCTACAACTAAAATTAAACAATATTTTGAATAGGAGAAATATCTGTATGGCCTTCTCAAAAGATTGATCCTGTTTCATACAGACGTAAAATGAAAAGCTTGAAATCACTATTCAAGATCATTGTAAATCTAAAATATATTAAATAAATTCGTGATTCGGTGATCTTAAAAAAGTACATAATACCATGGCTGAAATGGACTGGCGGAAAATATTGACTTATACTCAGAAAGAACTCCAGAATGCCGATAAAGACTCTATTTGCGAAGGCTTATCCTGGATGGATATCGATGATATCGACATCAGTTTTTCGGATTTAAAAATCCTATTTCGACTAACACAGGATGTGCTGAAGTATAAATGTGAACAGGTAAGTCATTTCATAAATACTAAAATCGAACTTATTGATTAATCTTCAACAAAATGACAAGTTCAGACTTAAACAAAGTTAACATTAATTCTATAGTTATTTCTAATCTATTTATGTTTTCTTTGTCCGAAACTGTTTAAAATATAATTTAACTATTCATGCGAGACCTTTTTCGTGTTGATGATACTAAGACATACCGACGCCTTCACGGAAGTGTCAATAAGCATGCTAACTCCAAAATAATTAAAAACAACACGTACACACAAAACGATCAAAGTTCATTATTTTTCTAAGTGGATAATATACAGGCCTATAGTTAATAATATTTTTCAACCAAAATTCGATAGTCGAGTCTTTGACAAAACCTAAAAAAATTGATGTTTAATAGAAATTAAAATTGGCATCGACCGATCTATTTATGGCCAAGCGTTCAACTAGAACCTAAATATTGTTGTGCAGTAATTTAGGTCACCAGCCAACCAAAACGTTGAACATATTTCGAAAAAAACAACGGACAAGCATATTTTCATCATCTATTTTTTATTCTTTAACAATCTTCAGGTCAAAGATATTCTTGGTGAACAAGCAACAACTAAACGAAAAAAAGGGAAAATTAAAAAATATTACCAAGGTTAGTATAAGTCTTCCCTACTGACGTGGCGGTTGTTGCACACACACGGGCACTACCACAATATTGCTTAGTTCTGTTGCGAAGCCATTATGTATTCCGGTTTAAAAGGTGGGATCTAGAAAGTTCTAAATCATGTCTCAAAATGCATGATGGTATTCACGTTTTGATGTACAATATATATTCTCCAAACTTAAGCCTTGATAAAACTTAAGCTTAAGTGGTGTAAATTGGAACCTAGATAATAAAAAAATACTATTGAAATGCAATTATTATTATTATAAATCTATAATAGAACAATGGGGTTAATAAACATTTTATATATTTTAAAATATAAAATACTGAAGGCTTGTATATTTATTTTACATATTTATAATATTTAAATTTATTGACTGAATAAATGAAGAAATATGTACACGTATTCATTACATTATAATTTATAATACATGTCATTGTGTTGTCATCTACTGTTATGAACTTTTATTAATATTGTTACGCCAGAAAGGGTAACGCGATCTATCATCGAATAGTCGAACGAATATCGAAGGATCTAGTAGCACCTAGAACGCTCGAGAAGTACAACGCCATCTATTGTCAGATAGCGGAAACACAATACTCGAAATGTGTGGAATATTCTCGATAATTCTAGGGATGTGGTATCGGCTATAAAAGCGTTGCAGAGATGGCATGCAGTCAATCAGTAATCGGAACTACTGGAAGCGAATTGAGAATTTTAAAGTGTTTGTTTGTTTTAAATTTAAGTGTTCTAAGTGTTTAATACAGTTTTAACTTTGTAATTCGGTAGAATTTTATTTATCCCGAACCCCAGCGCGTAACAATATGCTACAAAAAGTTATATCATCTTGAAAAAATTTGCTATGATTTCGGTAACATAATTTAAGTTATTGAATTTTTTTATATATATTTTTCATACTGTCATCATCAGCCTATAGCAGTCCACGGCTGGACAAAGAGGCCTTTCCAATTGCTCGCCACTGAGCACGATCCTTGGCGTCTCTCATCCAGTTCTTGCCAGCCACCCTGCACAAATCAATTTAATGCTGTGTTAATTATTAATTCAATGTATTTAATAAATTAACTATTGCCAAATTTTGATACATTTATGCAATATTTAATGAATTGCACAAAAGGATGTTTATTTATATACTTGAGCTGACTCTGGAAGCGACGTGACAATTTGCTACATTAAAGTTTCATATTATAGTATTTATAGTACTATATTGTATAATATTTAAAAAGAAAAAAATAATTGATAATATTCCATTTCACTACCTATCAAAATTTCATAGCATTGGCCTAAATTGAAAGCGATTCTTAGAAAATTAAATTCTAATGAACTCCGAAACGTAATTTTAGATTCGCCAACGAAAACTAACAATAAAGACTTACAAACTATAAATAATCAAGAAGAACTCATCAAAACAAACAGAGAAATTTTAGAGAAACTTCAAAAGAAAATAAAAGATTTAGAATCACTTAAAAATAGCAAAGAACTTGAACAGAAAAATGTAGTAAATGATAATGAATCAAGCGTTTGTACATTGTCCGAAATGAATACAGCCATGCAACTGGAGAATGAGATTGCTATAAAAAATAAACACATTAAAAAACTTCTAGCTGACGTTAAGGTGAGGACGAAGCAATTGATAAGTAATCAAATGAGCTTAAGATGTCTTTGTCTGTTTTTTTCTTTTTTTTGTTCCGGTCCTATTTTATGTGCTGAACAGCCGTTATACCGTTAAATTAAGTCTTCAACTTCATTTCTGGATGTGCGCATTACAACTATAGGGTCTGGTAATCAATTAACACCAGCTGTGTGCCGTGAGCCAATCTAGTGCAAAAAATATATTCGCCTAGAAATATATTTTGGGGCGATTGATGTTTAATTTTTCCGCTTTACTTGTAGGTCTTAGAAGAAGACAATCTTACATTCAAAGGAAAAGTTTCCATTTTGAAAGATAAATTAATCGAAGCTACACAAATTATAGATAATTTGACCGAACAATTACTTTCGATGAAGAATGAGACTGCGCGTTTAAAAGGTATTTTCGAATCAAGTCTTGCTACGTTTAATTGAGTCATTAAAAATTACTTTAATCGAAGTACCTAAAAGTATGAAATTTTTTTTATTGCCCTTGTAGGCAGACGAGCATACGGTCCACCTGATGGTGAGTGGTTACCGTCGCCCATGGACTTCAGCAATGCCAGGGGCAGAGCCAAGCCGATGCCTACCGAATTCGGTTAACTATGTATAAGTTTTCTCTGGATATCAGACTTACACTAATTTCTTTTACTATTATATTTTAGAAATATTGGGAAAATCAGAGCAAATAAAATCGCAACAGTCAGCTGAAATTGAAGTGCTGAAACAAAATTCTGAACGAGATGTTTATTCGCATAAGTGCACTATTCCGGAAGAAATTAAATTAAAAATTAAGCATTGGAAGGTACTATCATCGTCAGCACAATAACCAATCTTTCACAATAGGGAGAGGCATAAGTGATGTAATTCTCGGAAAATGTATTCATTACGAAATTTTATAATCTTATTGATCAAGTGGTCATTCAATTATTACATCGTAAAACCCAGGCTTGAGTTCTGAACTGAGACAGTATCTTAGTGAAATATATCGTTATTAAAGCTATTTGGAATCTACATTTACTTGTGTATGTTTTCGGCACTAAAAGCACTGGAGAGAATACTAGCCTGGTACCAAAACAGACGTAAAAGTAATAAATAATAAATAATTCCATTTAAAAAGTCCATTTGGCTTTCAAATTTCACTTTATCGGAATATTATCTTGGACACTGATCACTTAAGCTATGATTCATATTCTAAGCTATGAGTCGATTACCTATAAAACAAACGTGGTAAATTGAAATTGCATTTAAATTAACGTTGAATATATTTGACTCTATGTTTGTTCTTCAAGGATATGGCTCGTTCCAAAAAGATCGAATTAGATATGATAGCTCTCGAAAACGTGAAACTAAAAGAACAACTTTCTAAAACCTATCAGCTGCCCCCAACACACGATGTAAGTAACATGAAAAAAATTTATATTCCAAGTTATAACCTCTTTCACTATTTACAACTGCATAACATTCTAATAATTTTAGGAAGGCAGATCTTCTCGTGAATTTGAAATAAAAATAAAAGAGCTACAAGAAAAATTGCATGAAGCTACAAATGAAATCGAACGTTCTGCCATAATAATTAATACACTAAAGGCAGAAATACGTCAATTAAAAACTGTTATAGAAGAAACACCCGATCCAGTTTCTGAAGTGAGAAATGAAAGTGACGACGGGAAGCAAAGAGCAATCATAAGACGATTGAGGAAAAAAAACATAGATTTAATAGCTTCTCTCCATGGGGCAGATGAGGTTCTTATCGCACGTGAAAAGGAGGTAAATTGTAAATAATATAGTAAATACAATTCCACAGGAAATCAACGCGAACCCCATAGGGTTGTAAATTTGAGTACCATAGTACTCAAAATTACTTTAAGCTAAACATCTCATTCGCTCTAGTAATTAATAAATATTTTTTACAGTTATCAGAAGTTACCGCGCAATTACAGTTAATTCAATCTGAAGAAGGTGTAAGTGTCTTGATCGAAGGATTGAAAAATAAAAAGAATCAGCTTAAAATTAAAGACGAAGGTATCAAAAGTCTAGTTCAAGAGGTTAATGTTTTACATCAATTGGTGACTGATCTGCAGTTAGAAAATGAAACTCTAAGGTCTGTGTCATCTTAGTTCATAATTTAGATCTATATTTTATTCATGAATCAGCTGGAAGGTACTATATTTTTATAATTTTAATTTTATTACATATATATAATAAATACTTTTTTTTGTAATTCAGACAAAAATATAACATTCCTTTTGATGAAAGAGTTTGTACAAAAGGCATTCTAAAAAAATACCGAGATATGGAGCTACTCAATGCTAAAATGAAAAACGAACTAGAACACGTGGAAAACAAAATAATCGATTTGGAACTAAACGAACGATGTATGTCTTCAAAAATTACAAAACTAAAAAAAATATTAACTTCGCAAGGGTATAATGTTGATGTCGCCTATTTGAACGCTGAAGATGATGAATATAATGAGGAAATTTTAAGTGGTGCAAAAGAATCTTTGGCGTAAGTGTAAACAAGATCAAATATTATGTGTATATTAAAAATTACGAGGTAAGCTAATTTAAAAAAAAAACAATTATAGGATTGATCAATCTATAAATTTAGTACAGCATGTGAAGAGTAACAATGAAACTGAAAATATACAGGCAATAATCGACGAAAACGAAGGATTAAGAAAAGCACTTCAAGAGCTCTTAGATTTTTTAAAAGACAACAGTAAGGGCTACTTTAATATGATCAATACATATGTTTTGGCCATTGAAAGTGTACGATCATCAGCATTCTTTTACTTAGGTTCCACTTCCTCGGGAGTATTGGCATTACAGTGTCCAAGTCTTGAGTCAATTTTACAAAAAATGGGAATCAGACACGCAGCCGGCTGGTTTTCACCACACATGTCTACTTTTATGGAATTAGAAGCGGCACGTGGAGGAAAAGAAGCATTGCTTTTAGCGCTTCACGAAGCCAGGTATACAATACTTGCACGTATATTGAAGGTTTTGTACAATTATTAGTTTTATAAAGTTTCTCTGTGTAGTATTGAAAAATGTGATTGGATGTTGCATCGAACTATAAGTAAATATTACATAAACTTAACAGTATTAGCTTACTTTTTATTATTTATTTGTAGACATGTATACAACCCTTTTAATGAGGAGTGGTGATTGCCACTCGTAGACTTCATAAATTCGAGAGATACAATACTACGAAACCATTGCTTACTTCTGACGATACTCCTAAAATATCGTTCGAAGAAGGATATGTCACAGTTACATTATTAATTTGTATGTAAAATGACAACCATAACAATATTTTTTTTTTAATTGTGCTTACGTCTAGGAAAGAAACATTCAATTTAATGAAGAACTTATCTCATCAATCAAAAATAAATGAAGATCTTCAAAAAAAAGTTAACGAATTAGAGTCTCAGAGTGTACAAAATTTTGATCTCGAAGATAACTTGTTCGAATTTGGTTCATGGGTAACAGAGAAAGAAATCAATTCTGTTGACTTTTATGACAAAGAACAATTACAAGACAGTGTGCACATTAAAAGTCAATTGATGTATGAAAATACATTGAAAAAGGTACTAAAACATTTCCATGATCAGTTTAAAGTTCTATACGACAAAATGAATTCACTAGCCATAGAACATATAGATAAAAACAATCATTGGTTAATTCAAGAAGAACGGTACAAAGCCGAAATTGAAAATTTAAAGATTCGTTTACAGCAAAATGAAGATGAAGACTTTAGTAATGCATCACCTGGTCTTTTACCTACATCGAATACTTCTATGCTTGAAAGAAGATGTTCATATTTAGAAGATTCTTACAAAGACATTAGGAACATAAACGAAAACTTAAGAAATGAAAATATAGAATGTAAAAGAGAAAAAATGTTAGTGGTCTCAGAAAACGAAATTAAAACGCAGAAGCTATTGCTACTTATTTGTGAAATTACTGATAAGCTGCGTTCTTCAATAGCCCTTGACTTGTTTTGGGACCAAAACAGACTTCTCAACGAAGTCACATTAAAATGTAGAAAAATTGCTGAAAATACTTTTAAAGATAAAAATAAAACCATGGACATGTTAAAGTGTCTTGAAGAAAATAAATTGGAAATTATTAATTACGTTCAAAAACAACTGTGTGAAAATGGTTAGTAGACAATAAAGCGCTATACCTCCTAAGGTAAAATAGTATAAGTAGTGTAAGTGGACATGGCATAGCATTTTGTCTGACTTTGCGTATTATAGAAATCATTACAAACATATGTGATCATATTCGAAATTGTACGATAAAAATAAACGAAAAATACTAGTATGGTAAAGTACCTATATGTTCGCGTCATTTATGATTTCAGAAAACTAAACCATGTTTTACACCAACCCAAATAACACTCACTTACCTTCTGAGGAATATTTGAATATATTTAATTCAATATCCTGCAGAAACCTACTTCTCATTCATAATTACGAGAGCGATTGTCTTTTATTCGTTCTATCAACGCATTTTATAGGTCTAATTAACGTTAATGCTTATCTGTCATAAAAACAAATTTTGTGCATTCGTGTCTCGTGTGTTCGTATTGGTATGATAGCTGTGTAAATGTTAGCTGTGTGAATGTACTTTGAATAATAAGTTTAATGCTGCTAAAACGATTGCGGTCCTGCGCACACTTTACTTTAAATTATTAATCAAATTCTCCTTTCGCAGGCTGCTGGATAAGATTTTTTATCTATTATTTTTAACTGCTTCATATTTTTCTGTGTATAAAATAAACAAAAAAAAATTAAATCGTTTTATATTAGACTAATAATTGTCTGTATTTGTATATTTTATAGTAGGCGATGCCGATAGACGTCAAATACTTAATGAAGTGGAACAATTAGCAATAGAAAAACAATTGCGACAATCAATAACAGAATTAGAAAAGAGAGAAAAAGAAATCAATTTGTTGGAATCCAAATATATGGAACTAAATCAACTGCAAGCAGGCCTTATGTAAGTAACGTAAATAAGTATTAAGGTTTGCATTTTTAAACTATAATCAAGTAGTACCAGCTGTAAAATTTTTCAGCGATGATTCTTTACGCTCGGTAAATACAGAAGAAATTAATTTTATGAAATCCCAGATTTCTAATCTTTCTGCGGAACGGAAAATACTCAAAGAACAATATCAATCCACTAAAGATCAATTAGAGGTTACAATATTGCAGGTAATTATAGTTAGCATGCCTTCGTTTACTATTTGTATCATATAAATATCTTGTAATAATAATAACGTACGTGCTTAGTTGCAAGAATTCCAACAGCGTCAAATGTGCAAAGAAATCGAAGTAAATATTCTAAGGCATCAAATACTAGATTTACAATCAACTGGAAATAATAAAGCAGTCGTTGCAAGGTAAGTCATTTAATTTTACAGCTTAATCTTATATAGATGTTAATCTAAATTAATTTGTTGGATGGATTACAGGCTGAGTAGTGAATTATTAGTGACACATTTACAAGCTTCAGAGTATAATAGAAAAATTCAAGAGTTGACCACAGCTCTGAATAAGGAAAAGGAAATGAGAGCAGATATCGAAGATATTTTGTCTACCAGGCAAAAAGTTTTTGACCTTTATACACGTAGATACGACTCAAGATTCAAGTACTTTTTGCTTCACTTATAATATTGTCTGTACTATATTTTGATAAATTATATACTAAAATTTAAAATTTCAGACATATTCACACGGTATTGAATGTTATGCGGCTCCAATACCAAGGAAGTTTGCCTTTGACGTCAATAGAAAATTTTGTCTTCAAATTGGAAGATCTTTCTCGTAAAAATCATGCAATTAATCAACAATTAACTGAAGTTGACGAGCTCCGGACCAGCTTAGTGACAAAACATGCTGTATTCGATCAAATACTCGACGTTTCTAAAGATAAATGCTTACTTCAAGAAGATGACTGTCCACACAAACTAAAAAGTTTTATTATGGTGAGACATAGAATTAAAAAAAAAAATTTATATATATTATAAAATATATTTTACTGTAGGCGTAGGTAGGGGTGTGGTGACGGTCTCGCCGCTTGGCGGACCCGTCGGCCGGCCTCCGAACCGTCGAGGCGGTCCGCCCGGTTCTCGCGGACTGGGTGGGCCGCGACCGCGGATGCCTCACCTTCCGGCTAACGCAGATGCTTACCGGCCATGGTTGTTTCGGCCGGTACTTGCACAAGATAGCCGGAAGGGAACCGACGGCGCAGTGCCACCACTGCGCGGACCGCGACNAAAAAAAAAAAAAAAAAAAAAAGGGGTGTGGTGACCCCATCGCCCACGGATAAAACAACCATTATGAGATAGTTGTTCCATCCGCGCAAGCAACCAGCGCTAGCTGAAGGCGTAAGGCACCGTGCCGAGCAGCCGCATGGCCTGGGGCGCTAAGTCTAGGTCATGAACGGTCCCTATTTTCAACTCCTCTGGGGTAGACCGGTGATATAAAATAAAAGAGTGGACTGTAATAATACGATAGGTGTAATGTTTGGTCAATTTATAAAAATACTAAAACAAGTGTCGGGGGTGGCGTTACTGCACGAAGTGTAGAATCGCGATCCCGCACCGCTGTTCTTCTCCTGGCGCCCGCGCCGCGCGATCGTCGATGTCCGTGCATCGACAGTCCCCTTGGAGTGACTGGCGACCCTCCACTGTATTCTAGCTATCTACAGATATGGGGCTCTGTCTGCAGCAACCGTAAGATTCCACATAGAAGCCCAACGATCATCAACACCACTATCACTAATCAAAGATCTGACCCGCTAAAACCACCCCAGTGGGTCGAAACCCCGCCATCATCACCACCGGGAGGCTTGGTGCCTGCAGAGTCTACAAGGATTAGCAACGGCATCCACACCCGGTGGAGGGCGGCGCATGCGATGGACGCGTGAACAAAACTCCAATGTGATGCGCGCCCACTTTGGAGTTGTGGCGGGAGAAATAGGCGGCACAAGGCGTTGAGAGCGAGAGACGAATGCAATTTTACTGTATTACATAATATAATAATAAGTTTTTACTCACTGTTCCTAATAAATCTTTAAATATTATTATTTAAGGATGCAACGCATGCCCGAGAGATGGATAATATGAAGAAGAAAATTAAAATATCTGAACAAGTACGTGAAGAACTTTTAAGTCAATGTACTAACTTAGAAAAGACTTTGGCATATATTAATCAAGGTTATGAAAAATACACCTCTGTTGAGTTGAAGCACAAGCTGAAGGAAGTACAAAATGATGAAGCCATAAATTTAGAGGATCTGGTATCAGACGAGGAGCCAGATTCCAGAAGTAAGAAACTAGTACCATCACGAATCCTAATCATACCTAAAATAATTAAATAAGGCCTAAAAAAATCATACCTAAAATAATATGGCTTAATTTATTAATTTAACAATTTCCACCGTCCAATTCTCGTTCCGTTCTGTTAGTTCTCGTGTGTACGGATAATTGTACAAATATTTTAAAGTAAACTTAAAACTAATCCAAAAAATAAAGATTAACCAAAAAACTCAAAGCATAGTATAGTATAGTGTTTTGTCCAGTAGAATTAAACCTTTTTAAAACATTTCATAAATATTTTTTCAAGGTAGTCGAATAGCTAAATCTCAAATACTTAAACCTACAACACATACCAAAGCAACTGTAACTGATATTAATAACGAACACCGTCAAGAAAATTTATTTGGTTCCCCGGCGAAATTACCATTGACACAACTCAAGCCAAAGGTAGCCAATATTTTTGTACAAACAGACCAGATGACACTATGCAAAAGTGAAAAAAACATTCAAACCGAAGAAGACGCTCTCATTATTGACATGAAATATTCTATTGAAAGTGCTAGAAATGATATAAAAATTAAAATGCGAGAACTTGATGAAGCTCTCTTGGTAGCTAAGAAACGTACGGAAGAAATGTTGATAATGGAATCAGAAAAAATAGATATACAATCGAAAATAAAAAATCTTCATCATACAATTAAGGAAAAGGATAATTTCAATAATCAGTTACAAAAAACTTTGTCTGAATTAAGAAAACAAGTAGAAGTTTCTCAGAATTTACAAATTGAAGAAATAGATAAGATTAAGCATTTAGAAAATGAAGAGACTAAAAAACTGTTATCAGCCTTGAAAGAATTAGAAAACGACAAAAATAAAATAATTGAGGAATACAAACAGCTACTATATAACGAAAGAGAAGAATACACAAAAGCTATGAAGGAATTGCAAGTGAAATTATTTGAATTACAAACCAAGCTAGACAGGTACATACATATTAAAGGAATAAAGCTTTCTTTGAAGTAGCTTGACTTTTAACTTCAAGTATAAAACTTCAATTGCAAAAATATAAAATAAAACGCATTAAAGCTTTGAATGAAAAGATAATTAACTCGTGAAGTCGTCGTGATTTAAAGAATGAGGCGCACGGTGTGCTGGCATCGAGCAATTGTACTATGTCGGTGTGTAATTCCCACCGGCAGGTACCAATTTTTCTAATAAAATACGTACTTAACCCCTGTTTACGAATGAGGAAGGGTAACATCTTTTGTATGTAATAAAAATCGAACTCCCAAGAACTGTATTTGTGTCATGACTATAAAACTGATATTTTTTTATTTATTTTTAACAATCACGCCACGTTAACTGGTCCCGTGATAAGTTCGTAAAGAACTTGTGTTACAGGTACCAGATAACGGATATAAATGTAAGATTTTTATTATACACATACATATATTTAATATACATCCATAACCCTGGAAAAGACATTTATATTTATCATACAAATATCTTCCCTTGGCGGGATTCGAACGCGCGACCCCCTTGTGTAGTGACCATGTCACTTACCACTACACCAGACGGCCGTTATATGACCTCAAGCTTGGTGGTAGAACCTCTTGTGAGTCCGCACGGGTAGATACCACCGCCCTGCCTATTTTCTGCCGTGAAACAGTAATGCGTTTCGGTTTGAAGGGTGGGGCAGCCGTTGTAACTATAATGAGACCTCTCATATCTCAAGGTAGGTGGCGGCATTTACGTTGTAGATGTCTATGGGCTCCAGTAACCACTTAAAACCAGGTGGGCTGTGAGCTCGTCCATATATCTACGCAAAAAAAAGCCTACAGGATACACCGGCCAATGACCGTTTTACACGAGGTAGACCGCGAGCTCTTACTGCGTCGTACCTGTCTACGCAAAAAAAATGCAAGAGCATGTTAATAACATTCTCCTGATACTAGCGGTGATGATTCGGTCAATCAATCATTGTTAACAGCCGGTGAGATAACGTTTACTTACATAATACAAATTAACTCATTAGATACATAATTTTGAACAGAAAAGGAAGCGACTCCGGCGCCACGAACACTGAAACCCTGAAAGAATTCATCAATAAATATACTATGAAAATTGCGCTATTAGAAGATGAGTGCTTTAGACTAAAAAGGGAACTTGAAGAATGCAAAGCTGATAAGTTAGTTGCGAATTTTGCTTCAAAGGTTTGATATAATTAGTTTGACGTTAAGTGAGTAAATATGTTTACTTTGTGTGAATATTTCAGGACAATATACCAAAATGAGATTGAGCGCTGGAAAGATTTGGCTTCCGAGAGACTGATAAAAATGGAACAGCTGAACTCTCAACTCGAAGAAAGACATTCTCAAGAGGTAAACGTAATTTTAATATTATTTTTAAATACTTATACTATCATTGGTACCGATTTAATTTTGAACATTATTCAGGTAGAGTCATATAAAGCTGAAAATCAACATTGGCTATCGCAATTAAACGATACACAAAAGGAGCATAATGAACTCCGATCTCGTCTAACGGAGCAAAAGGCTTTATACCTAAAACAGTTGGCGGATAAAGATGCACACATTGAAAACCTACGTACCGTCGTCCACGGCTTAAAGGTGAACTGAACTAGTGTATTCATTTTAATTTGTTTCTGCTCAATGTTTTTCTTAATATGTGCTTACTTAAAAGTCATATTTTAGTTTTATTATACACAATTGAAATATGATTTTAAAAACTTTCACTTTTTTCCATTGACTGGCATTGTAGTGAATAGAGGGGATACGTTGAATTGAATAAAAATATTATGTAGTTATTTCCACTAAACTAGTGTTTACCCAATGGTCGAAATTCGGGCAAAACCTCAACTTTTTTACATTACTTTCATATTTTTTCAAGGTGGAAAAAAGTTTTTCCAAAAAAATTAAATATGTGCTTAAAAAATAAAATATTGTTCATCAAACAGAGAAGATAAAGAGAATGTACTGCAGTCGTTTACCTAATTTTATCTATATACCATTTTACATATCAATAATAACTAATGAAACATTAACACCTATTTATTATTCATTCAGACGCAGATTATGAACATGCAAACCATGCTGGCAGTCAACGATCCAAGTTTCGATTTATCTGCAATTGTGGAAATTGAAGAAACTAGTGATGTTATGTCTCAAACCGGTTCGGATCGATTGGAAATCAAATTTGATTCAACAACAGATATACATGAAGAAATGGTTAAAATACCCGGTTCTTCGACTACTATTTGGTATTTTTTAAATAATTAACTATAGAGAAAAAACCTTGAAGATACTTTGTACCAGAAAGTATTTGTTTTCTATAATTTACGAACTAAATTTTTAAATAAACTTTTATATCAAAAATATATTGAGATTATATTATAATATACATTTTACAACTACCTTATTCATAGTTCCATCTATAAATATATCCTAACTAGTTTATATTTACACGACTATTGTGATAATGAATTATGAATATGATGACTAAAAATTTACTGACGTTTTCAGGCAGGAAACAATTATTGAACGCTTACGTCGCGAGAAGCAACTTGCAGGGAAACAGAATGCTATATTACGTCGCCAAATCAAAGCCCTTGCTGCTAGGGAAAGACGGGCACGCCTTGATGCCCAAAATTTGAAAAATCAAGTTTTCAGAATGTAACTTTCTAGTTGTTTTATTTCTTGAAAAAAAACTGTCACTGAGCTTTTAATCTTATGTAAACAGCTTTAGTTAGATTCCGATTTATTGTAAATATATTGTTTATTTTAAATCAATTTTAATCCAAAATTTCTATAAGTAGCGCACTTGACATTCATTGGAGATTGGAGTCCATAAATACGACTATATACATTTCAGCACCCATCTAATAAATGGAATCAAAATTATCAACCTTCAAAACGGAAGGCACAACTGAGCAGGACGATCCAACTTTGTACTGTATTCCGATTATTTTAAAGTAACATTTCCTCGCTCACGTAACAATTCCCTGTATTGACAGTGATTAATTGATTTGCAGTAGCACATCTGGTAATAAAGTTGCAACGGCAGAAACCGCAGCACTACATAACAAGATAGGTTCGCTACAAGCGCAGTTGACAAGCGCTAGGCGCGACACTCAAACCAACGTTGCTTTGTGGGATAAATGGAAGAGGTATTCAGAATGTTTCACGGTAAACTAATATTCGATGAAAAAATAGTAGTAACCTCTACTTTGAAAACTTTCAATTCAATGATAAATGAAGCTTTAAAAGTCTTGACAAAAAATTTGCATGTGATTCTGAATAAAAATACTCATTTCTTTGTCCCAGGGCACAACAATTATCGGAACGCTGGCAAGCGAAATACGAAGAAAAATGTCAAGAAATAAAAAAGATCGAATCAAATTTAGCTCTAACTAAGTCTGCTGTTGTGAGACTAGAAAAAGAGAAACGTGTGCTGTTCGCTCGACTAAATGAATTAAAATGTAATTGACATCTATATCAGTTTGAACAGCCAAGTAAAGCTATTCGTAGGCAAAATTGTAATTTATCTGCATGGTTTTGTAAAGAAATTTTATCATTTTAACTTGTTTTTAAAGAGATAATAAACAAATTACATAGTTTCATATAAAATTTGTGAAATAACTACGTACCCGATCCTGTAGACCGAATGGTAAACAGTCGACGTCGCCCAAAACACGTCATTACGGATCCTCCCGATCCATTACCAGTGCTTTTAGGTACCACAAGCACCGGTCACCGTCCTCGTCGAACCGTCGTCGACGGGTTCGACGAGCGAATTAACCCACAGACACAGCCCACTAAGTTTCTCGCCGGATTTTCTCACTGGGTCGCGTTTCCGATCCGGTGGTAGATTCTGCATAGCACTGCTCTTGTTAGGGCCAGTGTTAGCATCACTCCGGTTTGAGCCCCGTGAGCTCACCTACTTAGTTAAGGTTACGCTGAAATAGCCTCTCAAGGCTATCAGCTTAAGTAGGAAAAAAAAATGAAATAATTAAAAAATTTCAGATAACACTGATTTAGCTGTAGAAAAACAAGAAGACGAACCATTAGAAAAAAGTCATAAAAATATGGCAGATAATTGTACTTCTTATACGCACGGTGTCTCGAATGTTCCTTTGTTATCTATGCAGTCTCTGATGGATAGGATCCAGGCTCAGCAAAGAAGGATTGCCGCTTTAGAGCTTTCTGAAAAAGTATGTAACTAAGTTATTATTCTTTTTTGAAATATTTGTGTATTAAACCTAGACCTTAGACCTAGACCTTTAACCTAACTTAGAACTGAAAATATTGTACTTTTGTAAAATTGTTCGGAGTACAATATTATTTTTCTATGTAAGTATCGTTATAGTTAGTCCGGAATATAAGGGCATAAAGCAAGTTATTTCTAGCGGCTCATAGCTTAACTCAATTCATAGTCATAACTAAATGTTTTACAGATAAATATTATAGGTAATAAACTATAGCAATTTTACACATTTAAGATGTACAGAAATTGCGATATTTCTTCCAAATCGGAGCATATTCTACTACTACTTAAAAAAATATTAAAGGAACAAAAATTAACAATGTAAACAAAAGCCGATTCCAAATAGATTGGGATAAGGCGGAAAAAGTCACGAAGAAGATTTTAAAAGGAATCTCTTTAATTCGGCACACGCAGATATTATCACGGAAATATCTTTGAGCGCACATACAAGGAATACCTAATGTTATTCTCACTTTTCAGTCTTCTTTCGAAAGAATATTGTAATTTAAAAAAATATATAAATTAAATCACAGAGCACTTTTTTTTAAATACCTGAATAATGTTTTATGTTTGTAGGGCAACGAGCATCTTGTTTCCGAGTATGAGAAAGCTTTAGCCGAGATTACCTCGCTGAAGGGCCAAGTACTAAAACTGGAGTCAACTTTATTGGAATCACAAATAAAAATTCCACTAAAGACTTGTAATGATGAGAAACCAGAACTGGAATACTGGAAAAGGTGGGTTGTATTAAATATTTAAAATGTACGTATTAAAAATCAGTCAGTTGAAGTTAGTTTTGACCAAACTCGGCTAAATAGATCTTTTATAAATGTATCTACTGAAATCAGAATGTAGTCTTTTCTTTATTCAAAATAACAGTATCATGTTTTTTTTTTTTTTTTTTATTGCCCTTGTAGGCAGACGAGCATACGGCCCACCTGATGGTGAGTGGTTACCGTCGCCCATGGACTTCAGCAATGCCAGGGGCAGAGCCAACTACCTGCTGCCTACCGTTAGCTAAGCCGCTACCTACCGTTATCCAAGCCCATGCCTACCGCTGTATAACTTTAATATCCTTAGACGTGTTTAAGAATATACTTCTAAATTGTCGTGTTTACGTGCTCTGGCAATCGCTTAAAACAGAACGGATCTTGATTACTTTGTCGTATTATCGATGACAGCAATAATACCACAATTCGGTATTTTAACAAATCTTTATTATTTTTAGCTACTGCGAAATGCTAAAAGAAGAGAACGTTCAACTTAATTTACGGATCAATTCGTTGGAGACGATTCCAACAACTGGTCACCAACACAGAATTGCTGATCTTGAACAAACTGTACTAACACTCAGAGGTATGGAATTCATAGAATATATCGTATTAGCATAGAATTTAACTAGGTCTATAGACGAATAATAATGATTTAATTGATCCTTTAAAATAAACACTAATATCTTTCTGGTATACCAGAACAAGGTAAAAGAAACAAAATGAAAATAGCCTATCTGGTCACGCATAATGTGGGCTCCTTTTTTCCTAACTATGCTGATAGCCTGTATCATATATATATTGGCTCTATCAGCGTTATCTTAGCGTGTATGTGAGCTCTCAGAGCTGAAATTGGAGGTACGCGGGGACCCCGAGTTGCTGCAACCACTTCCGTTCTGCCGTTTAGTTTATTTGAGCAATATACTCACATATTTTCCTTCGTAACTCTACTTCACAATGTCTAGGCAACAATAATCAAGTAATTCTTAATTCACTTTTACAACTTATGGTTGTATGCAAATGTATCGATCATACATATTATGTATCCGTTCCAGTATGAAGGATTGGACACTCCTATAACAATGCATTTGAGATTTGAGTTTTCTGTTGAGTTGAAATGTTCTGAGAGTTCTGTTGAGATGTCTCAAACTACGACACTACGTAACCGCATCCAGATTGTCTATTAGCTCCGTTAACGGCTTATCGTCACGCTAGTCTTGAGCTCATAATAAAAAGAGCAGGTCTAATCCTGGTAACATAACTCGTCTCCAAATTATTCGTAATTAAAATCATTATCAGCTATCCGTAAATGTAAAGTATTCGAAACGTCGGAAAAGACAAAATAGATAAACGCAGGCTTAAAGCGTAAAAGTAGTTTTAGTTATTATGTTTAAGATTCGTGAAAACCGAAAAAAAAATATTAAAATTTTCTATTGTAGTCTAGAACGAATTAATGATCACGGTTAATGATCATGTTATAAGTACGTTTAGTTTATCTGGTGACTAATAAAAAAAAAACGTCGCTACACAAAATACAAATGCAGGTAAATTATTTTGGATTTCCGCATTTTACGAAACAGGTCTTGTTGGTAAGCTGCAAGCGGAGCAGAAAACCGCTGGAGCTGTGAAACGTACAGAATCACGACCAAGTAGCGGGAAAAGTGCTTCAGAAAAGGTTGGAAAATATCAAACATTTTTGAAATTTTTTTTTTTTTTGTATTGACTTAATTTGTTGCCGTAAAAATCAAAATGTATGGGTATTGCTAAAGATAAAGAAGATAGAATTACTGGTGGTAAGACCTCTTGAGAGTCCGCGCGTGTAGGTACCACCACCCTGCCTATTTCTGCCGTAAAGCAGTAATGTGTTTCGGTTTGAAGGGTGGGGCAGCCGTTGTAACTATACTTGAGACCTTACAACTTATATCTCAAGGTGGGTGGCGCATTTACGTTGTAGATGGCTATGGGCTCCAGTAACCACTTAACACCAGGTGGGCTGTGAGCTCGTCCTCCCAACTAAGCAATAAAAAAAAAGTTATATATTGAAACCCAAAGCTTCTTCAGAAATTTGAAGAAACTACCTGACAATTCAAATACTTAAACAGCAAATCCTAACAATATTTGGTAGGGTTTTTACTGTCTACAAAGGCATACGGCACGTCTGATCGTAAACCACCAGAACCACCAGACATTAGGAATACCAGAGGAGCAAGCTAAGTGGCGTCTATCGCAACGGCTTTGGCACTATTTTAAGAGATTGTATTAGAGTGCTCATAGGAAATTTATTTTGCAGAATCGTACTCAACTAGAATCATATCGCGTTGAAATCGCAAACCTAAAACGCAGTATACAAGACAAGGATTTACTGTTGGAACGATCTAAAGAAATGCTCAAAATAGCCGCTGAGCGTGAAGACGAACTTTTGAGAGAGGTAGGTTTTGAAATCAAAAATAAGTTAGATAGCCAACACCGGTAATGTTCCACTGCTTATCGTTAATACATTCATTGAATAATTAATTCATCCATTACTTCAAAATATATATAAACTCAACGAAACTTGTTCGTAGATACCACGCTAGAAAATTAAAATTTGTACGTAGGTCTAGAAATCCTATATACCACCATAAGAAGCAATTATAGCTACAGTTTTAATTCAATCCGATTAAACGACCCGGGAATATTTAAAAAAGTTTATTCGAATATATTAGAAATTGACTAAGTCTACATTATTTAAAGTTTTATACCGAATACTATCAGACAATAAAAAAAAATACAGGCCTAGAAATGGATTCCTTAATTCATTTTTATTGGAGATCTATTAAAAAATAATCAACACCAATAATCGTATGACATAATGCTAAAAAAAATTATAACGTACAGACACGAGCAAAATTATTATTTGTTTGTAGTTGCCAATGTCATGCTTCATCGGCCAATTAGTAATAAAAAATTACACTTGTTATCCGAAACTAGACTCCACTCATATTTATTACGGATAATAAAGAATCTTGAGCATCATTTTTGGATTATGCTTAATAATTTATATAACAATATCAAGTAATCAAGATTTTCCTGTTTCTGTTGATTTTTGAGTTACCAAAAAAATCCCATATATAGGGTCATTGTACAGATTTGTGAATATAGAATAGAATATATCTATCTCAAATATGATTAAATTTATTTGCTAGCCACATAATTTTCCTATAATATCGACCGATAAATGTCTGCGCTTGATTAACGTACAAGCCAACATTACAGAATTATTTAAAATTAAACATTTGATTTTTATTAATTCGAAAGTAGGCCTGCCAGTGTAGTCTCGAAAGTTACTTGAAATTCGAACACCACTGAACACCTAGAAACTTAAAACCTGAAGAACCATGAGATGGTTTGCCCACCGAGAAAAAAGAAAGGACCGACTTACATTGATCGGAAATCTAGTACTACCTTAGAATTTATCGCCCGCAATCCCTTAAAAGTCCTCAAAAATGAGATACATAACATAAATGAATTTATTATTATTTATACGGCAGTCTTATATTATAATAAAATATTATAATTTCGGCGATATTATAATAAAAAAACCGTCTTTGAAGTTTGCAGTATGTTGAATATAGGAGGACGGTATTAGTATTATTATGATACTATAGAGTTATGTCAATTCATTGAGGAAATAAAACAACCAAATTTAGGTTCTCGGAAAATTTGGAATAATATTATATTGTTAATAAACTATTGTTTTGTGTATTAGTAAATGTATTTTAGTGTAATATTGTACTTAATTTATCATTTTTGTTTTTTTTTTTTCAGAACCTGTTATTACGTCGTCGTATTGATGACCTTATTGCTCCGAAAGAAGGATTCTTATCAGCCTAAATGTAACTATCTTAAAACCTTTCATTGATGATGATAACAACTGCTGAAATTGGTGCCTGAGTCCTATCTAACCCTTTAGATTTACTATTGAAAAGTTTAGCATTGTATTAATCTACCTATGTTAAGTGACCTACTTACTATGTCAATCAATATACCCCGAAATATGTACCTACTTTATATATATAATCTAGTATTTTATAATTGCATATCTACTTTTTTTTAAAGATTTTACGCGGCCAGACATAGACAAACACGAGCCGCGAGAGTACATACCTTTGCCACTAAATAATCTGATTTTTAAAGAATAGCGGCTTAGCCTTTGTGTGTGTGTTGCCTGTTGGCAAGTAAATATTGCAACATTAAAGTATTCACTATCTGGTAACTTTTTTTAGATAAAATTCGGTGTTCTTTTCCAAAACTTAGGTAATGACATGATGATTTCTTTTTCTCGACATTCCGAGATTCATACAAATCGTAGAAAATGATTGCTTGAATAATTAATTAAATTTGTTTTGCGACCTAAAGAGAGAAAGCTAATGTGCATTACGTTTGCGATCGAAGCGTTGCATACTAATTCATTTTTGTTGTTTTTGTTTTTCTGTTATCACTCTCAGATATGTTTCACTTGCAAAAGTTTAAAAAGATTTGTGATTAGAATGTAAATGAGTTTACAGTATTATTATTTTTTTGTTTAACAAGAACTTTGAGTTTTATAGATATATTTTTTTATGATTCCATGATCTAGTGATAATTAGAAAAAAACGTGTCGATACTATTGATTATAACAGTACAAACTTTGCAAATTACGTTTCTTATAGATTTTTCCATAAGATATGTAGATACATAACGAGGTCAATGTCCTGTTTGTGTAACGTTTGATTTTACGACAAAGTAGGTTATTGACTTTCACATAAAATAGAAATACTCAGTTTTAAATGATTGTCTCTAGTTTAAGAAAATGTTTTGACTTAATTCGCGAACTCGTTTATTCATATACGGGCCTTATAATTTGTTTGTTTGAAGTATTATATAATAGTTTAAATATTAAGTGCATATTTTAATGTAACTTGTACTTTAAAATAGGTACCAAAAAAAAATATTACTTATATTATAGTCTATTATAAATTGAATGGATCGCGTACTGTGTGTGAAATAACGTTTTAAAGTACAACATGTTACGGGTGTGTATTTTTATCATTCCTTAATACGTCGCAGTAAAATATAATACAAAATACACGCATGATCAGATTAACTGATTTAAACAGCTTTTTTGCGTAATCGAATGCGTTAAGGAAATAGTTAAATACAATAGTTTGTAAGATGGTAAATAAAATAAATCGAAATATTTTGGATTGTTTTATTTTAAGTACATACATATTACGTTTCAAAAAATAAATAACGTCATCTAACATTTGAACAATACATGCTATATGTAACTAGTTAAAAAATAGTATCTTTCTAATACATTAATAGTCGATCGAATGAGCTTCTGAAATAAATAGGTAGGTTTTTACCAAAATAAATCATTACAAAGAAAAGATAGGACGTATTTAAAACAGATGCAAACATAACATACATCAATAACAATATAATTTAACGAATCACGAAAACAATCTAAAAGTGTCACCAAATAATCAAATTACTTAAAACACCCAACAAACATAAGGATATAAATAATAATATGTACTATAAAAATATATATAAAAGAACAAATGTAACCGAAACCCTAATATACTCATTACCTCCCTTATATGTATGTATAATGGTGATTCGAAGTTCGTATTTGGGTCTTAAAGAAATTATGAAAGAGTCACCAATTTCGAATGTAGTCTGAATACGTAAATCGAATTTATTTTGAAACAAAACATTACAAAATAATTTGTTTTGATAATTCATATTTTAATCACTAGCATAGACATTACAAACAACCTTTGTAAATATAATAATGCAATTAATATATGTTTATTGTCATACTTTAAGTCAAAACAAACATTTAATAAAACTAGAGGTCCCTCAGTAGTCGAAGTTCGACTATAATTAATTGGAATTGTAAGTTTATACACTATTAAGATTGTATTTTATAACTTCTATAATCACAAATTTCGCTAAGGCTACTCTATAAAAAAATATTAATAAAGACAAACAATATTTAATCTATTCTCAATTTGACCACAGACGTCAACAACAAAAGTTTGACAATAAATAGTATGCATGTGTGTGTACGTCAAATATATGGTATGTAGTGTATGTAATATTTTCTTTATTGATTTAATGTATCTTTTATGCATTATTTTAAAAAAATGTTAGCATTGTGCACTTCTTCTCTATATTCTCTAGAAGTGTGGAAAATTTCATACTCCTCCGTCCGCGCAATATTCGTAAAAAGGGATACAAAGTTTTTGCTTCACGTATTAATTTAATAAAATGGCAGAACGGACAACTGTGGCGTAGACATGTAAATTTTTATATTAAATAATTTAATTTAAACATATTACTTGTAGTAGTTAACTGTATCCACTTTCACCTAAAGCGAATTAATAACATTATCTGCTTAAAGTACTGAGGGAGATTTATTTAATAAATCAGACACAAGATTAAGCACATGGCCCCCCCTATTTTAACACAAAACCTCGTTCCATATGATAGCATAATTAATTCAAATTTACGACACCATAACGAGACGAGTGTTGTTTATACATATTGTGTCACAAACTTAGCATCTATATATTATATCTATATCAAATTTTAATGTAGATTCATTGCACTATGTCACTCAATTATAAAAAGGTTAATTTAATGTTCATTGACGAGGGGACAGCCTTCAAAATATGTAAGTCAATGTACTTGAAACCAAAGAGCTGATATAAATTAATACTAATTCATAATAAAGCCGTTTCGCCGCTTATCAATTTTAAAAATTAATTATGTTGACATGATTCCTTCAATAATGCGCACTGGAAAAAAAGACAATTATTTAAAACTTCCGAATGTTACCCAAAAAAACGGATAACGTCACAAAGCATATTCAACACAATTGTAATCGAAAAATTTAAATAGTTTTAAATTAACAATTAATACGCACATCAATTAAATTCAATAATTAAACCCTTTTAAACAAACATAAGCATTTCCCAATTCGGTCCACAAATTACTGAAAAATCGACGAATTCGACGAACGCTTAGAGAAATCGACGACGAACGCTTTGAGAAATCGACGACAGTAGAATTAATTAGCCATATATTTTTTTAATTAGTTTAAAACAACCCTTGCGATAACCGTGTCAAATTTAATATATATATATAAAGTAATATATACATTTTAAATCAACGTATAGAATATTAAAATAAAAGAAACGAAGCCATTCGAATCAATACAGCAAGCAGTGCAATTCTACAAAGATAATACATAAAATAAACATACTAGAAATGATCGAACCCTCTCATGCTTTCAATGACAATGCGAAACAAACCACCACCCAACTAAAAGCAATGATTAAAACTAATAATATTATAATAATAAAATAAACTATGAATAAACTACTATAAATAAAACAGTCTCATTCAACTAATATGTACATACATATGTACATGATTAATACAATGCAATCTTAGACTTACATTTAGTACCTACTTTATTTACATAAGTTTTCACCAACCGTAGATAAAACATGAACATAATCAAGAATTATTCATATAAACACATTAAGCAAATACTTTTAATCCTACAAAGAGCTTGTTAAAGTGAACACATTATTAAGTACATTCGAAGATATAAAATATTCTAGATACATTCATTTTATACGTATAATATTTATAATACACACATTTAGGATAGATACTTTCCGCTTTGGTAAGTGGTGTTTTCAAATACAGTCTAATGTCACATATTCAATAAATTTGTAAGTTTATGAAATGTACATAAAATAATTATATAGCCGTCATAATATGATGATTTCAATCATAGCAAATGCAACACCGTTAGTAAAATTCAAATATCAAACTTCATAATAACACTCTTTATCGTGCGGGAAAAAACCAAAACAATGAAACAAATCTAGCCCACTAATAGCATGCGATCGAAATTAAAACTTTGTAGTTTCCACCTGTACGGGAGGCTTGTCACCATATTTCTTTCTAAGTAGCTTGGCAAGGGGCGGAGTGAAGAGCGCAGGGTCAGGGTTGGGTTTTCCGTCGCGTTCCCATGGTTGTTGCTGACGCCACACTAAAGATATCGCTGTCCCAACAGCTAACACCCAGACGAATCCAATCTGTTCGTTAGACGTACAATATCACATAATAATTTACAATAGATACTTTTTTTTTCTACCTAAGCTGAGAGCCTTGAGAGGCTATATCAGCGTAGCCTTAACTAGTAGGTGAGCTCACGGGCAGCGTTGTCAACTCTACCAACTTTTCGGTAGATCTACCAACTTTTAGTGTCGTAAATCAAACCTACCAATTGAACACTATCAAAATGAGTGAAAGTGAAAGTGAAAACGAAGAAAATTCTCCTCCTCGAAAATTAAAAAAGATGCATTACAATCAAAAATATTCTCAACTATGGGGAAAAGAAGAATATTAGCGGCCTGTAATTCTGTTTTATCATTGGATTTCCAATAAAAATAGTTCAATCGAAAAGTAAATTAGGGATGCCAGATTCTTATTGGAGGATCTCTAAAAGACTTGAAAAGTATAGGTGGTAGATCTACCAACTTTTCATAGTAGGGTTTGTTGGAAACTACCAACTTTTAGAACCCTATCTCCCACCTTGACGAATTTCGAGTTGGCAACGCTGCTCACGGGGCTCAAACCTGACGACGTTGCTAACACGAACCCTAGCAAGAGCCGTGCTTCGCAGAATCTACCTCCGGATCGGAAACGCGACCCACTGAGAAGATCCGGCGAGAAACTCAGTGGGCTGTGTCTGAGGGTTAATTTATTCGTCGAGCACTTCGTCACAAGCGAAGGGTTCGACGAAGATGATGACCGGAATCGATACTTATGTATCGCTATAGACAACAGTTTGCTTATGACTGTTTGGCACATACTCGTATGTAAGTCGTTTCATTCCGAGCACATTCACATTATCGCCGCCTCTAATTTTACGTTTCAAAAAGATTTGCCACACGCTCTCTCGGTATTGTTTATCGACACGTACATAAAATCACAAAACAAAACGTAAAACAAGGAATAATAATACGAGGAATTAGGGTATTTAGTTTAAGCGACATTTTTACAACTTTACAGAAAAAAACATTTAAAATTTGAAGAAACTATCATAACAAAAAACTTCTTTATCTATTTGGATGGAGTGATATTCAATTAAATACATCGAACTGATGATGCTAATACCAAATAAAACGCACCTTTAGTTACAAAGATAAATGGTAGACACAGTAGACGGTAACCACTCACCATCCGTTGGGCCATGCGCTTGTCTGCTTACAAGAGCAATTAAAAAAAAATCGCTTATTAGACGAAATATCGCTTAAAACAAATAGCCCTTCACCCCTCAAATACGTCTTTCACGTCTTGTCTCAGTTTCGCGCGCGAATAAGAAGTCTTCTATCTTTTTCGATTTTTCTACATTTAAATCCGCAGTGAAAACGCGACAACGCGTATATTTTAAAATATTGAAAGGATTCATTATAATCCACACCTAAGTTCACGCGGCATCGTGATGATAATATGTAAAACGTCACTTGCGTGAAGTCTGCAACGGTTTTATCAACTTCAAGTGTTCTTGATAAAACAAATAACGAGTTAAGATGCGGATCAAGATAAGATCTTAGCTAAGAGTTATTTGAAGATATTATTACATCTGAATAATCGGCCGACACCGATTCAAACTGAATAGGTGGCTAAACATAAAAAAAACACGTGTGGCACTCGGGGACTGCCGCGATAAAGCTATTGCATAGCACTTTATATCAACTTATGCAATTATAATTAGACAATAATAATTTAATATTAAAACAATAATAAAATAAGACCACGCTACATTTATAAACGTTAACAAAAGCAAAACATTAACTGTCCCCTTCACACTCATAAGCTAGACCGCGCGAGAGAGAGATGGGCAGACTTTTCATGATGCGCATGCAGTGCGACGTCACGCCGCACGCTTATTCACAAGCGCAACGCGTGAATGTTGAAAGCGAGCTACATGGTAGGCGGAGTGGGGATGTTAGGTTTAATTTTCGTTACGGAATTTCTTGATTCGGTCACCGCGCTCAAAGCCCGCGATAAAAGCTATGCAATAGCTCAAAAAAAAACAAAAAAAAAAAACAATACTAGTAAATTAAAATGAGAAGAATGCTGTCATAGCGAATTATATTTTAATTTGTTCCGATCAAAATTTTGCGATTGACAACTAGCGCGCTCGTCACAAAATATATCAGACTTTTAGTTCTTTAAAAAAACTGGTTAATTCCACTCACCGGACTGGTCCACATGTACGATATTCTGTACGGGTAAAAGTAGTCACTGAAGTTCGTCGACACGGCCGGTAGTGGATTGGTGACATTAAAACCGCATCCGTCTATGCTTAGCGGCAGTTTCACAGGCGTCGGTCGCGGTCCGCCGAAACTCATCCATAGAGTAAGCGCCATGCCAGTTAATAGAGCGACGAATGCGCCCTACACAACAAAGCTCAAAGTATCGAAACCATTCGCATTTTACTGGTAGAAGTCCGCACAGGTAGGTACCACCAGCCTGCCTTCTTTCTGCCGTGAAGCAGTTATACTTTTCGGCTTGAAACGGCAGCCGTTGTACTGTAAAAACTGAGACCTTAGAACTCGAGTCTCAAGGTATGTGGTGGCATTTACATTGTAGATGTCTATGGGCTCCGGTAACCACTTAACACCAGATGGGCCGTGAGCTCTTTCACCCGTGGAAACTGACGACTATTATGCGCGCGACTCGCCAACATTAAATATAGAAATATTCAAAATTAGTTCTTATAATTTAGCACTGATTTAATGGTATCTTCCATCCCAATATATTTCATTAAGTTACTATAAAAATATTATTTTAATATATTTTTTTCTTAAATGTGTGTTATCCTTAACGTTTTAACGTTCGTTTCTAATTTCCATGTAGTTTTCCTCGTTGTGACTTCATAACGCAGTATTCTTCCTTACGTTAATTGTAAATGCATTTTCCTTATTTACATTTATATTTTGGAGATAATAATCACTTTTTTTTTTCATTTTATTGCTTAGATGTGTGGACGAGCTCACAGCCCACCTGGTGTTAAGTGGTTACTGGAGCCCATAGACATCTACAACGTAAATGCGCCACACACCTTGAGATATAGTTCTAAGGTCTCAGTATAGTCACAACGGCTGTCCCACCCTTCAAACCGAAACGCATTACTGCTTCACGGCAGAAATAGGCGGGGCGGTGGTACCTACCCGTGCGGACTCACAAGAGGTCCTTCCACCAGTAAGGTAACCACTTCATATTTTAATTGTTTGTTTGAATATTTTACTATTTTTCTTTGTATAAAAGCGCTTCTCAGAGATAGTCTGTCAGATATTAATTATCATTCAAATAGTTCAAACCAGTTCAAACCTATTGTCATATTGTAAATTCTATTTTGAATATTTTAATATTCAGTGATGTAATATTCGTAAATTGTCTTTTCTTTTTTAAAACAATACGATCGCTCATCATATAACACACTTCAAAATCGATATAAATCTTCTGATAAAGATATTTATGAATTAAGTAACCTTCGATATGACAATGGTTATATTATGATGAATATCACAGTAAGCTTGCATATGTCCCCCCACCCTGTCTCCCAACTATACCTGCTATTATTTTTTTTCCTACCTAAGCTGGTAGCCTGGAGTGGCTATTCCAGCGTAGCCGTGGCTAGTAGGTGAGCTCACGGGGCTCAAACCTGACGACGATGCTAACACGAACCCTAGCAAGAGCTGTGCTTCGCAGAATCTACCACCGGATCGGAAACGCGACCCACTGAGAAGATCTGGCGAGAAACTCAGTGGGCTGTGTCTGAGAGTTAATTCACTCGTCGAGCCCTTCGTCGCAAGCTACGGGTTCGACGAGAACGGTGACCGGTGCTTGAAGTACCTAAAAGCACCGTTAGTGGATCGGGAGGAAATATACCTGCTACGAATTGTAGTTTGTTTGAATGTTCTCTTGCATAATAAACACACATACAAGACAAAAAATACAAACCAAAAATGATATTGCCGTTATTCAAACAAACGAATCTGCTATGTCGAAACACGTTTGTAACATAATAAGCGGTATTCACACTAAGATAGATATGGGTATCGGTAGCGAATTAACACCGAGTAAATCATGAGCTCATCCGCATCGACAAAAAAATGGTCACATAGCTGTTGACAAAAAATATGTGTTTTGGGTTATATCGTGGATACATGAATATACTCACCCTCTCATTAGCAAAAGTAGTAAACATGCCTAAAGTAAAAACTCCGAACAATGGGCCCCCAACAGCTCCAAAGATAGTCAAAGCTGCTTGCAATACCCCTCCTAAATGTTCAGCCAAGAAAGCAAGGCCGAGGAATAGAAATCCATAAGTACAGGCTGCTAGCTTTGTCATCCAGGGTATATAGGATGAAGGTATTAAGAACCATCTGAAAACAAAAATACATTCATTTCACATGGTAGGCAGCGGCTTGGCTCTGCCCCTGGAATTGCTGACGTCCATGGGCGACGGTAGCCACTCATCATCAGGTGATGCTCGTCGGCCTATAAGGGCAATAAATAATATATAAAAAAAACATTAAATTACATTTTAAATTTCTTAATATGTTTTTAAAAAGGTCCGGTATAATTTTGGCTGTGTAGTGTCTGTCTAGAATAGCACCGCCTCATCTTATCTGGTGGGTGTAGTAAAAGGCAATTAGAGGTTTCATCCGAGACTGGCCAACGGAATTCGCAGTGTATTTTACTGAAGGCAAGGCATATTGACAGCTCGCACGGTCTACCCACCTGCCTATCTCCGGAACCTATAGAGATATTTGTTAATGTCCATAGGCCCCAGTAACCACTAACCACAAGGTCGCCAACAATCAAATCAAAACAAAAACAATCTAAGCAATATAATTAAAACTGCTTTCAAAATTCAATCTTGCGTTTTTTATTGTCAGTATGTACACAGATCTACCCGTGATCACGGAAAGTGTGAAGTATTCGAAAATAATATTATAATGGCAATAAAGAACGCAAAATTAAGCCTCAAAATTTGTCTCAATTAAGTCTGAAACTAGCGAAAACCGAAGAAAATTCTAGAATCCAAACACTTTACAATGGAAACATAGTTACAATATTGAAATCTAACCTGTTGACGTAATCAGTTAGAGTAACTGCGGCCAGTGCATTACAAGCCGCTGATATCGTGGAGAGGGAAGCACTGAATATACCAGCGATGAATAGTCCTAGAAGACCGGGAGCTGACTTCATCATTTGTACCACGTAGTAAGGCATCAGTTGGTCAATCTGTATTGGTGATCGACTTTTTTAATTGCATAATGTTCGAGCCCTTCAAACTACCAGTACTCGACATATACATATGGAAAGGAAAGTTCGAGAAGAAAAACAAGGGAACGTATTAAAAAATCGAAATAGCTGTGTGCTTTATTTGATTAGGCCTTTACAGTCAAATCATAATAACTATGCAACTGATTCTTAATTCAAGGCTTCCACTTTTCCAACATAGGTAGGTATGTATCGCTACACAAAACCTACGAAATTTATCTTTTAATCACAATTAGAGCTATAGACCAGGCATAGATTGCTCTGCACTGATTCAATCATGGATGACGGCCGTATTTCTAGATCTTCTAAATAGCAACAGAATAGAATATTGTCACGTCAAATCCTCCTCGACTTCATATAACTCGGCAAATATTTAATATAATAATATAATTTATAATTTTTAATATAATTTATATAATTTCACTGGTGGTAGGACCTCTTGTGAGTCCGCACGGGTAGGTACCATCATCCTGCCTATTTCCGCCGTGAAGCAGTAATGCGTTTCGGTTCGAAGGGTGGGGTAGCCTTTGTAACTATACTGAGACCTTAGAACTTATATCTCGAGGTGGGTGGCGCATTTACGTTGTAGATGTCTATGGGCTCCAGTAACCACTTAACACCAGGTGGGCTGTGAGCTCGTCCATTCATCTAAGCAATAAAAAAAATTAAAAAATGTTATTTGAACATTCATTCATCCTATGAATTGATTTTCCTGGAAGCGACAACGGGCGACAGATACGATCTTTGAATTTATTCTGTTAAACAACAATAAAGTTATTCAATTATTTAATCTTTTTAACGTAGAAACGTTTGTTTAAACGAATATTGTGGGGTTGTCAATGTCAGCCATGGGCTTGGCTGTATCCCTGGTATTGCTGACGTTCATAAGCGACAGTAACCATTCACCATCAGTTAGGTCGTATGCTTGTCTACCTACTTTTTATTCCCCTATGCTAATAGACTTGAGAGGCTACATCAGCGTTACCCTAGCCTGTAGGTGAGCTCTCGGGGCTCAAACCGAAGGTGTTGCCAACACTGGCCCTAACAAGAGCAGTGCTTCGTAGAATCTACCACCGGATAGGAATTGCGACCAACTAAGAAGATCCGGCCAGAAACTCAGTGGGCTAGTCTGCCTACAAGGTCAATATAAAAGCATTGATGAGAAGAGTAATAATTACGATAGTTTTCACTTCACCTTAGCGGAACATTGACTTTGCTTAATTTAATACTAAAATAATTAGTAACTGTCAAAATATATTAATTATAAATAAAGACAAAGCGTTACGCAATTTTGAGAGACATGCTCTCAGTATAATAAGAATCGATAAACATTTTTTAATTAATAAATACTTATATCAAATTACCGTAGTCGACATTCGCAGTAGCTATTAAAATATGAACATTTATTTCCTTGTTTGCGATTAAACGTTATAACTTACAGCAGTAATTCCGTGATAAGTCAACGGATCACAGTCTTTGTAGACGGCATAGATGCCTAATCCACTGATGCATGTAATGATACTGAGAGCAGACATCACGGGCAAATTCCACCAGAGGCACTGCTGGGATCGGTCCAACGTGCTCACTGTTAACAGACGTTGTACCTGTGCAATTAAAAACTTTCTTTTATTGGCCACTTTATCAGAGCTGTTGATCTTTGGCACAACTCTACAAACCAGCTGATGACTCGCACGTACATGGAATATGTAGTTCCAATAGCATTAAAACGCATGACGACTTATTTTTTAATGCATAGATCAGGGATTCCCAAACTGTTTTGGGCAAAAGACCCTTTTGTAAAACGAACCTTAGACTTCTATAACAAAATTACTTTAAAAGTCCTTCCTATCTCTAGTTTTTTTCTTATTGACACAATTACCAATTTACAAACTTTGAGGTTGATTAGCTTATCGCGTATTTAATCGGTTCGACCCTTTTGGGCATCACTGGCTTAGATGAAAAAAAACAAAATCATGGCCCACCTGGTGTGAAGTGGTTACCAAATTCCATAGATATCACACTGTTAAGCCGCCACTGAAAGGCATGAGATCAGTCTCAATATTATAGAATAACGGCTGGCCGTGAACACCGGTACGTCTTACGTAGACAAGTTTTTTTTTTAATGTGTAAATTACTGTGTATTTACCCGTATCTACCTATTTATTTATATTGCAGTTGTGCATTTATGTGCACCAGTTATAACGCTCTCAATCAATTCAAAGTCAGTGTTCGACATTTCTATCCGCACGTATATTTTGTTAAGAACAACTCAACATGTGCACATTAATTCAACTTCTTTTTGAGAAATGGTAAACTCTTTCGTTGTACACTAGAGATATTGCTATATCTCAGTCATAAGAATTATTTGTGTATTAAAAAAAATGCTACCATGGAACATCAGAATTAAGCAAATTACAATTAGTAAGCAGCGGTTTGGCTGTATCCCTGGCATGGCTGACGTCCATGACTAACGATAAACATCCACCATTAGTTGGCCATATAGTCGTCTGGCTATGAAAAAAAATACATGTGCTGTAATAATTCACGTTCTATTTTTTCAGAAACGAAAAAAACTGCTTTGTCAAATTAAATTTTTCCTGTTTTAGAATACTATTTGTATTCGTTGTAATGTAAGTTATATTAACATGAAACTTCATATCTATTGTGTCAATGAGTAAATCTAAAATACGTCACTTCAAAGATCGATCAACAATAGATGAAATCTGATTTCCATTTATAGAATAGTTGACATTTTAACAGACATACGAGTAAGTACAGTGAATTCTTAAAGATAAAATAAGATTAAATTACCTGAGTATGATTGACAGCATACAGTGATAAGTAAGTTATCATTCCTCCAATAATGAGTGACCACCAGGTGTGCCTCTGGGTAGGATCTACACTGAAACTGCACACCAACTATCAGAAATTTCTTTTTTTATCTTAACAATTAATTAATTCAAAAAAATAAATCGAACTCATTAATATTTTAAATTCAAATTATGGAACGTGTTATATAAATGTCACAATTGAAAAACTTATCAGGAGAAATTGTTTTTTTATTCAATACCGTTTTGTGCCAATACCGCTTACTTACTTGGAAAAGTCTAATCGTCCACCTTCCCGGGCACGAACAAATATTTGTCCGAAACCACCGACTTGGACTGCGCTAAATACCACCACACTCAACACAGCGGCAAACATCAGCAAAGACTGCAGTAAATCAGTAAATAATACGGCCTTCATCCCTCCTAAAGTCGAGTAAAACGTACAAGCTAAGCCTACAACTAGTATCGATATTATCCTGTCTAAACCAGTCACAGATTCTAATACAATAGCTGGAGCATAAAGCACTATGCCATTGTACAATAACATTTGTAAAGTGTACGTCAGAGACGCCAGCATACGTATTTGAGACCCAAATCTCAGTTCTAAGTACTCATAGGTACTTGTTTTTTGAAGGCCAAAGAACACGGGTAGATATAATCTACTAGCTATCGGAGTTGCTAAGAAGTAGGCTATATTTATGATAACGAATTGCATGCCGAAATAGTAGTTTTCTGCCGACACTCCGAGAAGAGTGATCGCCGACATGAATGAGGCCATCAATGAAACCGCGACCGGTAATATCGACATGTTTCTATCAGCTAAGAGGTATTCCTGGAAAAATAAAATTTATAACTTCAGAATATTATGTAAATTAAACGCTCAACATTCCGTATGTGGTACTTAGCATATTGTTACCTCGTTTGTTTTCTGTTTTCCTCCACTAAATCGGAAATAGACTCCAATGGCCACAGAAGCGATCATAGTCGCTACCATTATAAGGTAGTCACATATTCCAAATACTGATAACGCCATGGCCTTCCTAAAATATGAACAAAATTTGTTGACATCAAACTAGTATATTGAATTACTAGCGGACCCGACAGACATTTTCCTGTACACACGTCTTAAATGTTAAATCAAACTTTTTTAACAATAATAATTAAAAAGTTATTTTAATGGACGAATTGTGAATCTAAACCATTCTCGAATCCACTTGAAAAAAAATGATCGAAATTGTTGCCGGAGAAGGGCTCATGCACAGAAGAATTATGTATACAAAGACAAGATGTATACAAAGACAATTAACGTCAATTAATTACAACGGTAAAACAAATAGTACATATTTATTACATTCAAAGTTTACAGATGAAAGTGTTACGAAACCTAAACCATTTCACAGTCGAAACCAACAACGTTATTCCACCAATAAGCAAAACAAACGTTTGTACGTAATTTTCACGCTACCATATTAGAAATTAATTGATTTTCATTGAATTTTTTATTTGCGTGATTTGATGTCACGTGGCGTTACCAACGGTGTCACTATCGCATAGAGGAAAACAATAGTTGGTGAAAAGATTTCATAATGAAAAGACTTTCGTCACTGGTGGCTTGGTAGAGTAACATAATAAATAATATAACATTAAAACCCAAATGCGTTTAAAAACTACGATTAAACGTCAGTTATGTGCTACAAGAAAAGCACTTCCAAAACCTAAACGCTAACAGTAATTACGGTGTGATACTGTGTACAAAATCATCGTTCACTTAGTTCACCGTTCAAACGCTCGCCGCCTTTATGGACCTCGCAAAATTACGCCGGCTTCTACTTTTGAAGTCGTCATGGCCTAAAGGATAAGACGTCCGGTGCATTCGTGTTGAAGCGATGCACCGGTGTTCGAATCCCGCAGACGGGTACTAATTTTTCTAATGAAATACGTACTCAACAAATGTTCACGTTGACTTCCGGTGAAGGAATAACATCGTCTAATAAAAATCAAACCCGCAAAATTATAATTTGCGTAATTACTGGTGGTAGGACCTCTTGTGAGTCCGCGCGGGTGGGTACCACCACCCCGCCTATTTCTGCCGTGAAGCAGTAATGCGTTTCGGTTTGAAGGGTGGGGCAGCCGTTGTAACTATACTTGAGACTTTAGAACTTAGGTATATCTCAAGGTGGGTGGCGCATTTACGTTCTAGATGTCTATGGGCTCCAGTAACCACTTAACACCAGGTGGGCTGTGAGCTCGTCCACCCATCTAAGCAATTAAAAAAAAACTTTGAGACTAATTATCAATTCTAATGCACCTACAGCAACTGATGCCTGATTCTAGGCAGAAACGATAGAAAGTTATTACTGCCCTTGCAAACTCACAAACACCCTATTTCCAATAAAAAATCCTTCAGTGCGTCCTACCACCAGCGGAGGTAAAACTAGTACTTGTCATTTTGATAATCGCAAATTATAAAAACATATAATGTAAAACCAATGATGCTGGTAAATCGCACATATAAATCGAGAGCTATCATAAAGGTATATCACTATCAATACGATTGCAATAATTAAAAATACCACAACGTAGACTGCAGTTGAATTTACAGTGTCAAGTTTTATCTTTTGGATCTTAATAAAACGATTCATGTGACATGACTCGCATGCGTTACGTATACAAACACAGAATTTCTGTCTTAAAATATTTAATTAGTATCTGTTTAAGATATTTTTATAAGCACATTGCTTGACGAACATTCGCAATCAAAATATTATGTAACATATGAAATATGTATATTCCTACTCGATACATGCGAGTGAGTCGTGTTAATGCCACTGCAATTGAAAGCTTCAACCTTAATGGAAAGCATTCCGGTGGTTATGGAGTGCGATGAACATATAACATCAGGCGGGTATAGTCCCCGGCACATAACTTGGCAAGAATCGTCAGATGCGCAGAAGTCGTTTTTTAGGTCTCTTTGGTTGTCAAGCGGGACGCGGGGAAAGACGTAGCACCGTTCCGAGCGCGCGATTGGTGAGTCAGTCGACCCTCCCCTCCCGCACCGCGTCCACGTTCCGTTCGCTCCTGATTACACAATACACATGCGCCTACTAAATTGTAGGAACCCTTTGTTTATATTGAGTTTTTGTTACGAGTTGTTATTATTTTTTTAAATTTAGTTTTTGTTACGAGTGTTATTCTTTTAAATTTGTTTGCAATGCCAGGACCAAATACCAATGACCATATAGTCGATTCAATCACTGAGCGTTTTATTATTTACGCCAGTGGCGACAGCGACTCTTCGTTATGTTAACGATGAGGAGCCAACTCCTTCCACCAGCTCAGGTGCTACCATAAATTTAATCCAAGGAATAGCACTATTAGAAAATGATAGTGACGATGGCGATACATAATTTTTAATATGAAGTATTTTTTTTTAAATAAACTTCTTAACTTTTAATTGTATTTTATTTATAACACCTAATACACTTCACGAATTCCTCTCTTTTCTTTAACTTTCTTCTAAAACACAGGCTTAAAAATAAATTATGACAAATAAGTCGTCGTGGCCTAAAGGATAAGACGTCCGGTGCATTCGTATCTAGCGATGCACCGGTGTCAATGTTCAGTCAATGTTCACGTTGACTTCCACGGTGAAGGAATAACATCGTGTAATAAAAATCAAACCCGCAAAATTATAATTTGCGTAATTACTGGTGGTAGGACCTCTTGTGAGTTCGCACGGGTAGGTACCACCGCCCCGCTTATTTCTGCCGTGAAGCAGTAATGCGTTTCGGTTTGAAGGGTGGGGCAGCCGTTGTGACTATACTGAGACCTTAGAACTTATATCTCGAGGTGTGTGGCGCATTTACGTTGTACATGTCTATGGGTTCCAGTAACCACTTAACACCAGGTGGGCTGTGAGCTCGTCCACATATCAAGGCAATAAAAAAAAAAAAAAAAAAAATTAAATTAAATTATATGCGGGCAATAAAAGTGACCATTTTTTTGTTGCAATGTGCACTATGCGCGACATTACCCCCACTACACTAAAACCATGCCAACTTACGTGCCGCTTACTATATAGGCTCGTATTCCGTTTCTTTGGTTAAATTCTAGTCAAATTTGAAGACACGTTCCGTTGCAACAATAAATAATATTTATAATTATAATACATGTATTAAAGGTACAATAATACAATAATAAGCATAATATAATGTTCCATTTACTGCAGTAATTCCAACCGCACCCATTTAAATGTGCCGCCAAAATTTTGTTATTGAACTCGTAATCCAAAAGATTCAACAAAATGTTGCAATTTTCTTGAATTTTTCAAAAACGTTAAAGTAGAATAAATTAATTAAATTCATAAATCCTACGAAGAACTACATCAGTCGACTGTGTATTTTTGACGTGACGTCTTATATTCGATGGAGCCGGCTGCACGCACGGAAAAACATGACTCATGCGGCGTTACCTCGCTCTGAGTCGTTCCATTTAAGGCTTGAAGTGCAAGCGAGAGCGCGCAACGAGCGACAAAGAGGCACAATCGGCCCGCGTTCGGCAGCGTTCGACATCTGTCTCTCTCCTACTTGAGTGAGCGATGAAGCGATGCATCCGCGTGGTCAGCTGCTATACAATAATACATTTACATGTTTTCGTCAAGTATGAAGTTCAGTGAAAAGTCATTCACTTTTAGTGTCAATTGTCCATACAAAATACCTATCAAACAAATAAAATTAAAATTTTCTTTTGAAAATTGAAACCATTCCATCAGTATTTTCTTATGACGTTGTCAAGTTCAACTATCGTCAGTAAACCGACTTTACAGACAACCGATTTTTTTTTCTTCAAAATAATGTAAATTAATTTAAATTAAACTTTTATGGAACTTGACACTTTAGCACTTACCGTATTTATACTCTGTTAACAACTAAATCACAACACACTACAATCTATGTTACACTTCAACTAATGTTATAGTTTTATCGCTTTTTTTCTCATATTATTTTATAAGCCTCAATCTTATACCATTAAATGTAAGTAAACTAAAGATTTACATAATCTTGGTAACCCTAAATGAATACCCAAAAATTGTCCTTTTCACTATTGCAAAAAACTTCACAGCACAACTCATCCAACTGGACAAGTTTCGCCAGTCAACGCCGACTAATTAATGACTGATCACTGAAGATTCATAGAAGAGGTCATTGAGCAAAAAAATGCCATTCGATATTTTTCTTTGCACGAAACTAACTGTTAAGAGGTTATGTTTCGTTCGTTGCCAACGTTCACTCGCTGTTGGATCAAGAACGCTTGATAGTAGGTATAGTAGAAATTTGGTAACAAATGGATTTCAAGCGCTTAAAGCGCTGCTCAAAACGTCTACTTTTTATAATTTTATCTGCAGAAATTATGCTGCTATATATGTTCATTGAAATGGAATAAAACTCATAAATGTTCTGAGTTTATGTACACAGCAATCTTATCAGTAATAACGATTTTTTCCAGACGGTGAAAATTAAAAAATGGGAAAAACAATAAAAGACATTGCTGTGTAACAATTTAATTGATTAGATGACAACTAATTCGATGAATATTTAAAAAAAATAGAAAAAATATGTACAAATTTTTCAGTTTTAAATTTTTATCTGAACCCATTTTTAATACAAAAAAAATATTTCATTTATTCAAATGCAAAAAACGTTTTATATAAGTAAACATCTACTAGTATAATAGTACCACAAACCACGCTGATTGATTGTGAAATGGTATCACAATTTTGAAAGGTGATATTAAGGATCATACAGGGATCACAAAAAATATCCGCTTAGTTACCTACAACGATTTGTTTTCACAACAAACCACGTTTTGAAAATTCCAACAATATAGGTGAAATCTATTACTTAAGCTAATGCATGACAATTAATTGTTGACTATATAGGTATCTATCTACTATTATAATTCTAAGGGCGGATTCGACCAAACTTAAATTTAAACTCGAGTAACTATACGAGGAATAACCTATTCCATGATTTTAATCTCGAGTAAATTCATAGTCGTTTTTCCACGTATACTTGCGCTAGGAATAACAATACGCGAATAGCAGAGTGAATGGTGAACAAAAATAAAATCCGGCAAATAAATGTTGTTGTTCAACGGCATAGTGTAAGAGCATACAAATCGTCAACTCGATTTTGCCGTATTTTAGTGTGAAAAAGTAGCTGTTGTGTAAGATATCCAGCTGTCAAACGTATTATTTTTATTTCTTGTTTGTTTGAGGGAATTGTCAAGTTTTGTCGTGTGGTTTTATCTTTTTTCGTTTAAACGTTGCATTCAGACTATTAATAATCATTTAGTGCATTGCGTTGACTTGAAATTAAAACAGAATAAATATTTATGAAATGACAGAAATCAGATGTTGGACTGACAGACGCCATTACTTTATTCTAGGAATAGCTCCGTTATTCCGTGCGAAACGGCGGTATAGTAACAATTCCCGAATAGGCCCACTATTCTTAGAATTGTAGTTGGTAAAACGTAAAATTGATTTACTCTCGATTAACTGACGAGTTATTCTAAGAATAAGATTTACTCTTGTTTGGTCGAATCGACCCTAAATACTTTTAAAATTGCTAATCTTGACTGAAATTCAATAATTACATTTGCATAAAATCTAAAAGCGCTTGAATTGCTGCAGCGCAGCTGGATTACAAAATCCGTACGTCAGCGAGGACAGTCGCTAGCGTTAAAATTTTGCCACCAACAGCAAAAATTCGTTTCGAAGTCTTTAACTATATTGTACCTATTATAACATAATTATAATCAAAACTACACATTCCTGTGCAAAATTTTGCTAATATTTTTCAAATTAATTGAAAACTGCTCCTCAGTATGTTTTAGATTACTTGTGGCGACATCTAGTAAGTTATACGAAAACGTTCTACATGAAAATATGGTGAAGATGTACAACATATAACTTATTAAGCTTGGTACAGTTTGTACATGCAAGGAAATTAATTAGATGTTTTATAGTAGAGAGGCTTATTACGAATAAACGTATGAAGCTCGTCACAGAAGTAACTATAAAGTTAGGATATTAAAAAAAAAGATAAGTAATTAAAGTTTTGTCTTTAATACTTACATATTTAATTAAATTACACTACATTACTAATTACATAATTTATAAACAACCAATAGGTTCATTAATGATGTATAATATTTATTTTAGTAGGGTATATTTTTATTATTTCGGTATAAAACATTATTTATACCGATCAATTTCATAAATTTTATCAATTAGATAAATAATTGACGCAAAAAAGTAGGTAGGAAAATAGTAACCAAAAAAAATTTAAAGAATGCTTACAAAATAATGGTATAAAATGCAAAACAATATCAACAGTATTCGTAATTCATTCATTGCATAGCTTATTAAACGATCTTTATTGAACAATAAAGCCCAATAAGCATCGTTGATTGATTCATTGAGTTCTGTTCTGTTATGTCTCTTATAACATATATACCTTTAAAATGTAGAACAAAAAAGTGAGATTTCTTATTGCTTGGACATGTGAACGAGTTCAGGCCTCTTCTGGTGTTAAAAGGTTACAGAAAATGCGATGCCGTTACCAATTTAAGACACGAACTAAAGGTTTTAATATGATTACAAACATGTAGTTTTCGATACCAAGGTTTTATTAACCTTTCCTTGCCGTTTTAGAAAGGAATAAAAAAAGCTGTGTTAGTGTTACTAGACAGCTATTATGAATTTATTTCATCATAGGAATATTGTATCAATATTTTAGCATTATCGGTTCTTTAATGAGTCCCAAGTCACGATCTTACCGTGTTTTGTAGATAGATCACCTTAAAATGAGATGGAAAACTCAAATCTATCGTAATATCGACTATTCTATCCTTTCAAGAGAAAAACTACAAACTTTCTTTACAACAAAAAAAGTCCGAACCATTGGATTCGAGGTCATACTAGTACCCAGTAATCCGAGTATTTTCCTGGAACCAAATATAGCCTGAGAACAACAAATAAACATAAATAAATAAACAAATATACCAATAAAAAAGTTCAATTTATTACTCAATATTACATATTACGTACATTGAGTAGTGTTCTAAATTAAAGACCAATTAATATTCTACGTGCTATAACGTTTCTTACGCCTTTTCCCCGATAACCAATAATTACGTATATAACAACGTGCTATTGTCAAGACTATAATTATCATGAATCAAATATTAATCACCGTCTACAATTTAAATTTGATATTAAGGGTGTTTCTTTATTTTATAATAAGTACGTTTTTAAAGACATTGAAGGCAAGCACTTTGAACTCCAGTTTCCGAGTGGTTTAAAGCTAAAAGAAATCCAATGAAAACAGATTCTTTCATAGGATGTAACATGCTCATTATTAAAAGACACAACCAATGTTTTTTTTTAATATATCCCTTTTTTCTTCGATTTTTTGTCCATCCATAGATAATATTTATGAATTGTTTTACTTAAATTTACCTAAACTGATCTAATGATGTAAAAGACGACTGCCGACGAATTCCAATGGTCATAAAAGCTTCTTGTCATTATGACAGATTCAAATTCAGAATTAAAAAAAATCATAAGATTTCGAAAAATTATTATTATCAATCAGTAACTATTAATGATTCCTAAAAATCCAAACAATGCCTACATGTCTTATACTTACTTACGTACAATGTTTCAATTCCCTAATCTGTGTACCGAATCACGGAAATCTATGCAGTATCTCGCATACAATGTTTAATTTACGTAAAACATGGTCAATATTGATTAGCGGCTAATGAAATTTGGAAGTAAAAGCTTTGTTTGTTCTCGAAATTCTGCAGGACTAATTTTCGCCCTAGACAAAGGAATAGACAAGAGATAAGAAAACGAAAATGTAAACGGTGAGACGTTAGGGTCGGCTCTTATTAGGTATATTTGACCCTTTTTATCAATTCAAGAGATCATATTCAGTTGACCAACTAATAAGTAGGTTTGTTTACAAATCGAACTGTCTGCATTTCATAGCCAACAATAAAATTTTAAATAGTGATAGTTTCTTCCAGAAACTTTTTTTTTATTGCTTAGATGGGTAGACAAGCTCACAGCTCACCTGGTGTGAAGTGGTTACTGGAGCCCATAGACATCTACAACGTAAATGCGCCACCCACCTTGAGATATAAGTTCTAAGATCTCAGTATAGTTACAACGGCTGCGGCGGCTGCTACCCTTCAAACGGAAACGCATTACTGCTTCACGGCAGAAATAGGCAGAGTGGTAGTACCTACCCGCGCGGACTCACCAGAGGTCCTACCATCAGTAATTACGCAAATTATAATTTTGCGGATTTGATTTTTATTACACGATGCTTTTCCTTCACCGTGGAAGAAAATCGTGAACATTTGTTAAGTACGTATTTCATTAGAAAAATTGGTACCTACCCGCCTACGGGATTCGAACACCGTTGCATCGCTAGATACGAATGCACCGGACGTCTGATCCTTTAGGCCACGTCGACTTCAGACTCAGAATTTATTTTTCTTCTTCTGGCCCTTAGTTCACATTGTGTGGGATCGGTGCAAAATATCCTCTTATCGTGCCAGATAAGGATTTGGCTTTTATTTTATGATCGGCCTGCCTGCCTGATGTAAAAATCTAATTTTAGGAACTAATGACAAGTTAACTCAAAATAATAGATGTAACCACGGCGTTGGCAACTTTATTTTTTAAATCTGGCATAAATACATGAATGTTCTAAAACGCTAATTCTAAATCGAATAAGTTAAAAATAAAAATTACTACTATGGTAAGCTTCAATTTTTTTTCATAAGCTGTGGCTTCATACATACTAACATACCTACATACCTTCTTAAAAAAACAAGCTCATTTTCAACGTCCTTACTCGTATATATGTCTCAAGCTCGCATCTTTTGATCTCAACACCGTAGGAAGCACAATTTCAGTAAGTGCCTCTTGAAGATATTCGTGACTTTTCCGTGAGCGGTTAACGTGTTCATACTCGGAATTCGGAATTATGATAAATAAATCTCTTTTAGTTCCATTAAAATGTACTTAAATTTAGACATTAAAGAAGCGGAAAACATCGAGACAAAACCTGAAATATCATATTAAGAAATAAACAATTTAGACTCGGTGACTCTAAGAAAACTAATTTAGAAAAAGATCACACAAGTGGAATCAAGCGATAGTTTTAAATTTAGATAAATCAGTTAATTTATTCTCTAAACAAGTACGGAGTAAGCTGTATTTCACACCAAATTAAAATATAATAATGCAAAAATGCAATATGATAATCTTCACTTCACATGCCCATACACATGCATACTCAAACAATCATACACACGTTCTTCGTAAGCTTTCATGAGCTGTTATGGTTGTTTCTGTAAATGAGAACACACCGTATCACTAAATTAAACACAACGGTTATTATTAATAAACAATTACAAATTACGGCGTCAATCACGCCCGCTACTGGAAAATCACTTAAAAGCCTAAAATGGCTAACATCGTAATATATCAATTTAATACTGCCAGTTCATTCGTTCGATCAACATGGTACGACCCTGCAGATATTTTGCGATACATTTTATTCTCTTACGATTCCTTGGTTTAGGGTGGTGGCATCATCCCCACGAAAATAAAACTAGGAATTATCCCGGCCTATACCTGTACTATTCTATTTTGACACAGCTGGTTTGGGTGGTCGGTTTTGTGGGACTAGAAACAATAGATCCTTTTGTCGGTGAGAAAGATATGGATCGATTTATGTTCAGTCTCTCGTTTGTCATTACTCACGACCTGACATTGATCAAACTTTACATATTTTATTTTCGAAATGAAGAAATTCAAGACATCGTCCGCACCATTGAAATAGATCTATATAGATATTACCAAAATGATGACAAAATTCGCGCGACGATCAGAATTTCGCGAATTTTTACTGCAGCTTTCCTTTTCTTTGGTTGGGTGACGATAGGAAACGCAAATATTTACGGTATCGTACAGGATCTTCGTTGGAAAGACATCGTAAAGAATTTAAATGAGACGACATCTAAGCCCTTAAGAACATTACCGCAACCGATTTTCATACCGTGGCCGTATCAGGAAGATAAACACTACATTCTGACATTCATTCTCGAAACAATGGGCTTGTTGTGGACTGGCCATATTGTAATGACTATAGATACTTTTATCGCGTCTGTTATTCTGCATATGAGTACTCAGTTTGCGATACTAAGAGAAGCAATCGTAACCGCTTACGATCGAACGATGATCACTCTTTCTGAAGGGGCTTTGCAAAGTGGCGTTCTTTGTGAGAACAGTAATGGAAACGAAGAAAATAACCAGATTTTTCTTGAATCATTCTATTCAAAAGAGCATATTGAATCGGTATTGGAGAGTACACTGTTAAGTTGTATTCGGCAGCACCAGCTTCTAATTGGGTGAGTCTAAAAAGTGTCTAATTATAAAAGTAAAAGGTATTTAGGCGGTCGTGACCTAAAGGATAAAACGCCTTATGCACTCGTATCTAGCGATGAAGCAATGCCAATGTTCAAATCATACAGGCAGGTACCAATTTTCGTAAGAATATAAATATAAAAAGCTTCTTCATGAAAGACGTCCACGATGAATGAATGTCATACGAGTACATATCTCTATATATAAAAATGAATTGCTGTACGTTAGTTAGTTTTTTTTTATTGCTTAGATGGTTGGACGAGCTCACAGCCCACCTGGTGTTAAGTGGTTACTGGAGCCCGTAGACATCTACGACGTAAATGCGCCACCCACCTTGAGATGTAAGTTGTAAGGTCTCAGTATAGTCTTGCTAAAACTCGAGAACGGCTGGACCGATTTGTCTAATTTTGATCTTGAATTATTTGTGGAAGTCCAGAGAAGGTTTAAAAGGTAGATAAATATGAAAATGCTCGGAATTAAATAAAAATATTTTTTTTGTTTTCCCGTTGATATGTCCCCCGTCGGACGGATTCCTTTTGTTTGTTTTAAGTTTATTTTATACAAAAGTTTGGGTCTTTTATTTATCGATTGAGACACTACGAAGTCTGCCGGGTCAGCTAGTATACATTTAGAAAGCTTCTTCACAAAAGACGTCGACGATGTATGAATGCCATCGTTTAATAAATCGAATTCGAAAAATTCGAAAATATCAAATATAATTACTCCGTACTATAATTAATTGTGCTTTGCAACTGCAATTTTTATTTAATTAATTTAATAATGTCATTTTGTTGTCCTCTTCATAACATTTTTTTTTTTAATTCATAATCTTTTTATTTTTTAATATATTTTACAATGTTATGTTTTTTTTTTTTTTTATGATTGAAAGTTTACTGGTGGCCCGAAGGCCTTTCCAGTTTCACCAGGACAGGTGGGCGAGCAAAGGCTCAGCCAAGAGGGGTGGGATTTGCTAACAACTGCCCGAGCGCCTCCGAAGGAGACCTAACAACTCAAGAGCAATTGTTTCACGAATGAATCTACTACCGGATCGGAATCGCGACCCGCNTTTGTCGGCAAATGTACCACGAACACAAAAATAACTAAAACGAAACAAATAAAAGCTTCCAGGAAAAACACTTGGTCGGCAGATGTATCACGATCACAGGCCGCGCGAACAATGGCCGGGCTAACAAAAGCCGGGCGAACAAAGACCGGGCGAACGAGTGGTCGATGAGCACGTCCGCACGTGACGGGTGCCTCTATCGGAATGGTCAATATCGACCATCCACATACCCGTTATATACATATTCACATACCATACATACCCATACACACGGCGGGAAGTCGTTGGATGCGGAAGGCGGAGGACCGCATTATGTGGAAGGCATTGGGGAAGGCCTATGTCCAGCAGTGGGCAGATAAAGGCTGATGATGATGATGATGATGACATACCCGTCTTTCAAGATTTAAATTCAACTCAAACCAATTAATCGATTTTAAATAATCATGAAACTAAGATAATTAACGTTTTAATCCTCATCTTAATATCATATAATAATCTCAAAATTACTTTAACTTGTTTGTTTGGTATATTTATCCTTTGATGTTCTAAAAGTATTCACGAACAGCGTGAAAAATAAGGTAAAACATAATCTCAGTACATTGTTCGTTTTATTCGGTCTCATGACGTTTCGTCATACATATTAAATTAAACGGGGGGAGTATTGTTCTCTTTTGTATTCAAAGTATAAGTCTACGAACAAAGGTATCTAAACGCCTAACACAACTCAAAATGCTCATGTTGTATTCAGTTCTGACGTTTTCATTTGTGTATACACAGCGAGGAAGGATGTACGGCTAAAAGTTACTGCGATGCAATACTCATACATTGACTGAAAACCAAATTACAAACACAGATATTATTCCATAATATAATCAGAATGAAGATTCAAAATGCGTTCATATGAAATTTGAAGCTTTTTGTTGATTTACTAAGTATGTACAAGAAAGCAGTGAAACTTTTTGTTAGTAAATTCTGACTTGGACTAACTAAGACTCCTGTATGACCATAAAGGACAGTGAAAATTAATTGTAGAGGCCAACTAGAACTGGGCTACGAGCCAAAATACTTTAAAAATAACTATTGTCTCACTATATTTCACTGACTGGAAAGCAAGTCATTCATAAAATACTTAAAACGTAATTAACGTACGGTAACGTATTTTAATTAACGGTATAAAGTCGAATAAAATTATTTGGTAATTAATCATTCGAATGTTGCTATGCCTCAAGTTAGAATAATATTAGTCAGTAATATAATAGGCTTTCATTTACATTTCCGGTTTCTGAAACGCATTCAAGTATTCAATCGACAGGTGTGGGAAATGATAGGAAGTATCCTGTAGCGCAAAAAATGTCAATTCACAGCCAATACGCAGGCAATAAGGGGTGGAGTTGTGTGGTTATGACAACCTGTAATATCTCAGGATTACGACTTCAATATTGTCACTCCTTTTGCCTTTTTTCCACTTAGGTCAACATAATACAAGCCGTTTCATATTCACCTTTGAATAAAAAAATCATCTATTTATAATGAAAAATGCATAAATATTCTATTCCATTCAAAATACCAATACGTGTTTAATAATTTACAATTAATTGTAAAACATAACAGGTAATACATATCTTCTCGTTTAAATAGATTTTATGAACGAATATCATCTATTTTTACTTTGAAATCATAAAATGATTGGAATGAAACAACAATTTTTATCAGCAATAGTTCATATCAAACATTAATCACATTTAACCAGCTGACATTGAACGCAATTATATTGTTGATACAACAATAATTGATTCTGAAGTACACTCATTAAAGTCAAACACTGTATATACGTACATTCAATGGGTTTATTTATTTTAGATGTGTGGAGAAATTCTCCAAAACCTATTCATACGGTTTCATGACGCAACTTTTGTCTAGTATGGCCGGCATCTGCGTGGTAATGGTTCAAGTTTCGGTAAGAAATGTGTATTAATGCTATATCACCTCGCTCCACCTAAATAATTAGAGCCTGAATTGCATTATTAAGTTTTTGTTTTTATTCTTAGAAGTTAAAATTTCATCAATTTAAATAAAACTATTTTTTTTTCTTATTGCTTAGACGGGTAGACGAGCTCACGGCTCACCTCGTGCTGAATGATTACCGGAGCCCATTGCCATCAAAAATGTAACTGCCGCCACCCACTTTGAGACATTCACGCCGAAACGTTTTACGGCGGACTTGAGCAGAGTTGTAGTACCAACCCGTGCGGACTGAGAAGACGCCCGAAAATCAGTTGTACGACTTAATCTCGCATTAATTATTTCAATTAAGCTGCCAGGTCTCAAGATCCAACTAGTTTTTTTTCTGTGTGAAATGAAACATAAAAGTCAAATAATTTAATGGAAAAATAAACGGTAATTAATACGACATTAAAATGTCGATGAATAACGCCTTTTTTCCCGAAGCACGATAAGTCTAAAGTATACGAAACGCCAGATTTAATATTATGATAATAATAATAAACGAGAGATTAAACCGTAAAAGTACTTTTAATTAAGACTACGACACGCGAAAAGTTAATTTTTCAATTTATTTTCTAGTATCAAACAAATGACGTTTAATGATTCTATTTCACAGCAAGACGCATCCAGTTTCAAATCGGTCAGGCTTGTCACATCGTTGGCTTTCTTTTTCGCTATGGTCATACAGTTGGCCATACAATGTTTCACTGGCAATGAACTAACTATACAAGTATGTTTTTTCTCTCTACACATTACATTGTCTGACTACAGCTCTTAACGTTTTATTTGCCAAGTCCACATTCATTATAGATTTTGTTCCTTTTTATCCCAACATCACCAGGTGATAAGGCTCCCGCTGAGTTGCAAGAATTGGAATGCTAATTTGATTTTTATTTGTCTCATAAAACAACCATACCTGTGGGTTGTTTGGATAGCTTATCGAGTCATACAATCCTATAACAATATTATTTATTTATAGTTAATTTTTTATTTTTTTTGTTTTTGCTGCTTTTCTAGGCAGAGGAGCATACGGTCCACCTGATGGCGAGTGGTTGCCGTCGCCCATGGACGTCAGCAATGCCAGGGGCAGAGTCAAGCCGCCGCCTACCATTATAATTTAATGAAAACACCTACCTTCTTAAAGTAGAGTACAAAAGGCCTTTCTTTCTTATTTTATAAAATCGGCCATAGCTGCGTAGCATAAGTAAATCAAGTTTTTTTTTTCTTAATCAAACACCACAATTTCCTTATTCTTTTTAAGTAAGACATAGCCATGTTTTAGGCTTTAAGTGAATTACATCATTGTATTATATTGTTTGATATATTTAATTAATTAGGGTTCTATTCATGTAGGTAACCATTTTCAGTGTGATTTATGATATTTTATCTTATGTTAGTCTGAAATGTGCAGGCTGAGAGAATTGCGGATGCAGTAATGGAAAGTAAATGGGAGAAGATGCCAGTGAGACTGCGACGCCTTCTCTTGGTGACGATGATGCGTGCCCAACGTCCTTTGCACCTTACAGCCGCTGGATTCGCCTATATCGACAACACTTGCTTTCTCTCGGTACACTATTTGTTTTACTTTTCTGTCTATTACTTTCCATATAGCATAGAACATTCTGGACGTTTTGGAGTAAGCTAGTTTTTCATTTTATTTTAACAGCTAAAACCGCCTTTTCCGTTGTTCGAGTTTCATTTTTGCTGACAGCTTGTTATTTTGATTTTATTTATAAATTCTTACATTGTAGCTGAACTTGCAATAGCTCGCCAGCATTAAACAGCAATTAAATCAATAACAGCTTTCTTGCTTAGTTTTTAATTTAAATAGTGGCGTCCGACAAACGGTCCTTTGTTTTATGTTGGCTTTGGGGGAACTATGTAAAGGCATTCGTCTAGATAGGTTTTTTTTTTTTTTTTTGTTGCTTATATGGGTGGACGAGCTCACAGCCCAACTGGTGTTAAGTGGTTACTGGAACCCATAGACATCTACAACGTAAATGCGCCACCCACCTTGAGATATAAGTTCTAAGGTCTCAAGTATAGTTACAACGACTGCCCCGCCCTTCAAACCGAAACGAATTACTGCTTCACGGCAGGAATAGGCAGGGTGGTGGTACTTACCCGCGCGGACTCACAAGAGGTCCTACCATCAGTATTATCTACCGCCAGTAGATCTGTTAGTTGCTTATATAATTAATTAGTTTAAAATGAAAATCTTATTTATGTATCAATTTAATTAAAAAAAAAATCGTTCACAGATCCTGAAAGCAGCTTATTCGTATTACGCAGTTCTTAGTCAGAAACAAGGCTGAGTAAATCAAACAACTCAATGGGCACAATTTTTTTATTGTAATGTCTTCACCAGTTTTTATTTTTCCTAAATCGCTTATCTACAATATAGAAATCTAGTCTATCACAGATAATTTGTATAGATATAATAATTTAAATAAAAAACTACGTTATTTTAGTAATACCCTTACTGACTAATATAAGTTGTATGTATTTTTTTTTCTCTGACGATCAGAGTTCTGTGATCTAACTTGATGACCTAGTTCCAAATTGTTTTTTGGCAATAACAATTTCAATGCATTTCATGTTTAAAACTATTTTCATTAGCATAATTACTCAATGTTTCCTAGAAATACTTTCTAGTACATAATATGTTGTATGTATTACTCTCAGTTCATATACATATAGCTTAAACAATAACCGTTAGATAAGATAAACAATACACAATCTCAATTGTTATTAATAAGCGTCGTTTTGTTCTGCGTTTTTTTTGTTTGTTTTAACGAATTAATATCAAAATTAATTGTATAATCGTAATCAGAGTTCTAAAAGAGGAGGTTTGGGAGTTGTCGAACGGGACCTTTCAGTTGTTTTAATGCTGAGAACGGTCATTTCTTCGCTCCTGAAAAATAAATAGAGACTATAATTACACATTCCCATTATTCTTTTACTACCGCCTAGAAAGATAAAGATATTTTAAACAATATACTAGCTACCCGTCCGCTTCGTTCGGCATTTAAAATTAACATTATTATTTCTCACCCTCACAAACATTCTCATCATTAACACCCCCGGCAACTGGTGTAGGGAGTCCAATTCTCATATAAATATTAACATATCAATTAAGTACATGTATTTTCTACATGGAGACCAAGTTTCAAGTCAATCGGATGCATGGTTCAGTAGTTATAACGAAACATCCGTAAAAACGACTGTAGATTTATATATTAGGTAATATAGAGTATAGATTACATAGCATTTTACCAAATCGTTTGTACCTTAAGTAGCTATTCTAACTGATCTCCGACCGATAGGTGAGCATAGGAACTCGACCTGAGAGAATTGCTAGCACTGACCCTAGTAAGAGCAGTGCTTTGCTGAATCTACCACCGGATCGGAATCGCGCGGAAGAAGATCAAGCAAAAAACTCAGAGGGTTACATACTAATGTACAACTATCGAACACGATTTGTTTTCTAACAGATTTGAAACAAAATACGTACGATAAATAAAATATGACAACGTTGATGATAATGAAACTAATGCAAGAAGAACACATGAAGTAACTCTAAGACCGCTAAGAAAGCGGTCCGCGGATACATTCAAAGCTTCGTCATTAATAGATAGCAAACGAAAACCGAAGTAAAACGTTTTTTTATTGCTTAGATTGGTGGACGATCTCACAGCCCACCTGGTGTCAAATGGTTACTGGAGCCCATAGACATCTACAACGTAAATGCGCGACCCACCTTGAGATATAAGTTCTAAGGTCTCAAGTATAGTTACAACAGCTGCACCGCCCTTCAAACCGAAACGCGTTACTGCTTCACGGCAGAAATAGGCAGGGCGGTGGTACCTACCCGTGCGGACTCACAAGAGGTCCTACCACCAGTAGTTTTGTGTTTTCGATACGAACCTGTCTTCGCCGGTATGCGCTGCGTTATAGAACACGTCTGGAAGTGGCGAGTCGTGTTGGCTCAGCAGTGAACTACCGGCTCTGGGCGAATGAGGCCCGTGGGTCGCGTACGGCGAAAACGGCACCGCAGCACGTAAAGCTGCTAATACTAATAGCATCCCACCTAGAAACAAATTTAAAGAAAGCTTTTAATCTCACTAAAATTATATAACAACCGTTTTACTGGTAGGTACCATCACCCTGCCTATTTCTGCCGTAAAGCAGTAATGCGTTTCGGTTTGAAGGGTGGGGCAGCCGTTGTAACTATACTGAGACCTTAGAACTCATATCTCAAGGTCGGTGGCGGCATTTACGTTTTTAGATGTCTATGGGCTCTGGTAACCACTTAACACCAGGTAGGCCGTGAGCTCGTCCACCCATCTAAGCAAAAAAATAAAAAATAAAAATAATAATAATAATAACTGCGCACGGTCATTTAGTCCCAAATAAGGTCTCCCTGTGTTAGAGTCTGACATATAAATACATATATAGACAATAAGCTCCCAAACACGGAACAAAAAAACCTATTCATGACACGAATGTTTGCGCGATGTAGGAATCGAACCCACAATCCTTGGCACAACAGTCAGGGCTGCTATCTGCTGCCGAGTCAGTCATAGCCGATTCAGACACATCTAAGTAAAGTATTAAGATAACCTTTGTTACCGAATTGACACGTAACATATTAGGCAATACGTTGTACTCATACATAGTCCTCTACGAGCTAGGTGATCTAGTCACAATGCTATTCACATTTTAAATTCCCAGAACTATCATTAGCATTGCTATGTTTTTGCACGTTATATTTTTCTCATGCTTGGAATTAATGTATATTACGTTTAATTAAAACAACATTTACTGGGTCGTCTGTGAGATTAAGAAATCTTTAAATTATTCGAAGAGTTTACTGGTGGTAGGACCTCTTGTGAGTCCGTACTGGTAGGTATCACCACCCAGCCAATTTCTGCCGTGAAGCAGTAATGCGTTTCGGCGTTGTAACTATACTGAGACCTTAAAACTCATATCTCCAGGTTGATGGCGGCATTTACATTGTAGATGTCTATGGGCTCCAACAGCCACTTAACACCAGGTGGGCTGTGAGCTCGTCCACTTAACTATACAATAAACAACAAACGCTTGATTAAACTCGAAATAATAATTAACACTCGCGGAAATCGAAGAAAAACACTGTGTAATATCTATGATAAAACAGATCGAAGGCGAAAAGTAAACTTTTTTTTGAGCCCGCACGGGTAGGCTCGTCCACACATCTAAGCAATAAAAAAAAAATAAAAAAAAAAGCAAAAAAAAATACTGACCTGCCACTGTCGACAGTAAAGTTAGATTGGCGAATAGCAGTGCTGTAGCAACGCAAGCGTAAAATGGCGCCCGTGCTCGACCGCACGACCAACGCATGAAATCCCAACACCTAAGGCCCATCGTATATTCGCCGCGTCGACACAGTAAGTCCACGAATAGAGCGGCTACCCACATCGTTTCAAGGATGAGGACGGTCGCCGCACCTACCCTGGAATACAAGGAAATAATTGACTTACCTTGTTTCATAAATAGAGCTTGGTTTCTTGAGAACAGTAATTTAAAATACAAAGAAAACGTATACATTTTTCTAGCATCGAAATAGCGACCATTTGCTAAAATTTTGTGCATTATGTCAATTGACTAACTTTACATGCGAAAAACAATGTCCTAATTATTATACACTTATGAAAACTATTTTTTTTAAACAAACTGTTATAATATATATAATATAGTATTTATATGTTGAAATATAAATGAAAACTTTTTTTTAATCTTGAACAGGCTTTTATTAGTTTAGTTTGTATTAAGTTGTAATGTTATGTTGAAAAATTTGAACGTTATTTTTGACTTCAAAGAGTCCGATTAACATAAGAATTTGAATCCGCATAAGGAACAATAACAATACTAAAAAGTTTATATCTTCACCCTAATATACCTCGACAATATCAGTAGCTTAAAAAAAGTTGTAATTAATTTTTAGCTTGGTATGATATTTCTATCAATTTTTTGTTTTTGAACTACTTAATAATATACTTAGTCTGGCCATAAATACTGTTACAATTAAAAATAAACAACATATTACATTTGAATTTGGAATCTGCCATTTTTATATGATTGCTCATTGAGTTTTATCATTTTGGCGCCAATACATTGTACAATATTTTGCGATATTAAAATGGAGTGGGGTGATAAAGAGAACCGAATCGCTGTGATTGCATTCCACAAAGTAGGTATGGAGCCAAATGCAATTTTTAAAACTCTCCATACGCTTGGTATTAGTAAAATGTTTGTGTACCGGGCTATTAATAGGTGCAATGAGACCTCCTCTGTTTGTGACAGAAAAAGATCTGGCCGTCTACGTAGTGCTCGTACGAAAAAGGTGGTCAAAGCAGTAAGGGAAATAATTCGAAGAAATCCTGTCCGAAAGCAAAAGATTTTATCTCGGGAGATGAAGATAGCACCTAGAACCATGTCGCGTATTTTAAAAGATGACTTAGGACTTGCAGCCTATAAGAGGCGTACTGGTAATTTCTTAACTGATAATTTAAAAGAGTATAGGGTGACAAAATCGAAACAACTACTGAAGCGGTACGCAAAGGGAGGTCATAAAAAAATGTTGTTTACGGATGTAAAAAAATTTACAATTGAGCAACATTTTAACAAACAACATGACTGTATTTATGCTCAAAGCTCTAAGGAAGCTTCCTAATTAGTCGACAGAGTGCAACGTGGCCACTATCCGACTTCAGTGATGGTTTGGTGGGGTATTAGCTATGAAGGAGTGACTGGGCCATACTTATGTGAAAAAGGTATCAAAACATCGGCACAAGTATATCAAGATACCATTCTTGAGAAGGTAGTGAAGCCCCTTAACAACACCATGTTCAATAATCAAGAATGGTCCTTCCAGCAAGACTCGGCGCCAGGTCATAAAGCTCGGTCTACGCAGTCTTGGTTGGAAACGAACGTTTTGGACTTCATCAGAGCTGAAGACTGGCCGTCGTCTAGTCCCGATCTTAATCCGCTGGATTATGATTTATGGTCAGTTTTAGAGAGTACGGCTTGCTCTAAACGCCATGATATTTTGGTGTCTCTAAAACAATCCGTACGATTGGCAGTGAAAAAATTTCCCATGGAAAGAGTGCGTGCTTCTATTGATAACTGGCCTCAACGTTTAAAGGACTGTATTGCAGCCAATGGAGACCACTTCGAATAACCTTTTTATACTTTAAATTGTTTTATATTTATGTATTAAACTAACACACTGTAAACGTAATAAATGTTATTTGCAATAGTTTTTTTTTTTTATTGTAACGGTATTTATGGCCAGACTAAGTATTATTAGTCAATGATATCGGTGATCTTATGCGCCATGGTATATTATTAAGTTGGCAACCAATTTATTTTAATGCCCTTAGAAATTAAAAGAAAACATAATATGCAAACAAAACTATTCAAAAATGTTTGTGTTATCGGGGCCTAAATCAAAAGGCTACGTTCTTGCATGCCGAGGTTTTATTTATTTATTAGTCTTGCTAATAAAAGATTTACACAATACAAGTGTCGTTAAAAAGACTAATGAACAGTTCTTAGCACGCGTATTCTTTATTGGATAAAATAGCGTTCATATAAATACAGCTACGCTAATATAAATTAAGAATAAAGTATCACATCAAACAAAGCATAAATACAAAAAAAGTACATATAAAAATTTAAAACCTGAACCAATTATAATTAACACAAAACCAAGGCAAGCCTCAAAAACCAAGAAAAACTTAGAAAAAGAAAAGGAACGCCTTGTAATAAATTTATCATAACAAAATTATAATAATTTAGCGGTGGTAATTAATTAGATTTAGCGGTTTTGATTTTTATTACATGAAGTTAATCCTTCATCGTTGTTCGTAACACATTATTAATGGAACGTATTTCTGTACTAGGTACGTTTTCTTCTACCCGGTATAATGGCATGGGAAAATAAGAATTTTTGTATCTAAATATAGATATTTTTTTTATAATAACATTTGATTGTTAGGAATTTCGTTTTATTACTGAAACTGATTTAATAGACAACAAGGATATTCAGATAATTTCGAATCAATGAATATTTAACGACAACTTTTAGCCATAGTACAGGTATGTACTTACAGTAAACATCTTATTGTGTATGTTGTGTTGTTATCGACAAACTAACAATAGTCTGACCTTTGGTGTATTTGCCAATTGCCTTGTATTTTCTTTAGACAAAAGTTATAGTAATTTACAGGAATTCTTAAATGTACATGCGTAGAGACCTTGGAACAACGTAGTTTCAAATTATTTATTAGCAGAAAGATGTCGTCATATAATATCATTATACGCCTAACTACTACTAGTTATCCTGAGTTATTACCAAAAATATCATCAAAATAGTGTTTCATGATTTTAGAAGCAATCGAATGAATTTGCATAAATCAATTTTCTTTATTTTTTTATCCTCTTAATTCATGGAATCTGATATACAGATAAAGAGCCTTTAATAAGCAAAAACAAAATAGCATCAACGTGCCGTGATAATAAATCATTAAGAGAATTTAATAAAAACCTTAATTAAGCAACTACGTTAATTGAAACTATTTTATTTATAGCGTTAACTTCAAGCGTTCCCGGAGTATTACAGAAGTTTGAATTCGATCTTGCATACAAATGGCTTAATAAATGAGTTTCAATATGATAATGGAACAGGCGCGGCGCCTGCGTGATCTACGAACGTAAGTCCGATATTACTTCCACATATAAGTGGAACAACATCCTGTGATAAAATGTATCTCGTTTCGTTCCAAAACAAAGAAGGCTTAAAACTGATACGATCTCATCTCGAATTATGGTATCTGAGTTTCGCTGTCCAAAAGCATCTGGAACAGTTTCAAAGGGTTTTTTTTTATTGCCCTTGTAAGCAGACGAGCATACGGCCCACCTGATGATGAGTGGTTACCGTCGCCCATGGACTTCAGAAATGCCAGGAGCAGAGCCAAGCCGCTGCCTACCGAGCAATGCCAGGGGCAGAGCCAAGCCGCTGCCTACCGTATATATAACGAGAGGTCAATTTCAATTCGATTCAAAGTTTGTTTTTCAAATTAAAGAAAATATGGGTTAGGTAAACGTGATATAACAAGTCTCATGAGTTTATAAATTTTTTTGCGAAAAACTCTACAAAAGACTTTTAGTTTTCAGCAGTGACGCGTTTATTACGCGCTGCCGTAAATGATAGTTTAATATTAAATGACGGACTTACAGCAGTGCCGGCGCAACCTCGAATTGAAGGACAAGCAGTTCAGAACCGGCTCCGCTCATCACTGAAAATAATGTAAAATTTTATAAATAGTTCAGTTTGATTCGTTAAGTCGACGAGATATTTTTTTAAATCATAATTCGTTCGATTATTTATTTTCTTATTAAATTAACCTACAGTATATTGTATATCGTCTTCTCGCATTGAAACTGTATAATTTCAAAACTTCTTAATTTTATAGGAGAGTGTTTTAAAAGTATAACATGTAATATTTTTAATATTAATCATATTTGCAATATTAATTTTTTATTTTTTACTAGTTACATTATCTGTCTTTTAAAGTAAGATAAAATTATGTATTAATTTTGTTAACAGTAATCAAAATATAGGTAAACTAAAAAAAAAAACGTAAAACTAAACTACGCTCTTTTAACATTATTTATGAGAAAAATACTGGTGATACCAAATGTTTACGCATATTAACTCAATTTCGAATATTTTTGGAAATTGTACACTTTTAATACGAAAAGGCGATATATATACAGCTTGTAATAAGTAGCGGCGTAGCCACACCACTACCATTGGTAACCACTTTCTATAAGGCGAGCCATATTCTACGTCTACTTTTGCAAGAAATGTAAACAATGATTAAAAAATCCTATGCCAATTTTACTAGAACGTAAAAAAAAAATTATGCTGCTAACCCTAAAAAATGTTACGTTCCGTTTTTTGGGGGGCGTATAATCAAACGATTTTATCTGTTTTTTGCGATGTGACGCAAAAACTCATTAAGTTATTTCGCTTCTGAATCCATAGCAGTTTAAGTGATAGTGTATCGAACTCACGTTTCTAATCAACGAATCCATACTAAAACACATTGTGCTTTCCGGGAAATTTTGTTAATTAAATGTCGATATTACTCAAAGTGACGTGCGTGTTTCAAATTTACATATAAGTGGTCGCAAAAAGTTTCGAGTGTGTGTGTTCGACCTGTTTAGAACAGTCGTACGTCGAAACATGTAGGTAAAGTAAAAATTTCGCAAACCCTTTACGGTAGGTACGTGAAAAACATGCAAATCTCAGACCGCAGTCAGGGAAAGCACGCCGGAATGTTTTTGTGGAATGTAGATTAAAAATCGACGCGACCGTATTTGCTCTCTGTGTGCGTTGGCACTGGGAATGAATATACGTCATTTCACTTTTTAATACGATTCCTATTAAACGCTAAAACTGGTAAAAATTGCAGATATAATTGAATATGCAATTGCGAAAAGGGCACATGTCGCATATTTTGTCAAATACGTTGTTTCATATACATGTAGTTTTGAGACTTACCTACACCCATTTTATAATAATTCCAGTAATTCTCAATTGCTAATTAACACTAAGATAGATCTCAAAAGTTATGTAATATTTTTAATTTTACACTGCTTTAGAAAATAATCAGTTTTTTTCATTTCCTGAACATTTTACATTTTCAGAGATGTGTCCTTTTCGAAATTGCATATTTAATTATAAAAATTCGATTTGTTAGTAAGACCACCAGAAGTACCATTTATTAGGATTGGAAATTAAACGACTCCAAGATACATAATTTTAATTTCTATATACAACATAGCTTTCGTGCGTCATTTCAATTTTATTGTTGTTTTTTGGAAGAAGCAGAGTTCTGGAATTATGAAAGATATTTAATGTAGAACAGCATAGAATTGCAAAATAATCTGAATGATTAAATTACCGTAACCAATAATTAATTTACGTTAATTAAAACAATAAGTGAACAACGTCAGAAACTTGACTGTCGCTGCCACCCTTGCGACCCTTGAGAGAAAAAGCACATTTTAGGTATTACTATAGGACCCAGAAATACATACAATAATAAATAGTTTATACAAAATTAAAACTAATCTTTCGTCACGGGCATCCCCGACCACAAAAATTGTAAGCTTTCGTAACGTCGGAAACGATATAATAACAATAAAAAACACGAGATTCAACCGTAAAAGTTGTTTTAATTAAATCTACGACCCCCGAAAACCATAGAAAATTACTTTTATATGTTTAAATGTACACATATATGAGTTAAACACTCCGACCAGTAAACACGTTTGTTACACAGACAATAACCTGATAGTGGTCGATCTTAAGACTTCAAAGACTTCAAGGGGTATAACGGCAGTATCATACTTCAAAAGAAAACGCACAACTACATGGCGGTAGAAATAGGCAGAATTTTTTTATGTACAAGTGACGGGAGATAATATGCTCTACCACCAGTTGTTACGAAAATTTGCCGTAATTTACCACTTTCATTGTATATTGCACAATGATTCCTTAACATCCCACTGACTTTCTCGCCGGATATTCTCAGTGGGTCACGTTTCCGATCCGGTGGTAGATTCTGCGAAGCACTGCTCCTGTTAGAATACCTCCGGTTTGAGCCCCGAGAGCTCACCTGCACATTATTTTTTCCTACCTAAGCTGATAGCCTTGAGAGGCTATTTCAGCGTAACCTTAACTAGTAGGTGAGCTCATGGGGCTCAAGCCGGAGTGATGCCAACAATGACCCTAGCAAGAGCAGTGCTTCGCAGAATCTACCAACGTATCGGAAACGCGATCCACTGAGAAAATCCGGCGAGAAACTCAGTGGGCTGTGTCTATGGGTTAATTCGCTCGTCGAGCCCTTCGTCGCAAGCGACATGTTCGACGAGGAAAGTAACCGGTGCTTGTGGTACCTAAAAGCCCCGTTAATGGATCGGGAGGATCCGTAATGACGTGTTTTGGGCGACGTCGACTGTTTACCATTCGGTCTACAGGATCGGGTAGTCACCTACACGCTAGGGTAACGCTAATATAGCCTCTCAAGGCTATAAGCATAGGTAGGAAAAAAATCCTTAACAGTGGACACCTGCCAGTTGCAGTGTTTCTTCGAACAATTTATACCTGCTCATGAAATTTGAATCCCCGCTATGATCGCATCGCTCAATACGAAATCACCGGGCTTCTTATAATTTAAGTGTTCATACCGTGTTCGTGGAAATTTTAGATGTTTTAATTTTTGTTTACTTTTACGATCAATTTGTTACAAAAAAGTTATAGAAGCCGGTTGATGTCTTGATCTTGAGATAAGCACCTCCTTATCATTTCATTGTTGACTAGCGGAAGACAAGAAATGATTACGGTGCGTCGTGATACATTGAAACAAATACAAGGTCATAATTAACATTATGTCAGCCATTTAAAAAAAAAAGCACGATAAAAAACTTAATGCTGTATGAAAATCTAACTCCAAATTATTATAATAATATTCATGGTATGGCGACGCTGCATTCGTTTTATATGAAATGAATTTTAATTCTAGTCTAAAATAATATACAAGAAGTGTAAAAACGAAATAAATTCAAAACTTAATTGCGTAGAAATACTAATAAAAACGGTTCCCCAAGTATAGCTTTATAAATACGTATGTACTCCTTCAATTACTGCTGTATGAGGCTTATTACATCAATCTCAATTACTCTTTCTACTATGTCGGTACGATACGTATCTATGTTGTATGATTAGGTTTTACATTACATTTCACTGATCTTATGCTAAGCGTGAATCTTCCTCCGCGACTTTGGACAGGCAAATCAGGATAGAAAGTAGTGGGAAGGTATTACTTAGATATGATAAGAAATTATGATGGCAGGTGACCTTTTAAGACGGTGTCTTAAGACCCGTATCTTCTAATTGATAGAGAAAAGGGATATGAGCATATAAGACCCACTAACCAACATTATTTGTGATACATTATATTTCAGATGTTTGGTATTAGATACCGCTGAAATATATATTAAAAATTGTTAATAAGCAGTCAACCGTGAGTGTTCATGAACACACTACACGCTTTTGATGGTTTTAGAAAAATGAAACTATCATGGTTTGATAGATTCTCTTTTTGAACTTGCAATCGATAAGAGGCATCTAGAATACCTGGCGTTTGGGAGTGCGTGTGGAACAAAACTTCGAAGGCCTATGTTAAACATTGGACCTACGTGGGCTGAGAAACAGTAGCACCGAAATAAAGTTGTTAATGACGCGATATACTCAGAACGCATTTAGGTAAGGCTAAACATAGAATTGTATGAGTTTTACGTACATATGTCCAAAATAAAACTACAATATGCGCCGGGACTGCGCTGAATCAAACACCACCGGGACTGCGCTGAATCAAACACCCTGAGACCTTAGAACTTATATCTCAAGGTGTGTGGCGCATTTGCATTGTAGATGTCTATGGGTTCCAGTAACCACTTAACACCAGGTGGGCTGTGAGCTCGTCCACACACCTAGGCAATAAAAAAAAAAAAAAAAAAACTAATTTACTTACATTTCACGATCTAATCATTGCAATCGCTAAAGATGTTAAATAAACTACGTTTTAAAACCAGTCTTTGTGCTTTCAATGCTTGAATTAAAAACCGTGAAGGATAACAATAATTATGACCTTTTTTTTTAAACAGTGACTATAGCTTAATGCGTATTTCAATAGATTAGTTAAGATTTAGTGTAAAACAATATTAATCAAGTCGTAATCATAAGTTGTTGTTGTTGTTGTCTTAGGGTAGCCGGTTGGAAAATAGGGCCCTCACAAGTTGTCTCCACTTTACCCTGTCTTGCGCTTGCTCCCTAACAGTAGTATCTATACTAATTTATACTAATATACTACAGTGGTTTTTACGAATGTTCCGTTATAACTATAGAACAATACATCCGATTGATTTGAAACTTAGTATCCATGTAGAAAATACATGTACTTAATGGATAGGCTAATATTTATATGAGTTGGACTCCCTACACCAGTTGCAGGGGCGTTAATGATGAGAATGTTTGTGGGGGTGAGAAATAATAATATTGAATTTAAATGCCCAGCGAAGCGGGCGGGTACAACTAGTATTATATATTATCAGTAGCTTAAATGATACTTCTTAAACTGAAAGAGTAGATAGTACTCACCCACTGCAGTAATAAGTCCCCATAATCTAGCAAGAGGCTGCAGAAGCTCCCAAAGTCTTAAAGCTAATGATTTATTGGGAGGTCCTGGTCCCCTTCGTGTCGGGACACGAATCGTTTTCTGAGGCTGCGGGTCAGCCTCACTGTCTGACTTCTCCAAGTCCACATTCATTATTACTGTCTCATACTAAATGTAATAATAATGATATAGTAACTAATATTTCAATTGGTAAAAATATTTTTTAAGAAACGTGCTTTGTTTACGTATGTGTTATTATTAAATTTGCAATTTTTCACGTCTTATAATTTCGTTGTTCTTATTATAGTACTATTTAAAAGAATTAGCTGAGTTATGTAGTTATCAGTCAATCATGATTTTGGGTTTTATTATAATATATGTATAGGGTATTTAAATCAATCACGTTGTCTTTTTCTGTTTACAAATAATGCTCATTGAATAATCACTTTAACAGATAATTATATTTGTTTGGCATCCTGCCCTGTTACCAAAAATATCTCACCACCTTGAATATACTACGTTCTATTTTCAAAATGTTGCACTTGTTTTCCACTGATTTTCCTCTATGGAAAACACAAACGAAATAATTTGACCAGAAAAAAATTAGGCATGATAACTTGATTTTATTGAAAAAATTGAATGTGCGTTATAGAGAACAGTTTTTCTTTCGCGGGAAAGCGTTGCGGGCGTACGGCGCGCACGTGCACCTTAGACTAAAGACTGCAGGAAACTGAGAAACAGAAACACGCTAACATCTCAACGCTGCATCTGCTAGATTCACATATTAATGCTTACCGTTGAAAACCCGGTCACGTTAATTTCTCCACTTTTAAAGACACGAATACATCGCTAAAACATACCATTTATCTACATATCTAGTTTGCAAAGAAAACCCGGAGGTCAATAAACATTTAATTTCAATTGAAAGTGAGTTTAGTTAAGCACTATCTCATATAGTTGCTCGATTCAGCTATAATATAACAGTTAGGTTTCTTTCGTGCCTATCATAAGTAACTCATAGGTACAGCAAAGTACCACTACCACCATCGTAGCCACCATTTTGATTTTTAATGATCTTGATGAGTACAAACACATTATTTACGAGCTCTGTTTTACATTCTCGTACTGTTTCAAGACCAGTCGTAGGTAAAAACAAAGTATCGTTTGCGAAGAATGTAAAAATATAATACCGTATAACGGTATATTGTGATCAGCGGTGACCATCATTTTTCAAGGCGTCTGCTACTCCGAACAAAAACACAAGACAGTAAAATTAAGCATAGCTATACTGTGCCTATACTTTTCGCTTGCAATACCGCCGCACTGTATCCATTCATATCAGAAAATTCGCAATGATTTTATAGGGGATAAATAAGTTTTAAGCATTTTTTACCCTTACATCACAAGTTACTATTTTTACCTCGATTGTTTCAAAAGATATTTTTTATATTCCCTCCCCTATGTTACTCACAATATATTTTAGCAGCTCCTCGCGTTCCCGGCGAAAAGTCCGTTTAAGATGTTTTTTAGACATTTTTTGGATTAATTTTTAAAGATTTTTACGTGGTAATCTACACAGTTGGCCACCAACACTGTAACAAATAAAATAAAACAATAATATCACATTTAAATTGGTAGTATTCAATAATATTCACTGTGTTTTAACTTTCGCGACAATCTTTATTAAATATTCTGTGATATTAAAATGGAAGAGGTGATAGATAAAACCTAATTGCTTTAATAGCATCATACAAGTACTTATAGATCCATTTTAAGTTTTGTAACTCTCTTTCGGCTTTGTTTTAATCATTTCTCCATGCCCTACTATTAGAAAGGAATTAAAAAACATTTTATATCTGTGTCAGAAAAAGATGGCCATCTACGTATCGTATTAAAAATATGATTAAAGTAGTGGAGGAAATCTAAAAAAATCGATACGAAAGCAAAATATATTGTTCAAGGAAATGAGAACGCCCAAAATCAGATCACGTAGTGTTTCATGTAATAGAATTTTTTTTTGTCTTAATGTTAAATTTCTTCTTGTTGTTTGTTTATGGAGTATCAAAGTGTTGAAAATGTACTTCTAGATATTTCCCCAAAAGCTCCACAAAAGCTTAATACGCCGGACTGACCAAATGTGCATCAGGCTACAATTAACCGTCCTTAATGCATTTCAAGCAGACGCACACGGCTATCATAATTAAAATTCACTTATAAATTGGCACACCTTTCTAGCTAGAACATTTCAATCAAGGCACCATTCATTGAAAGGTCACGGTTAGGGCTATGTCCTAAACCAACGAGGGTAACTTTTAATTTTTGTAGTTATTTGAAAGTATGCAAATTGCCTGAAAATTAATTTAAGTGAAATTTTATCTTTTAAAAATCGGTTGTACCTAGTCTTTATCTATTCCTTAGGAAAACAACAAATATTCCTTTTTTTACAAAATTTGGCTGTATGGTTAAGTTTTTGTAACATAAAGATGTAAACAAACACGAAGTCTATAGTCTATAGTTAAGTATAGTTGAAGTTTGTCTATTGGTTGTGTTTAGCGAATCTTAAACCAATAACCATAAAGTGTTGATTTTTTCGAACGCAGTGGCTATATTATTGCGGCTAAAATTCATAGAAATATGCAATCTGGAAGTGGATCTAAAAATCCTCCATGGGCTCGATCAAATGTGAATACAAACATGACGGGAATAAACCCTCAAATAATGGATCCCAACGCCATGATGACACAACAAAGCATGATGCCCTTTCAACAGACTCAAGCAATGTTTAATCCTATGCAAGCCCAAGGTGGTATGGCAATGCAAATGACAGGACAAATGCCTATGAATCAAATGGCTCAAGGTCAAATGTTTCCCGGTAATGTTGTGGCATATCCAACGCCGCGTGCATTAAACCCCGGTATCTATCAAAATGCACAAAATAACCAATCATCAACAACTGAACAACGTGTATTCACTGGCACAATAACTAAAACTCACAATGATTTCGGTTTTGTGGATCATGATGTGTTTTACCAAACCTCAGTATGTGCAAAGGGTATTATACCCAAAATTAATGACCGAGTACTCGTAGAAGCAACATTCAATCCTAACATGCCATTCAAATGGAATGCTACTCGTGTGCAGGTCCTGCCTAAAGCGGGAGCTTGTCAAAAACCTCCGCCTACCAAAAGTAACTCTTATAATGCAGTACCACCACCATCAGTCGCAAGGAAAGCGCCTCCATCAAGACGTGATGAGCGTCCCACAAGAAGAGATGACAGAGTATGTTTGCATGTCAACACTTTATAGTTGTACATTATCAAAAATAAATTTAACAACATAAAAAAAAAAACCCGATTAGAATGAAACATTTGTTCCATAGATGTGTAAACAAGCTCACGACCTACCTGGTGTTATATTTTTACTGTAGCCTGTAGATATCAACATCAATATCTTGAAATGAGATCTATTTCTCAATTGTGTAGAAAATGGCTATTCCAAATTCTTGATCAAATCAGAATGTACTGCTTCAAGGTATAAGTAGCCATTGTGGCTACTATACAACCTGTGAATGTACTATATTAAACTACCTGTAAAGGCTCATGAGACATCCTATCACCAGTGAGTAAAGATACTTCACTACCAGTAATAAACATAGAAAAGGTTAGAAATTTAGACAAATGTCACTACATTAAGGCAATGTGAAATTGAAATATATGCAAATCCTCCTCACATCGTTTCCTCGCTGCTGAGGGTCGTCACCATTATGTTTTGGCAGGATTTTATTTTTTGTTCTCTTTCTTTTAATTTACTTTCACAATCAAAATATTAATAGAGTGGTATAAATTCACATTTGTTTGAACTTTTTAGAATCAGAAATGAGTTGATCAAACTCAATAGATAGTTTATAAATAATATTTTTGTATTAGATATGTATTATATTTTGTAATTTGCTTTCAGAAAAGATCCAGAACAAGAAGCAGAACTAGGTCTAGAGATAGACGTGACAGCCGTGCTCGTAGAGATTCACCTCCTCCTAAACGATCAGTTGTAAGACAACCATCACCAATTAAGTATTCTGTGAGAGTTCCCCGCATACCATTAGATATGTAAGTATGATTTTTCTCTAACCGTTTTGTGTACAAATAAAGAAACTCTCATGGATTGATTTGGTCTACAATGTTTTATTCTTTACTCCCATCACTTAAGTAACAATACTGTGCAAGTTTACTGGGCAGTGTTGTTACTGGCATTGTGAATATCCATGATGAATGGTCACTTAACATAAAGTGAGCTGTATGCTAGTCTTGGCAATAAAAAAGTGAAATTTTCTTACTTTTTGGCAGAAGCAAAAACATAAAAGGATTTTTTATTAGATTAGAAGGTTTTTTAGATTTATTTCATTCTTCCACAAATAGATAAACATAACATTTTAGCTATTTATGTTTGTATGTTTATATTATTGTTTTACAAATGGAGTCAATTTAGCACTATATTTTTAAAAGCATCATGCTATTCTTTCATTGTTGAAATACTTTTTTGAATTTCGTAAGAAACTGTTTACTTAGCATAATTAAATAATAAATTGACATCCAACATTGGATTTGAACCCAGTACGTAAAAAAAGCGCCAGCAGCTTCTTAGAGGTTATGTGATGATGCTTGTGAAATTTCACTAACATCGGTATCATTATTAACCCTTTGCACTCGAGAGGTGACTCGCTCACAAAATAAGAGGTAACCTCTGGTGCATAGGGTTAACACTATCATGTTTGGTGCTTTTAACAATACGATATTATTATTGTTACAGACAAAAAGTTGATGTCCCTGCATTGTCTCAAAGATACACAAACTTATATATACCATCTGATTTCTTTTCTGCCTGTGTGAGGTGGGGAGAGACATTTCCTCCTTCTGCACCACTGTCTCTCAACAACTCTTGTAGCTACCATATTATGAGTAAAGAAATTGAGAATCCAAATAAAAATGACACAGTATTGGAACCTCCTGATGCAGATTATAGATTTTCAGCTAAGGTTTGTACTTTTAAAATGTATTTTTTTTTACTGTTTACAAACAATTTTAAAGGTAGGAAGCAGATTGGCTCTGTCCCTGGTATTGCTGACGTCCATGAGCGATGGTAACCACTCACCATCGGTTGGGTCGTCTGCCTACTAGAGCAATAAAAAACAAACAAAAAAAATGTCTCGTGTGTTCAAGTTCGATTTCATTTTTCACATTGTGTAACTGTGACAGGTTGCTAACTTTGTATTTGTAAAGAAATTTGTTTACTTGTCATAGGTAATGCTAATGAGTATGCCGACGTTAGAGGCATTGTACCAAAAGTGTGGACTTACAAAATTAGAGAAAGAAGAAAAAGATAAACGCCCAAACAATAAGACTGCACTGCATCCTACACGCCTTATAAAATTCTTAGTGGGACAAAAAGGGAAAGGTGGCGAAAATTTTGCAATTGGGGGACCATGGAGTCCTTCATTAGACGGTGAAAATCCCCAAACAGACCCAAAAGTATTGGTTAAAACAGCGATACGAACATGTAAAGCATTAACAGGCATCGATTTATCTTCTTGTACACAGTGGTGAGTTGCTAATGAGGTTGTATACGAAACCCTTGAGTAAGAAGTTTTTTCTTTGTGGCAAAGAATTTCTAATGCTAAATAATTATGTATACAAAGAAATAGCTTCTGTCTCTTGTTGTTCCTGAAATTCGTCATGGTACCGCACACATTCCATTTTGAGAGTATGGAGGTGTTTATACACAAGCTGAACAGATGCAGACGTACCCACCTACACCAACGAATAGATCCCTATTAAACACTCTCGTTGCGGATGTGTTGTGTCCATGCGTGCAGTCGGTCGGCTGTCAACTTGTGAGTATGCTACTACATTTGTATTACCATGCAGGTACCGAATGGTGGAGTTTTACTACTGGCGCGAGGGCAGCGGCAACAAGTCGCGGCTCGAGTGTGTGGTGTTGTTCCTGCCAGACGTGTGGTCCGCACAGCCTTCGCGTATCGAGTGGAGCAGCGTTCAGGACCAGTATAAGGCGGCGTGCGATGCGGCCATCAGGAAACTTGACGGCGCCAGCTCGACTGTAGACAAGAAGCAGCCGTCTGCGGCGACTACTGCGGGGGCGGAAACTGCGGCCGATGCAGAAAATTGCGAAATTGTTTGTTCCCAGTTTTGTTTAGTTACGTTTCCGGCTGCGCGAGGTCCTCTTATATCGACGATTGCCTCCTCCACTGCTGACTTCAATTTTCCTGTTCAAGTGAAGACGCCGATTTTTATATTACTAGTATCATTGTAAACCCTTTCAAATCGTTTATCTATAGAATCATCGAACTAATTTGCCATTCGATTCTCATTAAGCTTCTCATTGCAAATCACGTAAAATTAGTTTCGATTTTCAATGTAATAACGGTAATTGAAATTTTTCAGGAAGCAACAAATGTTGATGATGGTACAATAACAATAGACGAAAATGATGAGGATAAAGCCGAGGATATCAAACTTGATCTTGAAGCAATGAACGCAGAACAATTGCGAGAAGAATTAAAAAAATGTGATTACAAATCTAAGGGTGTGTAAATTTTACTAATCAAATCATACAGAGTAATGAAAATGTTGGTCATGACTTAAAAGTGTTTGTGGCGCTTACAGGATTACGATCTCAAATAATTTCACGTTTGTCGGAACTTTCAAAAACCGACAAAGAAGATGGAGGGGACGTCATGGATCTAGAAGATGATGAGAACTTAGAAAACAATATTCATGAAGACAACACAATTCAGTCACAAAATGAGGAAGAAGAGAATAAAGGGGACAACATAGAAGATGAAAAACCGAATGACGAAAAGCAGAATGAACCACAAGCTAATTCTAAAAAAGACGAGGGAGAACAAAAGGAAATAAAGAAGACAGATAAGGAAGTAGAAGAAGAAAAGAAAAAAGTAAGAACAAAAATCTACCTTTTATATTTCGTAAGGGCATTTGTTGCGATCATAAATATCATCCTATAATGGGCATAATAACATCACCTGAAGAGAGAGAGAGAATATATTTTATTGCACACCAAAACACAATAAACATTTAAAAATACAGTCAACAAATAGATGTATTTGTACAATAGGCAGTCTTATCGCTAAAAGCGCTAGAACCGTTTTGAAAATTTATGCAGGAAACATCTTCTTCCGAGCAGATGAAGTTTCTCGCTAGACCGACGGTTCGGAACTTTTATAAGTGCAAACTTATCTTGAAAAAGTTGATAGCGAAATGTAGCCATTTGTCAATTATGATATGTTCCATTATAGATAACCAATACAAGCACATAGATTTTCTTTCTGCAAGTAATAGTTTTTGTATTGTAAGTTTTTATAGTTTTGGTCTTATTATATATTTTATTATAAATGTAATCATTTACTTTGAGTTACGTAATACGACTTCGACGCCATCATTCATATTTTTGGGCCTTGTTTACCCAATAACACCATATGGGTTGTAACTTGCTCATTCAGTATAGTAAAAAAAATTAAATTTCCATATAAAACTTTTGAATCAAATATATGCGTATTTATTATTTTTTAGATTGAAAAAGAAAAACAAAACCTTAAGTCCCGTTATGAAATACCAAATTCACCACACATTTTGGTGCATCCGTCAGCCACCGCTAAAGCTGGTAAATTTTGCTGCAATGTGGCAACCCTGTCGTGGATGCTAGACTACAGGGTTACCGACAACAAGGAACACAGCTTCGAGGTAAAGTAATTCCTGATTTGTGCCACTTTTTTTTATTTTCGTCTATTTCATACACTAGAAATTTCAATGCATTGTATGTTTATGTGAATTCACAGCTATTTGTATTCGCGGAGCTTTTCAACGAAATGTTAATGAGGGATTTCGGTTTTTATATTTATAAAACGCTATATACACTACCAGAAAAAACTGAGGAAATCAGTGATAAGAGTTCCGATAAAGCCGAGAAGAAGGACGAAAAGAAAACCGAGGAAAAAAAAGATGAAAAAAAGGATGATAAAGATAGAAAAGAAGACAGGCGTGATGAGAAACGTGAATCGCGTGACGACAAACGAGATTCTCGGAAACGAGAAGTAAAAGTAAGATAGAATTTGTTTTATTTAAGATGGATTTATTTATTTGTATTAAGAAAATTATAAAACTATTCCAATTGAAAGACTAAGTCACTTACTGGTAAATGATTAATATAAAGCCCTTATTATTTTTAAGTACAAATGAAAGAAGAGAAAGAAAGCGTTATTTATTTAATAACTATACTTGAGACCTTAGAACTTATATCTCAAGGTGGGTGGCGCATTTACGTTGTAGATGTCTATGGGCTCGAATAACCACTTAACACCAGGTGGGCTGTGAGCTCTTCCACCCACTAAAACAATAAAAAAAAATTAAAAATAAAATATAATTAAAGCTATAAAAATACTTTCAGGATTCTCACAGCGATGATGAGGGTACTGGCTCCCCGAACCGACGCAGTCGCGGTGTTGAGTTACCTCCAGATCCGTATCTACTTCTATCACTTGTATATTTTGATACAGCTCGAGGTGGAACAATGACCAAAAAAGACCTACAAAATTTATTCATGAGCCTCGGTTTGCGCTTATCTCGTTCACAAATACGCTCCATATTAGAAAAAGTTTGCATCAAAGAACTGTTCAATTACAAGTAAGTCAAAAAGTCTGTATCTTAATTCTCTTAATTCTGTATAATGTATTATAAGTATGTATGTGTGTATATATGTATGTATGTATGTACGTATATGTATATGTGATTTTGTATATATGTATTTTTGTATGTATTCGTAACTTAATATAAATTTCATTGCACCTACCACTATTTACTCTGCACTACCTTTGGTTGACTGGTAGAGAATGCCTTAGGCATTAAGTCCGCCAATGTAAATTTTACAGGAAGTGTAATAAATAAATAAATAAAATAAAATCGAACTGTAATTTATTTATTTAATGCTTGAAAAGTAAATACTAGTGATTGGGGTCAGAAATTCGTCGTTAATTATTTTTTCAAATTTTATGTTACTTGGTGCTACAAATCGGCTTAGGTATTAATAATAATTGAAGAGAATAATGTTACTTCACACAAACGATATAAGGTCGTATAATCGAACAATAGCCAATAATATACCATTATTCTGATACGAGTGAGCTTTTAAAAGGTTTACTTTAAATTAGAATTCATTTTAGGTATTTAATAGCAGCTATCAAAGATCTGTCTTCAGGCTCATCAGAGGTAATACAAGATCTGCCTCTAGAAACAACAGTGAGTTCTGATGATGTACCATCACATGTAAGTAAAGCTTTTTGACAAAATTACAATATAGTATTGTAAGAATTTGGCTTATGTCACTTTGGAAGATATTTAAGCTACAAAACAATATTAACTTCGCATATTTTGTTATCAAGATCACAGAGTTGGAAGAAACTATTGCAGCTGGTAACCGTCTCTTGCTGCCTGTTTTCAAAGATTCTAATGAAGTAGGTGAAGAAGATGGCTCTAAGAAGACGATCGATATTTCTGACTCTGGTAAAAATAGCTGCAGTTCACAATATTATTTTACTTAAATATGAGTATAAATGAAATTTAGACTATGTAACATGTTGTGAAATGGAGAAAGGCTTTACTATGTACCATTTTTACGTAGTCAACGCTTACTGAGCCCAACAGCTAACTAACTTCAGGGCAAGCCATAACTGGCAACTTTATCAACATCGCTTCAGAAAAGGGATATGGAGTGAAAAGAAATATGTATATATATCAATGAAAATAGATATTACAGTACGTAAATATATTTAAAACAGGTAAAAGTAAAACTTTTTTTCACATTATAGACATTTAATTCTGACAAACAACATTTACATTAAACACTGACAAAAACAAACAAAATAGCGTGAAGCACTGGCACAAATGAGTAATGCGGAGTTTACATTACGAAATTAGTGTCATGCATGTTGAACTCAGTTGCACGAAAGTAGTTTCGATACATGCGAAAGTAATTTCGTTAAAAAATTAGTGTCGCGAAATCCACAGTATCGCAGTAACCATGGCGCCGTCAGCATCAAAGCTATATTTTGCTATATTCAATGTAGCTCAAGAAATGCTTATATAATATATGCTTCTTTGACATATTGCATCTCCATGGCTTCCATAATTATTTTGTAGGCCGCATCTCGGGCATGCCTATTTTTATATTGTAGGTGTTTCGGGTCCCAGAGACTCTTGTCGCTGATATTCATTAATGAATTGTATTTTTTTTCTGTACTCCATCGTTGGTTTGCCATTTTCAAGGCTTGAAGCGCGTCCGGACTAACAATACACACGTCCGCGCGGCGCAGGCCCTTTCGCGACATTAGTTTCACGTCGCGTCTACACTATGAAATTAGTTGCATGACATTAATTTCACCAAAAAATCGCGCAGGGCACGAAACTAATTTGCATGCATGAAATTAATGCATGCATTACGAAAGTATTAAATTACACGTGAAACTGTCGATAAAACTAATGTCACGAAATTAATTTCATGCCACTAATTTCGTAATGTAAATTCGCCTTACTAGTTTATCCACGGTCAGCTGCTGCGAACTATAGGCGCCTCCATATTGGCCTTGGCTGCTCTGACGAGCGCCTCTCACTTTGTCCCAACTACGCGGCCGACCGTCACGCGACATGCAACACACAGACGAAAAAGTTTGAGACGATGTAATAAAAGTTTCACTTTAACAAAACATTAGCAATACATATATCTCTAAAATGATTAGATTTAGTTTTGTCTAAAATGTTATATTTTTATTTTAAAGGTTGTCTACTACCGAAGAGGACTACAATATCGATAACCCCAATATGTACTTGTGGTTCTAGGTATCGTGAGCTACAAGAACCGCGTAGTGGACGTGGGTGCTCTGGTGAGCAGCACGTCCCGCTGGGCGGCGGAGCGCGCGGCGCTGGAGCGAGCGCTGGAGTCGACCCGCAGCGCGCTGGCGGCGGCCCGGCGCGCCGCACTCAGCACGCAGCAAGCACAGCGCGGCGCGCAGGACCAGCTCTCCGACCTCACCGCCAGCCTTGCCGCCGCACGCGCCCGTGTCACCACACTCACAGTAAACAATGCACATGTTATCTATATAGATGTATACGTGAAGCAAAAACTTTGTACCCCTTTTTACGAAAATTGCGCGGACAGAGGAATATGACTGAGGAATATATTACTGATGGTAGGACCTCTTGTGAGTCCGCCCGGGTAGGTACTACTACCCTGCCTATTTCTGCCGTGAACCAGTAATGCGTTTCGGTTTAAAGGGTGGGGCAGCCGTTGTAACTATACTTGAGACCTTAGAACTTGTATCTCAAGGTGGGTGGCGCATTCACGTTGTAGATGTCTATGGGCTCCAGTAATCACTTAACACCAGGTGGGCTGTGAGCTCGTCCACCCAGGTAGTGACTAATCTCTGATTCGTAAAATTAAATTGTGAACAGCAGTTAGGTAACTAAACGACAAAATTACTGCTAATGTAATTTACCAAACCATACTTTTATCATATATTAATTGTTAGGGGTATTGTGGACTCGGTCGGATACCGCCATCCTGAGATTTCTGCTGCGAAGCAGTCTCACTTGCAAGCAAAAAAAAACCTTTATTGAAACTAATCAACCCAACAAACCATTCCAAATAAATGCAGTAATATTGTTTGCTACAGGCCAGTTCAAAAATATTTCATTCAACATTGAAGAGCATACAGTCTAAAGTGGAAGCGGTAATTAATATCAAGTATGAAGATGATGACGTCATCGAAATTGTCAATGGTCCTTCAAAGTAAGTAAATAAAGAACTTCTCAGTGAGTTTGTGATTAACATAAGAATTTCAAGAACATCAATTAAATAAATATGTAGTACTATTTTAAATCTCATTTTGTGATTGAATATGAGTTACAACGTTTTTTTTTCTATCAGGGATCAAAGAAACCAAAAAGAGAAGACAGAAAAAGCAAAAGAAACTATAGAAGAACAGACAGAAAACCGAAATGATGAAGAGACTTGTATTAATATTGACAATATCGCCACAGATGAATCACAACAGAAAAATGCTGAAGCAAAAGAAGATATTGCTTCCAGTGATAATATGGAAATTGATGACAAAGAATAAATTTTGATACATGATATATATACCGAGCTATGACTATTTTGGATAATGTATCACTTCACACTCTACAATCCTCATAACGATCAATCTAAAAAAGCGTCATGAGACTGGTTAAATTTATGATTACATCTTAATAAAAAAACATGAACACTGTGTTTGCTGTGGATTATGAACAAATTAATGTTTGAATACAAGCGGTCATAATTTCAGTTAAAAATGGACCAATCTGTGTTCGTTTTTGATGATTGTATTCGTGTATCCATATGGATTGATACTGCAACTTTCGGATTATTAGTCACGAAGCAATCGCATGTCCCGCCCTATAAAGGACGAAGCACGATATACCATAAATATATAGATATTCCAATGCAAAGGAGACCTCATGATCTTTGTGCCAGATATATTTTCTAATTACTTAATTAGTGGTAAATTACGGTCACTTGCATGTTACCAAAACATGCGGTTTTTTATATCTATTAGTATTGTTTTTTTCCAGTCAATATTAAAGGGGTGAATTATAAAATTTCAGTCATAAATAGATGACTTTTGTATATAGATGACTCAGGAAACACCTGTTACGGAAGTATTTAAGATGCTGAATCTTCTCAAGTTACTTAAAAACCAAAATGTAGCCTAAACTTAAATTTGAGTTAAAAGTAAAATAACTATCTAAACTAATTGAACGAGTTTTCAAACACTATTAAAGTCCATAAGGTCTATAAGTTTACTTGTATACTGTCAATGGTCACAAGTTTTCACATTTGTTCTGAGTAACGTGTGCTAGCTGGCCTCTGCGATTAGAATAGATCGAGTTAAGGTTTATGTAACGTTGGGCGAAACGGATAATTTAAATGCCTTCACTAGATTTTAAGAAATTTAAAATAAATAAGATTCAAAATGATACAATAAAATGTTTTATTTAATAAAATGCAAATTGGTATTTAGGACTTAAGTTGTAAATACAGTGTTACTTCAAATCAGCCATGAAATAATATAATTACAGTATCTTATTAAAAGTAATAACATTACATTTCAAATATTTGATTAATAATAAAAAGCCTATATTTTAGTGTTCCGATTTCTCAAACATTTACGTTAAAACATAAAATAAATCTTGTTTGTATATGTAACTAAATGCTAATTCTCATTAAACATTGCCGTTAACCAAAGTTTTATTACTGTAGTGACCATAGTGTACCCTAATTACAAACGCTTAAAAAAAATTTTTTTTTTAATAATTAAACATTTTTAAATGTTAAAGATTTTTATAGATATCTCTTCTATGCTTTAAAATATTCAAAATAATATTACTAGTTTAAATTATTATATCTTAAATTAAACAATATGGTTAGTAAAAGATGTATTGTTAGACCTTAAAGGAAGCAATCGTGCTGTCCGGTTTGAAAGGTGGGACCTTTGTACAATTGAATTGGGACTCTGACCTTGTGTCTTAAGGTAGATTTCGGCATTTTGATGTGGTTCTTAAATGTATTACAAAATGATTGAAAAACGCACAAACATCTGAAAGACCTTACGAGTTGACCTAAACAAATTTCTTCAATGAACGAAAAATAAAAACTATCCCAGTCTTGTCCTTAAACGCAAAATATAAAGCATTGGCATAAAACTGAATAAATTTCTCGCACTAAAGAACCTATTACAAAGCTCTAGTCTATGAATACTCAATGATTTTATTTTAAGCTGATCTTATATTTTAATGATTCCTTTAATTATCACTAAAGTGAATTTTATTTCTTTCAACATTTGTTCTTCATTCACTACAAGATAATTTTATTTTTTTTGTTTAAATTTTATTAAATTTGCTTGATTGGTTTTTGAGTTAGTTTATGAACATTTACTTTTTGCCTAAACACAAGGTTCCACATAGTTCCCGGGGAACAACCCAGTGACTCCGTCCATGACCCCCTCCCACCAGCCGTCGTCATTCTTCTTTAGGACATAGATAACTGCACTTTCTTGGAAGGACAGTTCGTCTTCCTTGTCAGCATAATAATCGTAGATCGCCACAACTGAAAAAAAAAAAGTTGAACTTCAAAACATGTACAAGATTATAAGCTTTTTCATGTCATAAAACTTAATGATAGTGCAAAATAAAAATTTAATATACGACTCCTATAAAAATCATTGACATGTGACGGTACTGACTGATATGGTCAATAGCACCCCTGACTATTGTTCAGAGGGTCATGGGTTTGATTCCCAGATCACAAAAACGTTCGTGTGATGAACAAGTTTGTTTACTCCTAGGATGTTTAATACCTACATAATATGTATATTTATTTAAATACATGGTACAGTGAATTATACTTTGGGGCGAAATGAGCGTCTCTTGTCCCGGATTATTTATATTTTTTTTATTTACTATAGATAGCCATTGATGTGTTTTTGGTGGACCCTTTTTATATCTCTGTTTTATACATGCTTCATGACGTCATGTGAACTTATGATTCTCCAAGAGCTCAAAAATCTTCCCTGACAAAAAATACGACTAAGATTTTCGCGGCATTCTTATAGTAGCATTATTCTTCTTTTTACATAATTATATATATCAAAGCACACAAATTAGTATGCCTGAGTTATTAACATACCTTTTTCGATGTAATTCTTTGGTACCCAACCTGGCAGATCTTCTTCGTCGGGTACAATAGCGGGTACGGCCGACGTGTACTGTGATCCCATTTTGTTCTGCAACGAAAACTGTTTCGACAATTCATTATTAGAACTTTTTTTCAAAGTGTCGTGATGTGCAACCTCTTTGACAGGATATACGATCGACAATGACTGGACATAACTAAGAACCTTGAGAGGTGTGATTCGAAAAGAAACAAAATATAATGGAACGGGGACGAACGTGGCTGGCAGTTGAAACTCTTTTTAATGCCTTCTTAAAGACACTTTAAAGAGACTTTTACTGACGGTAGAACCTCTTGTGAGTCCGCACAGGTAGGTACCACCGCCCTGCCTATTTCTGCCGTGAAGCAGTAATGCGTTTCGGTTTGAAGGGTGGGGCAGCCGTTGTAACTATATTTGAGACCTTAGAACTTATATCTCAAGGTGGGTGGCGCATTTACGTTGTAGATGTCTATGGGCTCCAGTAACCACTTAACACCAGGTGGGCTGTGAGTCCGTACACCCATCTAAGCAATAAAAAAAAATGTAATTTAATATGTACAAGTTCAAGTACAAGTACAAACAAAATTCGGATTGTCGATTCACCGAGCCATTTTACCCGCTCGGTGTAAGATCATCCTTTTGTCGTTAACTCCCAAAAGACTAATTACTCACGTTGGCATGGTGCGGTCTGCCAAAGGCATCGTGGGCGAGTTCATCTTCCATGGGCGGAGGCGGCAATGGCGGGGACACACTGCCGCCGCGGACCGACCCGCCTCCAGCAGACGACGATGAGCCACGCTGATGATATATTACAACAGATTTATATTATTTAAATATTAATAACTTTAATAAGTGAAACAAAAACTTTGTACCCCTTTTTACGAAAATTGCGTGGACGGAGGAGTATGAAATTTCTCACATTTACAGAGAATACAGAGGAGATTTTTTTTCTTTTTAAATTATGCATAATAAAATATATTAAACCAATTAAAATAACATTACACACACTACCATGTATTTGCCACACACACGCATGCATACTATTTGTTTATAGTCAAATTTTTCTTATTACTTAGTCTGTGGTAAAATTAATAATAGAGTAAATATTGTTTGTCTTTATTAATTTTGTCTAAAGTGTAGTCTTGGCGGAATCTGTGATTATAGAAGTATAGTATATCTTTATGACGTAACATCGTTCCGAGCGCGCGATTGGTGCGTCAGTCGACCCTTGCCTCCTGCACCGCGTCTACGTTCTGTTCGCTCCCGATTACACTTGCGTGTACTAAAGTTGTACTCTTTGTTTATATTGAATTTTTGTAACGAGTTGTTACTATTGTTATTTTTTTAAATTTAGTTTTGTTACGAGTGTTATTGTTTTAAATTTGATTGCAATGCCAGGACCTTTCGAGGTCGTCGTGGCCTAAAGGATAAGACGTCCGGTGCATTCGTATGAAGCGATGCACCGGTGTTCGAATCCCGCAGGCGGGTACTAATTTTCTAATGAAATACGTACTCAACAAATGTTCACGATTGACTTCCACGGTGAAGGAATAAGATCGTGTAATAAAAATCAAACCCGCAAAATTATAATTTGCGTAATTACTGGTGGTAGGACCTCTTGTGAGTCCGCACGGGTAGGTACCACCACCCCGCCTATTTCAGCCGTGAAGCAGTAATGCGTTTCGGTTCCAAGGGTGGGGCAGCCGTTGTAACTATACTTGACCCACCTGTCCTGGTGAAACTGGAAAGGCCTCCGGGCCACCAGTAATCCTTCAATCGTAAAAAAAAAAAAAAAAAACTATACTTGAGACCTTAGAACTTATATCTCAAGGTGGGTGGCGCATTTACGTTGTGTATGTCTATGGGCTCCAGTGACCACTTAACATCACCAGGTGGGCTGTGAGCACGTCCACCCATTTAAGCAATAAAAAAAAAACCTAATACCAGTTTACGCAGACATGCCAGAAAAATGGTTTATGGTGTGTACTGTCGCAATTATGCGGGAAGGTAAAAAAAATTGAGGCTGACTACATCCAAAGTGACCATATATATAGTCGATTCAGTCACTGAACGCTTTATTATTTACGCCAGTGACGACAGCGACGAGAGTTATGTCGAGGATGAGGAGCCAACTCCTTCCACTAGCTCAGGTGCTACCATAAATTTAATGCAAGGGGTAGCACTATTAGAAAATGATAGTGACGATGGCGACAGATAATTTTGAATATTAAGTATATTTTTTAAAATAAACTTCTTAACTTTCAATTATATTTTATTTATAACACCTAATACACTTCACGAATTCCTATCTTTTCTTTAACTTTCTTCTAAACAGATAATTAAAAATAAATTATGGCAATAACCATAGAATAATGCGGGCAACAAAAGTGACCATTTTTTTGTTGCATTAAGTGCACTATGCGCGACCTTACCCCCACTACGCCAAAACCTTGCCAACTTACGTGCCAGCGAGTATACAAACTAATAATGTCAATTAAATAAAGTCGAATTTCGACTACCGGGGGTCCACTAGTATTATTTAACAAGAAAAATTACAATATTTGCCTTACCTTTAAATGTGAGGTTTGACGGTCTCATTTTGTTATTTAACGGCTGCCTTACTAATGCAAAGCAAAAATGATTGGCAAACGCAATTTAGGTAGTAATACCAACTAGTTTAGGTACAGAATACGGTTTACGACTATTGATAACGCAAATATTTTGTATTTGATTTTATTACATAAAAATATATTATTATTGCTTTATCGTGAATGTCGTAGTTGAACATCACTACAGATCAAGATAAAATCACAACACTAGATCGAACGGTTAGACCAAGTATCATTATTATTCGACTATTTAACACAAATGTATGCTATATACAATCTTACCTGTCCCGGAAGACTCATAGAATGCTGGCTGTGTTCACCGTCAGAACCGATCAAAGGTGATGGTGGAGCTGCAGAAATATAAAAAAGTTTGTGTTAGTACTATGTAGTTCAAGTTTGCTTTTAATAATTTACTTGTACTTAATTAATAAATATTTAACACTTTTTTTTTCTTTTTCCTACCTATGCTGATAGCCTTGAGAGGCTATTTCAGCATCTCCTTGACGTGTAGGCGACCTCACGGGGCTCAAACCGGGTGTGTTGCTAACACTGGCCTTAACAAGAGCAGTGCTTCGCAGAATCTACCACCGGATCGGAAACGCGACCCACTGAGAAGATCCGGCGAGAAACTCAGTGGGCTGTGTCTGTGGGTTAATTTACTCGTCGAGCCCTTCGTCGCAAGCGACGTGTTCGGCGAGTACGGTGACCGGATTTTAACACTAAGATTCCTTCACTTAATATAAATATACAGCATATTTAAGATATAAGCTGTTATACCGTGTAATTGAAATTTCGATCTCACGTCTCAAGGTGGAAGGAAACATGAGGTTATGATTTTCTGAGCTCCAGTAACTACTTAACACCAGGTGAACCATGAGCTCACTCCCCTCTATACCATAAAATAATAAAATATACTTTTAGTATACATACATAGACTGTTTAAAACGAAGTAACGTTTTATTGGCATCCATGTATGTAATGAAATAGCAGGTATAAGAGAACTATGTATTTTTGATATTATTGCATGAAGATCGTGACAATTTAACACTGTCTGTTGTAAGCCTTATTTTACACTAATTGCACTACACTAAATGTGGTTTGGTAACCATTTCACGTCCCATACATATTGGTGTCTACCACTCTTCAAGACAGCTGAAATAATTTTCTTGTGGGGCACTAATTATCGCCTTATGTCAATTTACGAAAACTATAAGAACATGGGTATCCATTATTATGACATTTACATTAATGACAAAAGTATGGATTTCCACATAAATAGTTAAGCATAACAGGTACATTAAAACTTACGTGGCATACTGGAATGCAGTTCCTGTTGAGAATAGTTTGTTGGTGCCTGATGTTGGTTCGGGTGAACCATACCCACCTGTAATGAGAGTAAACGATATAACAGTCCAAATAAATAAATAAAAACATTTAAAATTCAGTATAGCAAACAAACATACTATTATGGACCCAAATTGATTGGAACTATATATAACAATATATGTATATATAATTATTGATAATAATAATAATTATAATATTTATATATTCTATATTCATATATCACTGGTGGTAGGACCTCTTGGGAGTCCGCACGGGTAGGTACCACCACCCCGCCTATTTCCGCCGTGAAGCAGTAATGCGTTTCGGTTCGAAGGGTGGGGTAGCCGTTGTAACTATACTGAGACCTTAGAACTTGAGGTGGGTGGCGCGTTTACGTTGTAGATGTCTATGGGCTCCAGTAACCACTTAACACCAGGTGGGCTGTGAGCTCGTCCACCCATTTAAGCAATAAAAAAAAAAAGTCAGGTCTAGCTTTTTTGGATTAGTCAAGTCCACTTTCACTTCAAATTGTTAAAACGACCCGTTTTAATCAACTGAGTAATATAAATTTAATATTTTATGCTTTTTAATTCATAAAAGTCGACTTAGCTCAACAAAATGAAAGCAAATGTTTCTTAGTAAATGAAATGTATTTGAGAGTCAGTAACCCCAAAATTGACGTCACATTCTAGAAATACTTCTTTCCTACAGGTGGTGGATACGAATATTCTATGCCTCCTCCCCCACCGCCAATGTACCATCAATCTAAGCCACAAGATCACCATACAGCAGAAGACGAATATGTCGTAGAACGTGAATCGCATGGCTTAGGACTAGCTGATCTTTTTGATGTATCGCTTACTGGAATAGCCTTTTTGTCTTTCGGAATGTTTGTGCTACAAGTTTTTATATCTTATTAGTATATTATTAGTATATCTACAACTTGCATAATATCTAAGTATTGGAGTTAATTACTCCTAATTACATTATCATTTATTTTTTGATTGTATTATTGCTTAGAAAGGTGAACAAGCACCTTGATACATGGCTACTAAGTCTCAGTTCTATAACACAACATCTGCACCACCCTTCAAACCGGAACGTATTACTGCTTCATGGCATAAATAAGTAGAGAAGTAGTACCTACCCTTGTGGGCTCACACGACCCTCGATCACTGGCAAACTTCTGGTATGTTATACTCACTTACAAATATGTATTTATAAAATACAGAACATATACTCTATGTCAAATATGATGTAATTTGATATTTACTTGGGGTTGTGCAACTGGCAAAGTGGAGTAGCCAGGCGGGCGACGTGGATAGTTTGGTGCATAATGTGACGGAACTTGAGGAGGTGCTACTGCAGGAGGAGTGCGGTATTCTCGTGAAGATTTTCCTGGAAAAAATATTAATAAATCTAACTAGAAAATAATAAATATAAGTAATAGCATTTTACCATCAACTAAATCAAAAATCAACATTCTACAATATCATCATCTACAATTATTTATTCATTTTTGTAATTACTCGTGCACCACCCTAACCGATCTGCAAAGCACTCATCTGTATGGGTATGAAGGCGCTATAATGCCGACCGCCGAAAAAATATCGAAATTGGGGCATTATCTCATTTAAATAACTTCAGTATTATATGTGGAGTTTAGTTTTTCTTTAGTGAATATTGAATTTTTTATTTAGAATGTTATGAAATAGTTCATGACACTGTCCCCAAAACATGTTCAGAAATTTCAGAGTTGTGTACCTGATTATTCTTGATATAGGAAATGTATTTCCAAATTTAACCTAAGAAACCTAAAGTCAAAGGCTACTCTCCTAAGACCTCGAGGTCCTATTAATTTTCTAGTCTATGTGAAAAAAACCGGCCTTTTTGATCCTTTACCTAATGTTCCACGTCCAAGCGTTCCAGTGTTGGCAGCTGATGAGGACCTGACAGCCGCAGGTGGTGTTGGAGGCTTGGTTGTTGGAGCCGGTAGAGGAGCCACCCCGGGAGCAGAGCTCGAGCGACGCCCACGCGGTGTTCCAGTTGCCCCACTACTCCAGTGAGCACCATGCCCAATGTCATCCAAAGCTAGAATAAAATATTGCTTGTAATATAACAACTAATATTATTTAGTTATAATAGGGGAAATAAGTCACACCAAGTGAGTTTACTTTCAATAGAGAGAACATGCAGGGCTTCCAAATGGTCACTGTTCTCGTCGAACCCGTCGCTTGCGACGAAGGGCTCGACGAGTAAATTAACCCTCAGACACAACCCACTGAGTTTCTCGCCGGATCTTCACAGTGGGTCGCGTTTCCGATCCGGTGGTAGATTCTGCAAAGCACGGCTCTTGCTAGGGTTCGTGTTAGCAACTTCGTCAGGTTTGAGCCCCGTGAGCTCACCTACTAGTTAAGATTCCGCTGATATAGCCTCTCAAGGCTATCAGCTTAGGTAGGAAAAAAAAAACTTCCAAATAAGAACTCTTATTGTCTTAGAGTACAAGTCGACTTGTACTTGGATTAAAAATTAATTTTACTTTTACTAATTCAGAGAGCCAAACAAATTTTTGCCTGACACTTTGCAGTCCCTTTTTTCATGAAAAGTGTCATACAGGGGTAGCTCCCCTGCCACATCTAAATGCTGTATAGAGCTAAGAAGTGGCAGGGCATTCAAGAAAAACCGTGACCTCTGTCCACAGAGCATTTCAAAGACTTAAACAATATTAAATGTAATTACTTTTCAATTATTTGTTATGTACAAATAATAAATTGGGTAAATAATTAATAGACTAATAAGCTTAGGGTTTTTACTTAACCAACAGCATTTTTCTTACAGTATAGTAATTGTAGTGTCTTGCGGGGCCTGTATCTAATAGATTCTCTTAATCTTCAGCAGGACATTATGTACACCATGATTCTATATACCATCAATGTTTTTTTTTCAGTGGCTTGCGATACTAATAAAGTGGCTGCTGGAGGAAAGCATTTCTCTTGCTAAAGTAAGTGTTAGAAAACTCACAAGCTAGCCCTGTATGCCTACTTACCAAGCCAGTGAAACTGAACCTATCTTTTACCCTTCGTGGTTACCAGGGATAGGGAAAATAGATATTTGAACTATTTCATAAAAAGGTTTTTGTAATTCAAAGTGTAGAATATGAAATACCTGTGTAATCAATGCTTTTTCTCACATATTTTATTGGCTTCTCAGGGTTTGCTGGTGCAATGATCTTATACTGCCTATTGGTGACTTTATTTGCTGTAAGAACTCCAATCTCACGACGTGCTACTTTTTCTTTGTGTATGGCAACCGTTTGGGCTATGTGATTCATCTGGCCTTCCATCTCAGCCAATTGCATGGTCTGCAGTTCCAACAGTTGTAGGAAATTGTATGCTAAAGTATTAATCTGGTATGCAACACTAGCCAATGATTGGGTGGTGTAGTTTTTTGTACTTTCCAAAGCGAGACGTTTATTTTCGGATTGAAAATAATTGGCCTCACAGTAATCTGCCACCCTTTCAAGATTAGTGTGGCTATCGGTGAGATGATTTCGTCCCTCAGGAATTTCAGTCTGTAATAGTGCTGCTAGCTCAGCCATATTTCCTGCTGTGAAACCTTGTTAATATTACCCAAAATTTTAAAGTATTGTAGAGATTGTTGTAAACAACTTTTTTATTTGACTAATATCCAAATGTACCGTTTTGTGCCAATTATGTTAATTTCAAAATTGATAAAACACAAATTAATTGGTGGTATACCAATTATTACTAAACTATGTGCCCACTAAAAGAAAATTGAATGTACAAATTTACAAACACACCCTAATTTTTGTATGTCAAATTTTGTATGCCCTCTGACAAACTGACATACCTGCTACTGTCAACAATGTCAATTAAAGGTTGCATTTTCTAAAATAAAAAAAGCGAAAGAATCACAAATCCGTCTAATTTTTAACTTACCTATTTCGGTCGGCAGATCCAAATGCGTAAATTCCACCACACAATATTATTATCATAAGGTGGCAATATCTATTTTGAAGATTGACAATTCATGTTGACGATTGTTTTCATTGGGTACTCAAAAGTTTTGGTAATCAGCTATTTCGTGATAAAGCTAGTGACTAGCGTACACATACTTTGTAACCAATTTGAAAGTAAAGCAATAATTGAGATCTTCTCACCGTTCCTGCAATTCAGGATTTTTTGGTTTAATAGGAACTTACCAAGTTTTTTAGCCAAAAATAATCTATGAATACTTAAATTTTCACTGGTGGTAGGACCTCTTGTAAGTCCGCGCGGGTATGTACCACCGCCTTGCCTATTTGTGCCGTGAAGCAGTAATACGTTTCGATTTGAAGGGTGGGGCAGCCGTTGTAACTATACTGAGATCTTAGAACTTATATCTCAAGGTGGGTGGCGCATTTACGTTATAGATGTCCATGGGCTCGAGTAACCACTTAACACCAGGTGGGCTGTGAGTTCGTCCACCCATCTAAGCAATAAATAAAAAAAAAAACTTAAATACGGCATACACAACAAATTCACACGATTTGCGTTACACCATAAAGACAAGTTTACCTTGTCTTTTCATAAGCTTGAGCGTTCTGGTGGTAGATTCAGCGAAGCACTGCTCTGCCTAGGACTAGAGTTAGGAAGTCCTCCCAAGTTGAACCCATGAGTTCACATACCAGTCAGCGCGCAGTTGAATTAGCCCTAGGCTACCGACCATACAATATACCCTAATAGATAGGAAAAAAAACTAGCAAAATAAGAAAATAATATCTATCCTGATACTGGAATTAGGTACAGGACCAAAAGCTACTTAGAAAAAGTGAACCAATATGGAGAAATAAAACCAACGTCATATTCGGGCGGGTGTCAATTATGTTAACTGTATTTACAAATTTTAATACCATTTCAGCAGTGGGTCACTACAATTGCGGCCTACAAAATCAAAAGCAGCTAAATCCAAGTCTGTCAAATATTTAGGTAAACTACATAAATCGGTCATTACCGATCCTCCTGATCCACGAAGTACTGCTCTTGCTAGGACCAGTGTTAGCAACACTCCTGGTTCGAGAAGCTGAAATAACTTTGTTCGGGTAGCTACGATATTATTTATTATAGAGCAGATTATACGGATCGTTTAGAACCTCTGGGTCTGCGGAGGGACTTCGGTTCCCTCTGTATTTTGTACCGTATGTTCCACAGGGAGTGCTCTGAGGAATTGTTCGAGATGATACCGGCATCTCGTTTTTACCATCGCGCCGCCCGCCACCGGAGTAGAGTTCATCCATACTACCTGGAGTCACTGCGGTCATCCACAGTGCGTTTCCAGAGGTCTTTTTTGCCACGTACCATCCGGTTATGGAATGAGCTCCCCTCCACGGTGTTTCCCGAGCGCTATGACATGTCCTTCTTCAAACTAGGCTTGTGGAGAGTATTAAGCGGTAGGCAGCGGCTTGGCTCTGCCCCTAGCATTGCTGAAGTCCATGGGCGACGTTAACCACTCACCATCAGGTGGGCCGTATGCTCGTCTGCCTACAAGGGCAATAAAAAAAAAAAGATTTATAAAAAATGGGATATTCCTAAAAATCTGAATTTTAAATGACAAAACTCCGTTTACAGTACGAGTACAGAGTAAAAATAAATTTTTTGAACTTAATTTGCTAGAGATTCAGCTGCATTTGTTAGGTATGACATGAAAATACTAAAGCGTGTCCAACTAAATAACAAGATAGCGCCATAGTTAATCCATTTTACTACATTAAGGTGTTTAGCTGCCTTTGATTTTATAGGCCTCAATTGTACTTATTTTTAATAAGATTAAAAGTACGCTATTGATATAATTATATAGTAAAAACTATTAGGTATTTTCAAAATTAAACAAAGCGTTTTTGGACACAAGTACATATAAACCTTAGTAAACTTCACTACAGAAAATATGTGAAATTCAACAAAAAAACAGGACACTTAATTTTACATATTGCATATATTTAATAATATAATTTAACATCAAAATTGTCAAAGGTCTACATTTTATGTTTTTATTTGTTCTTAAAGAGAGTTTTTATATGATAATAGTCTAGCCAATTAAAAATTAAGTAGATTAAATTATGTGACCCAGGTCTCGGGCTATTACTACTCCCCTATAATCTATCTGTAATAGTAGCATTCTCATTTTGCCTATCTCTTGTAGCAATAACAGATAATACAGAAAGTACAACCATTTCTCAACTTGCAAGCCAAACCATGTACTTGCCTCTATTGGCCAAAAAGATTAAACTCTATGTAGATAATAAGACATCCCAGTTGATCTCATTATTATAGACTTCTTGTTCGAGCCACAATTCATAATTCTCTTTGAACTCTTCATCTAAGTCTATGTTACTCTCCAGGACACTGTTTATGTCTGTGTCCAAGGGAGTCAGATCAATTTCTTGTTCTGTACCTGTACCATATCTCCTGTGGTTGAATCTGTCTACACTGATTCTTAATGCACATTCCTCACTTTGAAAGTCCCAAGGTCTTGCATCTACATCATTTCCAAATGCCCAATCATCATTTAATCGATGACGAACTTTTGAATATATTGCGCTTATTGTTTTCATGTTTGTTTTTCGCCACTGTCTTCCTAAATATTTAGTTTGCATTTTTAGTAATTTCAGTACATAAAACTGCATCAAGGCATGTCTTACTTTTAGTGTTCTTTTCAAAATTGGTGCGCTTTTGAATACAACTAGCATCATGATCCTAGCATTTTTCCATTTTGTTAATTTATTCAAAATTCTCAATAGGTTTATGCATGAGAATACATTTCTCCACGAATATGGAACAGAGGAATCTCCAATGTCTAAATATTCCTTAGTTAATTCTGGTTGTTCACCAATAACACAAGCAGGGAAATCAAATATTGGGATGGAATTCTTGGCTCCTACATAAGACAGTATGTTTTGATTGAAGAACTTGAGAACCAGCGGCATACAGTTTGCATAAACTAAATGTTGTGACATAAATTCAAATTGGTAGACATGATTTAGTTTAAAATGCTTCAAGAGGAGTAATAGGATTGCTGTGACAGCTTTCACAATAATTTCTTTGTGTCTGTTTACATCTATGCCTAGTTTTAAGGATTGGAGAACTGTCATGGGCATTTCTTCAGGTAACAAATCAGCCATAATATTAATAGAATATGTTTTTGCAGTTGAAGTGGGAGCTGCAGCCAAGAGTATCTTTAGCAAAGCAATCATGTATTGAGGCAAATTAGGTAGCATAGCTCTATATAGAATTTCTGCTTCAGTTTCTTCTACATATTTTTCTCCCCTAGTAAGAGGACTCCATGCAATCTCAATTTCTCTCTCAACTTGGATTTCTGATAGACTTGTGTACATGTGTTTCTTTAATATCTCAATACCCTCATGGATGGGCTGTGGCAGTCCAGCTATTGTTTGCCTATCACCAGGTAAAGAATAGCCTACAAACTTAATGCGGACATTATCTAGAAACATATCAATATCTTTTTGACGAACCTTTGACTGCCATGGCAGACTACGGGGTAGTGGCGGTGGGGGTGGTGGACTATCCAACTGTTTAAAGTATACATAATATGGACAATTTTGGCTATTTTCACCTTGCTGATTGTCACTTGACATTGACTGAAACTCCATAGGATAATCTTCAGATCCATTTCCAGTGTCTTCTTTGTCAACAAATATTTGTTCATCAGTTTCATCTAGAGAAGTCTGTTTAGTAAATGTTTGTCTCCTCAGGGCTCTTTCATTTTCCTTTACTTTTCTTTGACTAGGATTTTGATTTTCTAACACATCTGCAGCATTTGGAGGTGGTGAACTGGCTCTCATTCCCTTTATTACTTCCAACGTATCTTCACTGATGGGAGGGAGCCCATGTTGCTCCCTCAACTTTGCTTTTCTTTCTTTTAGTTCCTTTGAGCCACCCAAGTAAACTAATAACACTTTCCACAAAAGTAAGAGAACTTTCTTCATTGGAAAGTGTGGTGTAGTCCCAGCACACAAATGCGTAACCATACTTAATAGTTTCACAGGTAACAACTCATCACCAAATGGTGTGCCTAATTCTTCAGTAAAATTTTTCACGAGATGTGCATACTCAGAATCTGGATTGTTTTTCTCTGTTCTCATGTATTCAGTTATAAGATATAGAACAGTCAGTATCACTCGCAAGTTTGTAGAGTCAGCTAACGATTCTGCCAATTTTCTTGAAGCTATAGCTGAGCTACTATGAACAATCTCGAGGTTAAGCAATTCCACAAATATTGAAAATGTTCCCATTTCATATAATGTCATAATGTTCACTCGAGCCCAATGTCCTTGTTCGGCATCCGATTGCATTTCTGCCCAGCACCCTTGGGCCAGATAGAGAATGCAACGAATAGCACGCATACGAATTTCGGAGATAGCTACGTCGAGATGTTCCAATAGCATCATTACTACAGTTTGTTGTTGTTTTTTTGTTAGTCTTTGCCAACTCGGTGGATGATTAAATTCTTCCATTATATCCTCAAAAGCCTTAACGTTTAGCTGATATTCGGGATGTTCCGTGTAACTATATATTTCAGCAATTTCGTTGGCTTGAGTATCACAGTCATCGTAGACGAAGTCAAGCTCGGGGCTCTCCATGTCGTTAACGCAATCTCCTTCTTCCAGGGGACGGCGAACATCCGGTAATTTAGTACCTCCGCGACGACCATTGCCGTTGGTACCCATTTTGTATACAATATCATCCAACTTATAAAGTCAACATTTCAGCGATGTTAATTTATATTTCCAAAAATGTATACATTAATATTAAATCCGAAATTGAAGCAATTCGAAGAAACAATACCATATTATTTACAGATTACAGAACATAGAATAGAAGTAGAGCACTAGATAATTGACAGTTTTTTATTGACATATTTTTTCCATCAAATATGAAAAGAGAATATAGCCCATACAGCCAAAAATTTCGTAACAAAGGCCTATGCCAAGATTTTGTTACATAATGTAAAAAGTAAAATGGAGCAAATTTTATTATTAAGTTATATAATTTAACGTCAGAAAAGATTAAACCGTAGGTGTTGAATGACATGAAAAAAAAAAAAATTGTAATAATTTATAGCGAGCTCAATTCACTTTTTCTTATAAAACGCCGCGTCCAGTGATCTTATTTTATTTACTAATCCGGCATTTTAATACACGTCTATCAAATACTTTGGTTCGCAATGTTTATTGAAATTTGAAACCACTTGAGATTACAACGTGCAATTTTTTTACACTGAGAAATTGTAAAGCCTTTTGGACGAATCTATTTATCCTGGACATTTATTTATTATTACAATCTATCTAATCAATAAAAATACCCACAGCTATTATTTTAGGTATCCTAAAAATAAAATTCCAACAAATGTTTTGAAACGAAAATTTATTTTTTCACTCTTTATAAAACTGCTATTCTGGGTTGAGAGCAATATGGTTTGTTCTCACGTCAAACGTCGTTTGTATGACACTGGAACATTTGTCATACAACAATAGATCCTTTTACCGCCCTCGCAAAGCCCACTAATAAGCAGAGGGGGTCGTTTGCTCCAGCCATTTTCCTTTATAATTGTATTAGCAAAATTACTTTGATAATTATTTCAATTTTAAGATTGGCATTTGCGTACCTAAGGTTCTATTCCAAGGTTGAGAGCTTGTAGGAAACTAGGAGCGCTACAGAAAGGGCTAGTTGTGGTAGTTTCTAAAAATAACCATTTTCGATTCAGTAACTAGGTACAAAAAACGACAAAGTGACCTTTCTCCAAACGGGATTATTCCTTGGTAGATCGACATCACGGTTTGAATGCTTTTTCTCGGGATTTGTTTAGGCAAGCTTTTGTTTTAAACATCTTTAGCGTGGTTAGGCTCCTTTAAACTTTTCAATTACAAACATTTTAAATTATATTATCGAAAGAGGATCTCAGTTTTTTATTGCATTGGCTAGCTGCGTCAGGCCCCTACCTACCTTGAGACATGAGGTCGAAATCATAATTGTATTGTTTAACATATCGCTCGCGCAATTTATTAAATATTTAATTAAAAAAGTAAGATAACAAATACCCTTAGATAACTGGCCTAATTAAATTAAAAATGATATCAGTCTAAAGTGACAAAAAATGCTTAGTAGCGGGTGTTGATACTTGTGAAATTTTCAAGTTAGATTGAATGATCAGATGCAAGTCAAGCTAATAAAAGCGTGTTAAAAAATGACTGCTTTGCAATAGAAATAGGCAGAAGTGTCGGTCTCGGATCAATTACATTCAACCACCGACTTAGGCATACAGCTTTTCATGTGATGATAACCTGAATAATCAAAATTCATTATTATAATATACTAATAATACCGATGATTTATTAATATAATATTTTAATAATTTCGAATTTGGATACTAAATAAATAAATAGGTACCTTTTGTCCACAGCAACGTATGTAAGGCATTTATTTTAATGAACAGTTACGTGCGTATCTAGATGAAAACGTTCTTCAACCTCAACGTTTACTCGGCGAAGATTTTCCGCTTTATAATCCATGTAATATACCTACACAACTTACTAATGCTCACGGGCTGTTCATTTGTTTCTGTGTGGCTGCACATACAGCATAAGAACAAAATGTTTCACAAAATTTTGGGATTTTTCTTTACTTTCATTCGTTTAATATATAGAACGAATACGCTTGAAAACGATTTAAACGTGAACGACATTTTACGTACGGATCTCATGCCTACGTATTTCATGGAAGATAAAGAAAATCAAATGTCCAATTTAACCAACAGCAAATATAATTTTGTTCCACCAGTAAATGGATCTATTGATGCTGCCCTGTCTACACTGGCTTTTCACAGGTAAATAATTTAAATTTATATTACAGCAGACCCGCCAATTATATGCAATAATTATGATTTCCAAATTATTCTAGAATTAATCTAGAATAAGAAATTTATACTTAGCTAATTGAGCGGAAATGGAATTCAATAGATTTAACTCATGATTATCGGTAAATATCTTGCATCTAAACAATAATATTTAAATCGTGATAAGGTCTTCTACTAAGAATTTACATTTCATTAATTATACTCAATAATATTATTATTATTGGTTGTTTGATGCCTAAAATAACAACATTTATTCCCGTCAGTATTGTAAAAGGATATTAAGGGATTCACAAGAGAATGGAAAACAGCGTTCTCTGATTATTATACCAGCATACTATGATCGCCAAATGGAATCCATATGTATCTATTTCCGCCGTCATGCTTTTAGGTTTAAAAAATCTAGATAGCCGTTATACAAAATAATTAATTCTCGTTTACCGCATTTCGCTGTATGTAATTGTATCTCTTGAGTGAAAAACAGACAGATTATAGTACCCGAGGGAATGTATACTAGAAATTGTATGCAGTTTTTCTAATGAAATGCGTACTTAACAAATGTTCATGAATGACTTCCACGATAAAAGAATAGCATAGTGTAATCATAATCAAACCCACAAAAAAATTAATTTGCGTAATTACGGGTGCTGTGGCGTTTTGTGAGCCCACATGGGTAGGTACCATCACTCTGTCTATTTCTGCCGTGAAGTAGTAATGTGTTTCAGTTAGAAGGGTGGAACAGCGGTTGTAGTATAAACTTGAGACTTAGAACTCTTATCTCAAGGTAGATGGCGGTATTTACGCTGTTGATGTATGTAGGCTCCGGTAACCTCATAACACCAAGAGGGTCGTACGATCATCCACCTATTCAAGCAATAAAAAATCAGTACAACAGAATGCATAATTGGTAAAATCTATTAAAATTTTCCGCCATTTCTATGCTCGCGTTTTTTAAATAATACCTGTGTTTGTTTGATGTAAACCATTTTTTTTTTAATTCAGAAAGATGATGAACGAGTACCATTGTCGTAATTACGTGGCAGAACAAATTTTAGAAGAAATGGGCAAAAGCGCCTTGCAAAATCGTGTAGGTATACCATTTCAGTGGCAAGACTCTAAATTATTTACGAAGAGATCACAAGACGTTAGAAACAATTTTTTGTACGATATAGGATCTGCTAATTACCAAGAATGGTTGGCCAAGTAAGTTTTTGACCTATTGTAAAGTTAACGGAATTAACGGTGAAGGAGTAACATCGTGTAATAAAAATGAAACCCGCAAAATTATAATTTGCGTAATTACTGGTGGTAGGACCTCTTGTGAGCCCGCGCGGGTGGATACCACCATCCTGCCTATTTCTGCCGTGAAGCAGTAATGCGTTTCGGTTTGAAGGATGGGGCAGCCATTGTAACTATACTTGAGACCTTAGAACTTGTATCTCAAGGTGGGTGGCGCATTTACGTTGTGGATGTCTATGGGCTCCAGGTGGGCTGTGAGCTCGTCCACCCATCTACGCAATAAATAAAAAAAGTTAAGAAAGTTACATACCTACTAAATTTTTTTTCCTACCTACATATCCTAGTAGCCTCGAGGTCTCATACTAGATTCGTGGAACGAATCGGTGAGCTCACGGGGCTTTAAACTGACGAGGTTACTAACACTAGCTCTAACAAGAGCAGTGCTTCGCAGAATCTACCCGCATCGCGACCCTACTGAGAAGATCCGGCGAGAAACTCAGTGGGCTGTGTCTAGGGCTAGTGTTACTATACTATACTTTTAATTGCATTAAAAATTTAACCCACCAGTTCCGATAAACCATCCCATATGCTTTTAGTAGTCATTATAGAACAAACCTCTAATACTATTATAGTTTCCATAAACTCGATAACTCGAAGTCATCATCACCGACCGATCACGTTGGTTAGATTTGGTATTTGAATGTACGAATTGCTTAGGTGCACTTGTTAAAATTTTTGGCCGATACCCAGTTCTGTATGTAAATACAAACCTAGCACGTGATGATGATGATGATAGTCACGAACGATGATGAAGGGATAAAATCCTGCAACAACTGAGTGGAAAACTGTATAAGCTGTGAGTTAGTCTGTTCATAAACATACAATGCTTGAATTTTCAAAATTATAATAAGATTAATTCATTTCCTCATTACCCGACTATTTGCTCAATGTTTTATGAATCAATTTGATTATTATGAAACTAAGGGTTACTTAATGATTATAGCTGGTCGAAATATTGGATAAGACATTGATAATAATACTAATTGATAAGACATTAATAATGATTTTGATGCTGTATATGTTCATATGTATGTATGTTTATTTTACGCCATCCCAGGCTTGTATATTTTGAGTGCGCTAGAAAATGTCCGAAAATTCACATCCTTTACAGACGGAGTTAAATGTTTCGCGGTTTGTAAAAGTAATTTACATCGGCGCCTCTCCTAGTTATTACACTTAATGTTTGTATACGTCTATCAAACGTGATCATATTCCATTTTAAGTCAAACAGCTGGGGTAAATTTCACAAAGAAAGCTGCGTATTTTATTTAAGTTTTTTAAATAGAAAACATTAATCGTACAAGATAACATATTTTACACAATTACAGCAACTAGATTAAAATTAAGATTTGGACATAGAACGTTATAACGATTATGATTTCCAGGAAACCTCCACAGAATAAGTTTCTTTTTGAACATTTTTAAAACTTTCAAAGTTTTTTTTCCTTTTATAGAATACTGCGAGAATCATCATCAATAATATTGCTGCATAATTTCTAAATACTTTTAGGGTAGCATCTCTGAATGATGTTAATCGGAATAATAACAAGGCAGCCAATTTACATTTTGGGAAAGTCAATACGTCTGCTGCTGTGGCCACTCCACACACTCCTAATTTACAAACGAGAGAAGGTTACGAGGTGTACGAAGGTGGCGAAGTGAACTATGCTGAACCCGGAATAGTTGCTCATGATATTGCCAAATACAGTAATTATGAATTCTTTTAGCCACCAATATGTTCACCACTGTTAATGTTGTTAATGTCGGGTCTAGCTTTTTGGATTAGTCAAGTCCACTTTCACTTCAAATTGTTAAAAACGACCCGTTTTAATCAACTGAGTAATGTAAATTTAATATTTTATGCTTTTTAATTCATAAAAGCCGAATTAGCTGAACAAAATGAAAGCAAATGTTTCTTAGTAAATGAAATGTATTTGAGAGTCAGTAACCCCAAAATTGACGTCATATTCTGGAAATACTTCTTTCCTACAGGTGGTGGATACGAATATTCTATGCCTCCTCCTCCACCGCCAATGTACCATCAATCTAAGCCACGAGATCACCATACAGCAGAAGACGAATATGTCGTAGAACGTGAATCGCATGGGTTAGGACTAGCTGATCTTTTTGATGTATCGCTTACTGGAATAGCCTTTTTGTCCTTCGGAATGTTTGTGCTACAAGTTTTAATGTGTATTACTACGGTGAGTTCAAGTTCTTTGCTCATAAAACGACGTTGATTTCCTTTTTTTCCTACCTATTCGCTGGTAGCCTAAGGGATTATTTTAGTAGGTAGGTGAGCTCAGGGGCTCAACCTGAGATAATTTGCTAATAGTAGCCCTAACAAGAGCAGTGCTTCGGAGAATCTACCATCGGATCGGAATTGTGACCTACTGCGAAGATTCGGCGAGAATCTCAGTGGGTAGTGTCTATGGGTTAGTTTGCTCGTCGAATTCTTCGTCGCAATTGACGAGTTCGATAAGGTAACCAGTGCTTGGAGAGCCTAAAAGTACCGAAAGTGGATCCGGGGATCCGACAAGACATGTTTCATCTAACAGTCTGGGCGTAGCTGGAATAGCCTCTCAGGCTATCAGCGAATAGGTAGGGATTTTTTTTATGAAATATTTATTTTACTGGTAGTTTAAAACATGTCTGTTGCGGAGCAATCAAACTTTTCAGTTTGGAACAGCTGTTAAGTTATACGAGCATAATACAATTGTGACTTCGGTCTCATATCTCAAGGTAGCTCTCGGCGTTACGCTATTTTACCTTTACGTCAGTGAGCACAGAAGTCCAAGTTGAGCTCCTTAGCCAGTTTAGAGCAGGAAAAACACGTGTGCAATGGATGCCGGAGCTAAAGAAAATAAACTCAAATGAAAACAACTTAAACAATAGAAATCTAAATTCGACGAGTCCTACATTTTTATGATTTTTGACATTTAAGTATATTGTACATATTTGTATCATTAGAATTTTGAACTGAAATGAGACGTTAGCTAGTCGCCTTTCCAATAAAAAGGGACCAGTATTAACACTGAACATTTTTATAGAATCCACAACAACCTCCCGTTATGCAAATAGATAATGGCGGTGATTCAGTGAACATTGAAGAGGTCTTTCGAGTTAAAAGGGATTCTCAATTGCATTACACGCGGGAGGAAAATGCAACTCCAATTCCTGAGCAGCAAGGTTCAATATCGACAATGAACACGCTTGTTCGTTACGCCTTGATGGCCGCAAAACCACGTTCAACGGCTTGTCTGTACAGAGTACTGTGCTTAGGAAACAAGCTCGCAAGAGATCTTCGCGATGGTAATCGCTTCTGGTTGCCTGTCTGGCAGTGAGTATAATGACTAATTAATTTATCAAATTATATGCTTGTTCATCGGTTGGCGCATTCTTAATTCGATTAAATGAAACCCGCAAAATTATAATTTGCGTAATTACTGGTGGTAGAACCTCTTCTGAGTCCGCGTGGGTGGGTACCACCACCCTGCCTATTTCTGTCGTGAAGCAGTATTGCGTTTCGGTTTTAAGGGTGGGACAGCCGTTGTAACTATAATTGAGACCTTAGAACTTATATCTCAAGGTGGGTGGCGAATTTACGTTGTGGATGTCTATAGGATCCAGTAACCACTTAACACCAGGTGGGCGGGCTGTGAGCTCGTCCACCCATCTAAGCAATAAAAAAAAAGATAAAATTGAAACCTTATACGGCACGCTTAAATGTTTTATGGCTTAGAACCGTGTCGGCAAATGTAAATTACAAATGCTTGCAATAACCACCGATACCGGCATGATATCGATTTTTACTAGTATTAAGTAAAATGATAAACATCAGTTTAGATTTGGTAGAAATATAGAACTTCCATCAATAATGCAACTCGAGTATAGGCAGGCAGCGGCTTGGCTCTGCCCTAGGCATTGCTGAAGTCCATGGGCGACGGTATCCACTCACCATCAGGTGGGCCGTATGCTCGTCTGCCTAGACGTGCAATAAAAAAAAATCGCACGCTAGATGCCGGCGTTTATGTGGTGATGTCTATGTGCACTATGAAATAACCGCTTTTTACTACATGCATATGATATACGGTACATACACCAAAATAACATTTTATTTTTATTTTTGTCTGTCTGTCGGTCTGTCTGATTGTTCCGGCTAATCTCTGGAACGGCTGGACCGATTTTGATGAGACTTTCACTAATAGGTAGCTGATGATATAAGGAGTAACTTAGGCTACTTTTTTAGACTAGCTTCGCCCCGCGGCGTCACCCGCAGTTATTGTCGTACCGCGCGCAAAATGCAGGCTTTTGCCTATCAATAATAAAATTTAATGTTTCCGAAGCGAAGCGAGGGCGGGTTGCTAGTTTTATACATAAAAATTGAGCGAGGAATATAAGATAAACTATTTTTATTTTTTTTATTGCTTGGATGGGCGAGCTCACAGCCCACCTGGGGTTAAGTGGTTACTGGAGCCCATAGACATCTACGTCGTAAATGCGCCTGCTTCACGGCAGAAATAGGCAGGGTGGTGGTACCTACCCGCGCGGACTCACAACAGGTCCTACCACCAGTAAATTATTAACTTTTATATTTATTATGATATATTTATTATAATTTATTAACTTTGATTTTTAGCACAGCAGTGGCATGGTTGCGGGGAGGAGCATTGGGTGCGTTGCAAGCCGTCGCTCTTGGCTTGGGTGGTGCTTCATGTGATAAAATATATCCCTCAGTCGATTGTGACCCCAATTGATAGAGTACAAAAGTTTATATTCTACATAACAAAACCACATTGAAGGTCTTTTAACTATTCTTTGCAAAATAAACATTTCGATTTTATAAACCGTATTATTAGCCACACTCGCATAATTATGTACATTAATAATTTTGTATTATGTATATTTAAAAAAGATAAGGTTATCAATTCGACTGTTTCTTTAATCTGTATTAATTCAGGATTATTTTTTACGTGAACCGATTTTTTTTTATTTGAGAGCACCATTTATCATGATCTGATAGTCAGACAGATCAGTAGTTTTTGAGTAGGTATCCATAATAATACATTTTTACATTTTAATTGACATCGACCACATCGTTGACAATTTCCATTTTTCTGAAGGCGGTTTTTTGGTCTTGAAATTATGTTTTTTTTTATGGCTTAGATGGGTGGACAAGCTCACAGCCCACCTGGTGTTAAGTTTTTATTTATTTATTGCTTGGATCGGTGGACGAGCTCACAGCCCACCTGGTGTTAAGTGGTTACTGGAGCCCATAGACATCTAGAACGTAAATGCGCCACCCACCTTGAGATATAAGTTCTAAGGTCTCAAGTATAGTTACAACGGCACATAGTTATGTGATATACCTATATATTTTTCTACTTTATATCAGGTTTCTGAATCAAGTCTTAAGTGTTCGGGCACCTAAATGCAGTCGGTATTGTAATAATAATGTAATAATTGTGTGCATTCTTACATGGTGCACACAGTTGTGCTTGCTTACTGTAACAATTTAAAAAAACACATTCACACTTCAACTTCAAAAAAAATAACAATATTCAAAACATTCTATTTATTTACATACTCACATATAAGTAGACTATGTTTTCATTAACTAAATTAAATATAGCATAAGTATTAAATATAATTAATACTATAATGTTTTTCCGTAGTGTATATCTATCATAGTAATCTTTTTCAATGCTATATCGTTACCTTTCAGTCCAGCTTAGATGAGGCGATAAAAGTAGCGAGTTTAATGATTATGTACTTTTCGCGCCACTATCAAACATGTCAACACGCTATAAAAGTTGTGAAATGAACCTTATTGACAAACTTACGGAGAAACACATTTAGAAATTTCTTCATAAACTTTTAGATTCTGTACACCTGAATTATTTAACTCACCGGATCTTCTCAGTGGGTCGCGATTCCGATCCGGTACTAGATTGAGCGAAGCACTGATCTTATTAGGGTAGATGTTACCAAATCTGTCACCGTGAGCTCGGCCACCAGTCATGATGAAGTCAGGATAGCTACTCGTGATAGTAACGTAGGAAAAAAAAAGAATCTTAATAAATATAATTCTTCTGTCCGTATGTATGTTAGTAAACTCCTCCTAAACGGATGGACCAATTTTGATGATTTTTTTTTGTGTGGTCGTGAATTCGAGAATGGTTTAGATTGACAATCTGGTATTGTAAGAACTTTTTTTTAATTTCTTCAAAACGGCCCAGAATGTACAACTTATTCAAAAAGTTTGTAATTTTTAGGCATAAGACGTGTGTACAAAAAAATGTCTGTCGGGCCCGTTAATATTATAATTAATATATGTTGGAAACATTATCGACTAATTTAAAAAAATATTTTTGTTGCATTTGTTGATTTTTGTTGAGAAAAATTGCAAGCCTGTAATGGTTTCCCCATTCTGCCTACTTTTAGCGTAGTAAATTTCGCCTTCAATAATATTATCGATGATAAAATAAGAGATAATATTTAGTAAAAGTGTAAGCGTGGTAACTAACTCGCCACTATCGTATTGCATTATTTTAATTAAAAAGTTCTGTGTCCTATAATTTCCATAACTAACAATTGTTTTAACAACTCCGGATATCTATATATACCAATACCTATTAACAATAGGCGGTCATTGCGTTCCGTATACGCAAAAAAATAAAGAACAAGGCCAGCTTTATTTTAAGCCAAATTAATGTCATATTCGTTTTAACGTATCAATGGCTCGGCCTTATTTATAATTGTGGTGAAACTAATAAAGATTCAGATCAGCTGTCATTATTCCCGCGTTTTCTAATAAGGCTATATGTCCTTAGTCGAATGATTGAAACTACTTCATGTTGATTTTTGATTTGTAATATTCATTTAAATCTTAGATTTTAAAATAACATATCATGAGATCAATGTGTTAATAATTATTTTAGAACTGTACAATCATAATAAATAATAAAGGCAAATTAATATTTTCATAAATACAGATCCTTAAGCTAAGAAAGATTTCGACTACACTATAACTACTCCCTTGATAATGCAAGTACTGTAGTAAATTTTATGTACCGATCAACTAGTTTTTAATTTTGTGGAATTAGCAATGCACTTTTTACATCGTTATAAAACAAGTTTTCCAAGACGAACTAACTACTAGTCATTTATTATTTTAATCGTATGAGTAACTTTTCTTGGAGCATTTAGCTTGCTATTTAAACTTAATATCGGTAATTGCTAATATTTTCAAGCTATAACCATGATCACGAGTAGACTTCTCATAATTATATCATTATTACTATGGTGGAGTGGAAGGCAATGTTACAGGGGTAAAAACACAGCTGAGCGGCGCATACGCGTAAGGATTTAAAAGGGAATAAGTTTGCGGGGCATGTCCGAAGATTTGACCAGAAAAGAGACCCTGACGTTGTGCTATTTTCAAACGAGATGTTAGCTGCTTCTTCCATTTCGTTCTGCGGTTCTGGAACCAGGTCTTAATTTGTACTTCTGTCAGACCTAATGCTTTTGAAAGTTCCATCCTCTTTGAAACGCTGAGGTACTTGTCCAATTTAAATTCGGCTTCTAGTCGCTCTAGCTGTTTAGCGCTGTAAGCTTGTCGTGGCTTGCGTTCCGGTCCGGCTCGTCTAGGTCTTCTGTTGTTCTTGTCATCTGAATAAAAAATATATTGTAAGCACACACGAAGGTAAAAACTAAATATACAGGTTATTCATATTTCGAAGCTATTCATTTTTCATTTTTAGAGTTCCACAGCGAAATGGAAAACCCCAAAGCACTAGTATCCTAAGACCACACTTAGCACCATGTCAATATTTTAATCGAAGATTTTTCGTGATATATTGAAATATGGAGGATCTCTACAGATTTTTTCAATCGGAATAAGGAGGAAATAAATATTCCTAAGCTTCCAAGTTTTGGAAGTGTAATTGAAAACAATGGTAGAAAAAAAAATTGAATCCAGGTGAACGTTTGCAGTTTTATTTGTTTAATTGAATGATTACTAAGCTATGTCCTTGGTAATTAGCAATGCGTTGCCTCGGATGTCTGAATATCGGGTAGAAAATACTCATATTTAAATTTAAAAAAAATGTTCTGTGGTGTAGGGTGTCTCTTGTCGTAACTATCGTGACCGATTAAGGGATTATCCGGGTAATGAGCAGTAACATTCTCTGAGTATTTATTATACTGTACTGGGCGTACTACCACGTACTGCCATCGCTAACAGATGGCGGATGGGCGTCTTATTTATTTCTGACGCGGAGTAGTCATGCATTTATATTTGTATTATAGGATAGCTGTAATATAATACAATCCTACAGATATAGCCCACTGAGTTTCTCCAGTGATATTTTTTATTCCTTAGATGGGTGGACGAGCTCACAGCCCACCTGGTGTTAAATGGTTACTGGAACCCATAGACATCTACAACGTAGATAGTTACAACAGCTACCCCACCCTTCAAGCCGAAACGCATTACTGCTTCACGACAAAAATGGCCGGGTTGGTGGGACTTACCCGTGCGGAGTCACAAGAGGATCTACCACCAGTAATTACGCAAATTATAATTGTGCGGGTTTGATTTATAATACACGATATTATTCCTTCACCATGGAAGTCAATCGTGAACATTTGTCAAGTACGTATTTCATTAGAATAACTGGTAGCCGCCTGCGGGATTCGAACACCGTTGCATCGCTAGATACGAATGCACCGGAAGTCTTATCCTTTAGGCCACGACGACTTCAAAATTCTGCTGAATGGGTAGCGAATAATAAATAAACTGAATAGATAATTAAACCATTTCAATTTAAATGTAGATATATTTTTTTCGAGCTTCAAATGCACTTTCAATTATCGATCAAGCCAAAACTATATTAGGATGGAAGTCTTTATTTTCTATTGGATTATTTTCTGTACAAACCGTACATAACAGATCTGATAATAATAATTCGATGTTAATCGATGATAATTAAACGATACTATTATTTAATCCACATCATAGGTACCTATTTAAGCACATGAATGACAACCGGTTCGTTTTCAGGATGAAGAACAATTATAGCTACCGTTTTGAATTGCGCGTTCTTTATATTTATTTCATTTATGAATGCTGCTTTTTGCCGTTGTAAGCAAAAGAGCTTACAACCCAACTAATGTAGTATTGCCAGAAGGACAGTCAGTCAGTCGCAGTCCCAGGCTATCGCGACGAAAATAATATAATTATATTCTACTAGCCGTTACCTGCGGCTTCGCCTGTGTGATCAAGAAAAGTGTCAACCCTTCCATTAGACGCCTTCGGCTCTAACACTAGGAGCAGGCTTAGGGATCCCGGTAGCCGTACTCGTCGAAATCGGCAAAGAGATCGACGTGCAACCTAACCAAAACATTAGCCCGCTGATTTTCTGGCCGGATTTTCTCAGCGAGTCGCGATTCCGATCCGGTAGTAGATTCAAGCAGCTACTTCTGGGTGGTTAGGTATATGGTAGGTTTGAAGGCGCTCGGGTAGCTGTTAGCCAATCCCACCCCTCCTGGCTGAGGCCTTGCTCAGGCCTTGCCTTGCCTAGGCCACATGCCCTAGTGGAACTAGAAAGGCCTCCGGGCCACCAGTAATCCCTCATACATAAAAAAAACCGTTGCTATGATTTCGACGTGAAAGCAGGACAATAAATACACAACAAACATGCTTTCACATTATAACTTTAGTATGGATTGGTATGAATGATAATTTTGGAGTGTTTTTAAAATTATCTAGTTAATTTTTTAACGATATTTATCGGTGACGTCCTCCAGACCTAACTGGTTATGACGCAAGGGAATTTAGTTCAAATGAACCCTTCATCTGTGTGTGCCTGTAATAAAGATTTCGTAACGGCATTTTTTGGAGCATCGCTAATTTATTGCTAGATATTATTCTATTTGGGTGCCCCATGTTTATTTTATTCATTTTACTCTTAACGTTATTCACAAAGTAGCTATACCTACACGCCAAAGACAAATACTCGGTTAAGATTTTTTTGAACACTAATCGGAATTGTCACGGGTCCTCGTTAAGTGTCTATAAACACAATCAGATTGTTTGCGTTGCGCCCGCGCAGTTTGACATCTCGACTGTCAATAGTTACGGTATTGTATCTGGCGTGTCTGATGGTCTTGCTAACCAGCTGCTAACTGTTTACGTAAGCGTTTTACGATGCCTCATATAATGAATATTTAAAATTAAAAAGAATATCGATTAAATTTAATTCGAAGGTATACAATTGGGTTGGATAAATAATTTTTTAACGATAATGATAATATAAACGATTTTTAATGGTGAATTTGTTTCAGCAAAATATTGTTTTGTTATCAATGTTTTCTGAATATTCGACGATTTTAGTGAAGTTGAAAAGAAAAAAAACTAATGCTAACGACATATGTACATATAAACATATTATGATTTTATTTAACACCAAATGACGTTTTGAATTAACACATACTCGTGCCAGCGTAGCGTGCAAGATTTCTAACATAACTTTTCTTGGTACACCCATGGGACGGTGGTGTGAATTCAGTTTCTGGATTCACGTTGTTCACAACAGGGCCCGTGTTAAGGCGGTGTGCAAACTAATGTGCTTTGTTGGTAATTATCGTCGCAGCAGCTGTTTGCCGACACCTCGGTGCGAAGTCGCGACCACCGTCCGACGACTGGCGACATTTCGACGAATTTGTCTTCAGATATGTCACACGATCCGTAGCCCTTTGTGTAACGTGTTTAATGTTTTAATTACCGTGAACATTCTCTGACACGCTGTGATAAACGTCGTGCCGTTCGATATTCAGGATGTTAGTCTTTCGCATGTTAAACGTTAAATGTTTATTTTATATTATATGTATTTAATATTATGAAATACGTAGTTAGATCGCATACTGGAATAGTATACTTATATGTAACTAGCTTTTGCCCGTGACTTCGTCCGCGTGGAATAGTTCACAAATAATGCTTTATTTTAGAACAAATTTGGTGAGCATAAAAAACGTTAAAGTGAGCCAACCTTAACATATAGACATATGCTATCGCGGAATTTTAGATCTTTTAAAGGGGAACAATTCTGTCATCCATTATTTTAGCGAAACTTAAACCGTTTCTGCAGCGCACGCAGCGGAAGCTCTCAAAAGGAAAAAATACCACGATTTTGAAATATTATTTATTGGTGCTCAGCTTGTATTGTTCTTAGCGTGATGTTATATAGCCTATAGCCTTCATCGATAAATGGGCTATATAACACTGAAAGATTTTTTTAAATTGGACCAGTAGTTCCTGAGATTGGCACGTTCAAACAAACAAACTCTTCAGCTTTATAATATTAGTATAGATATAATCCAAGTTTATGTATATAGCTTTATATGAAATCTTCCCTAATTTAACATTACAAATTATGGCACTTTTTCGTATCTTAGAACTAAATAATCATCTTCTTGTATTTTTTTTTATTTTAGTAAACGAAATAAAACAGTAAATTATCTCTTTCGCTCATTAGTAATTATACTAATCAAAATATTTCTTTCATTTATTAGAGCCCATTAAATATTGTACGTCCGCGGAAATATTTATGATCAATAAGAAATACTATTTGATTTTTTAAATAGTTTAGCTGAACAATTTTTTTTGAGAATTTGTTTACTCCCGCTATATAAAATAACTAGCGGCCCGCTCCGGCTCCACTCGGGTCTTTAACAAAAATTTCAACGACGTTGTTTTATTTTTTAAAATAAAAGAACACCTATTGCGGCATCACTATAATAGTTATAATATGCTGTCGCGGCACTTTTTGTAAATAATAATGTGTTCTACAAAGTCGTAGTACATTATTTTATTCTATCATTAATAGTTTTCGCAGGGCACGCGATGTAACAAATATTTTAGGTATTTTTTTTACACCTTGTGTTACATTATTGGAGTTTTTTTTCAAAAAAGATTATAGCTTATGTCACTCGGGAATAGTGTAACTTCCAAACGGTGAAATAATTTTTCAAATCGGTTCAGTAGTTTCGGAGCCTATTCAATACAAACAAACAAACAAACAAATCTTTCTTCTTTATAATATTAGTACAGATACAGATTTAAGAACAATGGTTTCTCTTTTCTGGAATCGAATAATTACCAATGACATTCCATTGATTTAACTTTCGGGCCATAGAGGTTCGTAAAAGAAGAATGTCCAATATCAACCTATCTCAGCCAACTGTACCGAGTACATAGAAAGTTTGTGTTACAAGTAGACCCCCGCGCGATTCTCAGAGGTCACACTCTCACACTAATTTAATAGCCACCGAAATTCCTATGCTCGTAACTTCATGTGTTCAACGTAATATAAATCTGTTTACAAAACGCTTACTCCAAATTTAAATGTGATTACGAATACGAAATTTTTGGAACTAGCGGATTAGTAGTTTTGAAAATATAATTGTCTCTCTTGCATATCCAAGTTTATATATCTAATGAAAATGATGTTCAGCGCCGATATTCACTTTTATAATAATATGTTTTCATGCTTTATATAATGCTTTATCAGAAGGAATGCCGTTTGGGCCTTTTAAAGTGCATTCCAAGGACGATGAGTCAGTTATGAATTTTGTTGAAATACCCAGAGTCGATTTTTGATTCATTCTTTGAAAAGGAGGTTCCATACCATACATTGCTTACTGGTGGTAGGACCTCTTGTGAGTCCGCACGGGTAGGTACCACCGCCCCGCCTATTTCTGCCGTGAAACAGTAATGCGTTTCGGTTTGAAGGGTGGGGCAGCCGTTGTAACTATACTGAGACCTTAGAACTTATATCTCAAGGTGTGTGGCGCATTTACGTTGTAGATGTCTATGGGTTCCAGTAACCACTTAACACCAGGTGGGCTGTGAGCTCGTCCACACATTTAGGCAACAAAAAAAAAAATCATGGATCTGTAGGGTGTAGCGAACTAACCGCGACAATAATTTTATTTTTGGGAAACTTATTTGCGATTGAATATAATTAATTTTAACTTAATAACCTATAATTAATAACGTTCAGTAATTTTCATGAATATAAACATATTTTCTTCTTGAGATGGCGTAAAATATTTTTTTACAAAATCAATTGAGATATTTTATTAAGAGGTTTCAATTAATTGTCGAAATGAAATGAAATAAGAATGTCATAAAAGTTACTAAGAAAAGAAAGATTAAATTTAAAAAAAGAAAGTAAAGAAAGACTAAATATTTTTCTCACCGTTTTTGAGTGCTAAACGGCAGAAACAGCTGCATAGATGAATCGAAAAAAAAGAGATATTTAACATCATATACCTTCAACATCATCTATATATATTAATACGTAAAGCAAAAACTTTGTATCCCTTTTTACGAATATTGCGCGGATGGAGGAGTATGAAATTAGCCACACTTATAAAGAATATAGAGAAGAAGTGCACAATGCTAATATTTTTTTAAAAAAATGCATAAAAGATACATTAAATCAATAAAGAAAACATTACACACACTACCATTTATTTGACACACACACGCATGCATACTATTTATTTATTGTCAAACTTTTGTTCTTGACGTCTGTGGTCAAATTGAGAATAGGTTAAATATTGTTAGTTTATTAATATTTTTCTATAGTGTAGTATTGGCGTTGAAAATACAATCATAATAGTGTACAAACTTACAATTCCAATTAATTATAGTCGAATTTCGACTACTGCGGGACCTCTAGTCCTATTAATCGGACCTATTTAATTTATTAAACCAAACAAATTATGTGCAACATAATATAAAATATTAGGTCTTTACGTACGAAATTGCCGTTTAGTATACCGAAAGTTAAAGTAATTTTTTATATAATCATTATTTATTTCTATCAATAAAAATATGCACTAATGGTATCGATGCATCTCTGCTAGGTTAGTGATAATTGTTTTTTGGTAATGCCCTTCTTAAAAAGGTCAGATGTGTAAGAGACGCAGGTGGGTGGCGCATTTACGTTGTAGATGTCTATGGGCTACAGTAACCACTTAACATCAGGTGGGCTGTGAGCTCGTCCATCCATATAAGCAATAAAAAAAAAAAAAAAAAGACAACAATCTCTTCAAAGGTATTTTGCATTACCTCTCGGCTATTTATTTTCTTCCCTGCTAAAAAGTTGTTCTAACATTGAAAAAAAATGGTCGGTTCAAGTTCTGGTGAGTACGGTAGATGACACATCTGCAGTAACGCCAGTACTATTTGGTAAGAAGATATGATGAATTATACCGGCCACTAGACCACCAATTAGTGACTATGATTTGTTATTAATACGCTTTTATTAGCTTCAGACGTATGTATGTATGTTTGTAACGGAATCTTTGAACATGATTTTGACCCCCTTCAAAACGTTGGATTAACTCGAAATTGGGTATACTTATTAAAGACCGATGACAATTCAATATTTAAAAAACAAATTGAAAAAATTGAAATTCAACTAAAAAATGAAAAATAAATGATAGTTTAAAAAAACTATTATAACGAAATACGCTTTTATAGAAAATCCAACTAAAAAATAGAATAGAATAGAAATTTATTTATTTTAGAGGTAATTTTCGGGTGGAGCATTGCGTAAATGCTGAACCCGGCTCTAACTAACATGATGACCGTGTATGTTAATCAAAAATAATCTATTTTTCATCGCAAGTGACAGTGCCATTCAAAATCCCTTCGTTTCTGCGTCAGTTATCTAACTGCAGTTACCTACCTATTATAGCTTACCTAAGCAACGCAAAGCATCCTTAACGCTTTCATTGCGTCGACGATTGTTAAGTTCGTGTGGCACCGACTTAAGTATTTTTACCTTGCTAATTTTACGTAAAATAACCAAAATTGTTTTGGTGCTAACATTGAAAGCTGCTGCTAACTCAACGGTAGATTGAGTATCGTCAGCTTCCACCATCCCATTTAATTCGTCGTAGTAGTCTTTAGTTTTCGGGGACCACAGATTAAAATTAAATTTAAAAAAATACGTCGGAAGCGTTGAAACAATAGAGTCGTGCGTGCATTTGTAGTGTTCAGTCCGTACACGTCATTAATATTGTGAACCGTTTGTACGGCATTGCTACCGCGACGGAACTCTGGGATACGTATTTTTATCGATTATTTATCGTATTTTTATCGTGTCCATATTGATGAAAATATACAAATGTAGTGAAAATAAAACACTAATAAATAAACAAATGACTGAATTTTAAAATAAAATATTCATTCAAATTTAGAACCCATTGTCAGCGACACATAAATTCGATTTCATAAGGCCAGTTTTGTAAAACGGTAACTTCATAGGTAATAAATAGGTACCTATTATGAAATCTGTTTGGTTCGGCTTACTAGCACGAAACTAGACTCCTGACTAAAGACTTGAGAGGTTCTATGCTGATTGCCGTTTCTGGATATTAGGTTGGAAGCAAAGATTCGCGTACGTTATGAGAAGGTTTGACTCTTGAAAAATGTAATTAGTGCGATACAGGTTTTTAGCGGATTTTTCCATCTATTCCTGGATAGTTATGGGCGCATACCCCAAGTTCGGAGGCTCCGAAAGTAATTATTGTAGTTTTGTGTCCAGATTATCTTGCAAATCAGTGCTACTCAATATCTAGCTTCTTTTTCACCTTGTTTTTATCTAGTTTGTGTGCGTTATAATAGGTCACTGAATGTGGAAAGTTTTTATGGTCTCATCACAAGAAGACCACGAGACGTCACACTGACATCATGACAAAATTTCCTCTCTTGTTGAAAGCCCAGATGAAGAGTTATTTATGACAAGACGAAAAATTGTAGAATAAAAATCTAAAACAATCTTTTGCTTTTGTTGCTTAAATATAATAGTAGCTTCAAATGAAAGTCGTTGCTTTTGTAGGTTAAATAATGAAATGAGGAAGATCAGTAATAAAGTCGGACCTTAAGCTAGGAATTAGTTGAGAAGAGAGAAGTAGAGAATATTCAACGGCGGCGCGGTGGTAAGAGTGCACCGGCTGATCAACCCATTATGCTGAGGACGATACAAGATTTGTTTTTAATCACACCTGCACAATGTTTAACAGGGGTTAGATTGCGTGCTCTCGCTGTATGTGAATATTAACACCGGGTAGTCGATCACGCGATAATAACACGCACGGCAACCGTTACGCAATTTTGGGATGTCACGGTTATATATTATTATCCTAAGGGTTTGAATTATAAAGATTTTTTGAGGATACGTTAACCACCAAAATTAAAATATTTACGAATTAAGTTTTCTTTCATTTTGTATATTTTAGGGCACCACCAATTACGCCAGATCTCATTTTATCTACAGAAAGTCAACCAAATAGTCAACTACAAAAAAACTAAGGAGATATAAATTTGCTTAGTGCACCTTTTTTTAAGCAAAGGTATTCAAATCTCGTGGACGAATCCCCATGCGCTGGACTGATCAGGTGAAAGACTTTACCGAAACCCCACTTAACGAGTGCGTGCGCCAAGCCTCAGTTCGCAAACTATGGAAAACCTCTGTCAAGGGTTTAATAAACAAGAATTCCACATGACCACGACTGCTCTGCCGAGAGCAATCGACTATGATGATGCAGTGATGCAAATGCATAAAAATTTAAATCCATAATTTAATACGAAACGCTTATAAAATGAAGAATTTTCGTTATTACAGTAGCATATTTAATTCAGTAGAAAAATATTTAAAAAAATAAAAATAAATGTTTTCCTAAAACAATTACATCGGAATAATGCCTAAATGTTTACTGTCATCGATCAGGCCTGGGTGTCGCACGCGCGTCCTTACAGTTGATCTGTGCGCGTTCTACATTAGTTTTGGGTACAAGCTTCTAATATGTAGGTTGGTAGTTTAAACCCATCTAATTTAGGCAACTCTAAGCAATAATAAAATACTGGTACTGTTTTATTTAGTAAACGAACGTTATTTCATTGTCAAAATCCATGCAATTGATGATTTTACTGGTATGTGAGCCCGCACTAATAGGTACCATAATACTCCCTTTTTCTACCTCAAAGTTATGGATTCCCGTTATAATTTATAATTTGTTATACAATATTGTTGTATTCACGCTGTGATTACTAAACGGTAACAATCGGTAGCTTATCCACCAACAGAAAAAAAACCGGATGATTTGTAGTACCCATTTGTGCATACACAATAAGACTGAGGTATAAAGCACATAGTTTATAATTTAGCGGGCTTCGTTTTCATTTTATTATTAAGTCGTTCGTGAACATGAAATATTTTTCCAAGCAATACACACTTGCTTAGAAAACGGATCCCTGCCAGGTGATTTGTATGGTGGCGTAGTCGCATCATTCGATACGAAAGCTACATCTCTAAGTCATAACTATGAAGATACGGTTTTTTTCCTACCTAAGCCATTAGCCTTAAAGGTGGCATAGTGGCATAGCCAGCGTCACCGAGCGAGTAGGTGAGCTCACGGGGCTCTAACCTAAGGACGTTGCAAACACTAGCCCTAGCAAGAGCAGTGCTTCGCAGAATCTACGACCGGATCAGAATCGCGACCCACTGAGAAATTACGAATGTCTTTACTATTCTATATGGGTCTATATGGGTCTGCCAAAAATTGTATTTGTTTATACCTATATAAAACATGGATAATTTACAACAGGCAATCTTTTGGGTCAGAGGATCGTATAATGATAGTAGACTGTCCTGATTTGCATCAGGGGATAAAGTCACGGAGCCTGTACCTACAGCTGGAACGTACCTTCAACCTATGGGATTCAATGACAGTTTGATACTGGAAGAATCGTGAGCTGTCATCTAGTATATATACTGCATAATAAGAAAAACGCACCGAAAAAACTGTTTGTAGGCTGATGTGTTGCCAACCATTGCGTGTAGGCATGTCCCGCTAGGAGACCTGCGCCATTCAACGTGCCCAGCTCTGGACATGCCGACGTCGAAGACACTGAAAGAACAGTCAATCGATTTAATGTCCGTACTTATAATAAAAAAGGTGTAAATGTTTCTAATAATACAATGCAAATCTTAGAACCAAAAACGCATAAAGCTAAAGAAGCACGATAACGAGAAATAGAAAAATTCCCTTCCTGTGACACGTTGCACAGTGGATATATGGAGATATAACTCAAGTAGAGTTGACATTAGGCAGGCGGTCTGTGGTAAAACTCATGCCTAATCCCTATACAGCATGAAAAAGTATATGCTGCGTCGACCCCACAAACAGAAGAGGAAGAAGAATTATTTAAAAAAAGCAGACTTGTGTTGAATAGAAAGTTCTGAACGAAAAATGTAATATGACATTCTGAACAATTTTGACTTACAAAATTTATTTTACACATCCTTGTTGTTAATATAAATTTAATGATTAGAACATGAATAAAATAGCAAGCTTAATATCACCTAGGTATACCATTATCATAAATAACTATGTACTAACCGTTGTATTCATCTGCGTTATCTTCGGTGGTTTCTCCCTGTTCTTTTGTATTAATTTTTTCATTATTAATGTTTCCTAAAATATTGTCTATCAGAAAAGTTTTACTTTTGTCTTTTACATGTCGGGAAGATTCATTATTTACAAAATTTGTAAGTGATCTCGTTGGAAATATAACGCGGTGATTTTCAAAGAATTTTGTTTTTTCGTCTTCAATGCGTGAATTCACTAACACAGTTTTACTAAAAGAATGCTCACTATTTTCACAGATGTCGATTGTTTCATTTTCACTATCATAATCGGTTTCCGAATCGCAATATGAATCTTTTTCAGCACTAAACAAAGCACTCGATTTTTTTAAGTTGACCGAGTCATTTTCGCACGTACTGGATATGTCATCAATAGTGTCCATTATTACTTATAATTTAATTTTGAAAGATTTGAAACGTATCAAAGACTTAATCGCCCGTGACACTGGCAATGCCAGCGAGCCGAACTAAAATTCTTTAACAGCCAGTTGGAAACTGATAATTGCTTCCGAAAATAGGTGGTGCCGTATGTTCGGCTGCAGTGGCTGTAGGTATGGATCTCGTGAGATTCTGAAACGCTACTGGCTGATAATCTGATGGAGGGGATAACGCCATCTTAAGTAGGTGGAGCCACGACAACCGCCTGTGAAAATTCACACCTTTCTTTTATTTGATAACACGTTATGTCAGAGCTCTTTTGCCCACAAAGGATCTCTAAAAGCTTATGATGAACACGGGATCCAATTTCCAACGGTTATTGTTTGATTAATGTCACTGATTTAAGTGATTTATTGTAAATGATCCTATATGTAAATGGTATGGAGGGTTTATATTTTAAAAGTGTGGTTGATGGTTTTATAATGATTGTAATATTGAAGAATCGGAACTATAAAACATTACTATTTTAAAACAAGGGTATTAACTTTTTTTTAACCGAAAAATATTAGGAATGTTAGAGATTGTTTAAAATAACGTATCCAAACGTGTCAAAATATTTGTTTCAAATTGTTCAGAATAACGTGACCAACTTGAATTAAGGTATACAATATTTTTTATGATCTTTGCGACATACGAAAAACCATATATTATTTTTGGAAAATAGCACTGAGTTAAATTGAGTTAAGCTGAGTTAAAAATTCAATATTTTTGGATTATATTGAAGTCGAAACACCAGATCCATAAATTCACCCTGATTTGGTTAGTTACTGGTGGTAGGACCCTTTGTGAGTCCGCGCGGGTAGGTACCGCCACCCTGCCTATTTCTGCCGTGAAGCAATAATGCGGTTTGAAGGGTGGGGCAGCCGTTGTAACTATACTTGAGACCTTAGAACTCATATCTCTAGGTGGGTGGCACATTTACGTTGTAGATGTCTATGGGCTCCAGTAACCACTTAACACTAGGTGGGCTGTGAGCTCGTTCACCCCTCTAAGCAATAAAAAAAAATTTGATCCGTGATTCGGAGTAAAGACATAGAGTTCTCCTCTATCTCCGTCGAGCAATTGGCTCCTATGTGGACGCGAGGTGGATGGTCTACACCGGAGATGGCGTGGCGTGGCGTACATAAGTTATTGGTTATTCGAGGTGTTGCGTAGGGGTTGGTCTATAGCCATTTACATCATGTGGAACATCCTTCCGGGTCTCTGCGTTATTTGTTACGTGGTCAACGGGGTGTTAATTGTTGCGCTGCTCGTGGTCCAATGGGATAATTTTTGGGAATTTACCTGGCTTTTCATTCCTGAAGTAACTTTTATTGTTAACAGGATTAAAATACTGGGTCTCAACGTGGCTTTCATAAATGTCAAGTTCTGTGGGTTCAAGGGCCTCGGAGGGCACCATATGCTGATACGCACATCGTTGTTGGAGTGAGGTCTTGGTACTATGTACTAGCTCAATCTCAATCTAGATTTTGATCTTGATCCGTCTGCTATTGAGCACCTTTCGAACCTTGGGCCGATTTACCGGTAGATCTTAACAAACGCGTAGCAACATGCGACGCCTCTACATAGGAATGTTGAAATTGATGACCTTGTTATGGATCTCCCGTATAGTCGGATATACGTCTCAAATACTGATGACGAAGCTGCAGTAGTGTAAGCAGTAGGCAAGGGCTACCAATGTTTTCGCGCCTGTTCTTTTAAAACAACGTGCTTATTGCCGACGACGTTGCTCTGATTCGCTGTTAATTATCAGTATCAAACTGATTTCCATGGACGAGACGTGGTGCCACCTCGTCCAGGCCCAATATCGACTGCCCGTACACGAAGCATCGTTCACGTCGTTTAAAAGTCGTCGTAGCCTAAAGGATAAAAAGCCCAGTGAATTCGTATCGAGCTATGCGATTGTACTAGTTTTCGAATCCCGCAGGCAAGTGCCAATTTTCTAAAGAAATTCTTACCTTACACATGTTCACGAATAATTTCCAGGATGAAGGATTAATATCATCTAGTAAAAATAAAATCCGCAAAAACTGTGACATAGAACTTCTGCCTCAAAGTGGGTGGCGGCATTAACGTGGTTTGATAAACAAAAAAATAAAAAAAAGTGTCCCCGACTAAATCTACTGCTGGCGCACGCTTACTGTTGATGTTACTTCATCATTCATCGGAGCATACGCTCGTAGTCTGTTTCGTTTGGGAGGATTAGCACTGTGTCCTAGTCGCACAAATTTGTACCGATTTATAGCGAAATGTAAAAGAGAGCGATGCAACTATCTTGCAGAGGTGGGCTGTGGGACGTCAGAGAGAATGCTTCACACTCCTCATCAACCGGTTGCCATCGAAACTAAAGTCGGGGTAGAGATCTCGCCCATATCCCAGCTACCTATGTGTTTGGCGTGCCTTTTATATGCCGGCTTGTAGGCTAGCGACGTTGACCCAAAAAAACAACGTATATCCTGGTCTACACGCCCTTGTGAAAGAGCAACCTATATAGGGATTGAATGCTTCGTGTAACAAAGCATTTATTACTGCAACTTGCATTAGTATATATATATTAATATAATATTTTTACAAAAATATAAAGCTCATTCAAAGTGAAGTCCGCTGGCTTGATTCGGTGTGGGCTGAACGATTAAAATATGCACTTTCTAGATTCTAGGTACATGAAAATAATTGCTACGGTCAATCTTATAGAAGATTTTGGGATTTCCAAATGATAATGACATTGAGTGTGTGTTATACTCTCTAAAAGAAACAGTGAATCATAGTCAAGCGAAAAGATTTATTTGTTATTTCATTATTGCGAAAAATAAAGGGGTTGTTAAACTCAAATGATTGTAGCGAAAAGATAGAGACTAAACAACAGCCACTCTTCACTTCTGATGAAGTCAGAGACGTTCGTTTGCACTTGTGTCATGATCGAGCTTTATCGGTGCTCAGTCTTAACAGGACAGTTATTGGATTCAATAAGACAATTCTTGGCTTTGCCACATAATGCTGTTTCCAAGTTTAACTATATTTTCAAGAATCGCATCTTGATTCACGCGGATCGATGTTTTGATAACACCAAAACCATCAATAAAGCCGGATCTTACCCATGACACATTATTGACTAATTGAGAAACTCCTTTTTTTTGTAATCTACTTTTGCTTACCTATTGCTTTTTTTATTATTGGTTCTCGATGTTATTTTAATTTCCTTAGGTAAAATATTTTTCTGGATTATTTCCTTTACTTCCTTCAGAGCTATTTTACTACAGAAGCAACGTGGACAGCCAAATGTTTTATTGACATTGTATTTCACCTATTAATAGCCTGACATAAAATCATTCGACTGATAACAATCGAATGAAGAGTTTCAAAAAGTGAAAGAAACTTTATACCTACTTCAGAAAATTTCGATTCGATTCTCTTTATCATCCTACTTAAATTTAATAATTAACTTTATCGCCAGAGTATACGCCTGCATAAAATACCAAACGGGGCGGTCGTATTGAACACAACATTTTAGCACATTTACATACTTATAAAAAAGTTGATGCATTGATTGGGTACATTGAAATTGGTCTACTATTATATATTATAAATATCCACAATGGTCTACAATTATTTTACTGGTGGTAAGACCTCTTGTGAGTTCGCGCAGGTAGGTACCACCACCCTGCCTATTTCTGCCGTGAAGCAGTAATGCGTTTCGGTTTAAAGGGTGGGGCAGCCATTGTAACTATACTGAGCCCTTAGAACTTATGTCTCAAGGTGGGTGGCGCATTTACGTTGTAGATGTCTATGGGCTCCAGTAACCACTTAACACCAGGTGGGCTGTGAGCTCGTCCACCCATCTAAGCAATATTTTTATTTATTTAGAATAGCCGCGAGAGTGAGCTAGATTAAAATTTACGTGAAAATAAAATGTAAATTTCAGCAGTCTATTCAAGTTTTAAAAACTCCAACTTGCAACTTGGTTCTGCAAAAATACCAAGTAGTAATGAAGTTCATTAATGCTGCAATGATCGCTTTGATTAAAAGATTTTTTCTTATAACCTGATTTCAATAAAGGAGGAGGAGGAGGTTATCATCATCAGCCTGCTGGACTCTCTTTTTTTTTTCTACCTAAGCTGATAGCCTTGAGAGGCTATATCAGCGGAACCTTAATTAGTAGGTGAGCTCACGGGGCTCGAACCTGACGACGTTGCTAACACGAACCCTAGCAAGAGCCGTGCTTCGCAGAATCTACCACCGGATCGGAAACGCGACCCACTGAGAAGATCCGCCGAGGAAGTCAGTGGGCTGTGTCTAAGGATCGGACTTTCAAATTACACGCTACTGACCACGATCCTCGGCTTCTCTCATCCAACGTTTGTCAACCACTCATCAGATCATCATCATTATCATCATCAGCCAGATCATCACTCCACCGAGACTGAGGCCGTCCTGCACTACGTTTGCCAATTCGAGGTTATCAATTCGATACTATACTTTTTAAGTGTTCACAGAACTTTTTCTAGGTGAAATTGATTAAGACGATTTTGATGATATTTTTTTTATTTGAAGACTACTTGTCGGATTTAAATTTTATCAATATATGGCCCGCAGTTTTTGAGTTGTTCTTAATGAATTATATATTTAAATAAACGTCTTCGACTACATTTATTATATTCTTATTTTCTTTTGTTGAAGTGATTTTCTTTTTTTTTTTTCAGATTTTGTTTCTTAGTTAAATTAATCTGCAAAAATAAACCAATAGGCAAGTGATCCGACAGGTTTATGTTTTTTTTATAAAAAAAATTTATTATCTCAGTTCTGTAATGTTCGTATAATATATTTACTGTGTTTTTTAAAGTACGTACTAAACCAGCAATAATAATCAACTGGTGCCATCAGCGACAGCTATTAATGTTTCTAAACGTGAAACTTACCAGTAGTTCCCAATGGGTAAGGGATTGCACTTGGACTTCATAGTTATCTAAATTTCGTACAAGCACTCAACGGTAGATGTCGCTCTTTGTGGAAAATGTTTTCCAAATCACCCTTTTACAATCAAGGATTATCAACAGATGGCAGTAGTATCGTAGCAAGACACGCGTTCTAATGTCAATGTTGTTGTAGATGTTGAAGATGTTGGTTTATAAGTAATCCCTTATTTATCGTTCGTTTTATTCTTAAAAAACCGTTTCAAGTATTAAAGTACTAAATTAAATTTCATATGTTAATTGTAAATTAATAAATATTTTTGAAATGTCATTTTCCTAAAAAAGTTTAAGCGAAAGTTTTGCCTAATTGTGTTCTGTTGTTTTATGCTTTCGCGAATTACCGAAAGTTAAATTAAATGCTATTTTATAAATTTTATTATTCCGAGCATTTCGACGAATGTCGTGCAATAACTTACACAGATTACACAGATGTCATTAATCATACACTCACATTAACTACACCTGTATTTCAAATTGAAATAACTATCTACCTATTACTTTATCTTTAATATCGCGTTCGACAAATACATATATAAGCAACAATTTAAGTAACCTATGTAATTAATATAATTTATTAAGTTAACTTCCTTTAAATAATATTCTTGATATTTAAAACTACCTTGTTATTTAGTTATTGTTTGTGTACTTAATAAATAATATTAATCTTTTTCAGAACTTTTGTCATTTTTGACTGTCTCACATATCATTATAAAATGACTTAGTTTAATTGAGATAGCATTTTGTTCCATGAATACCGAAGTTTAATAAGGCAATTTCAATTATGATAATGATTTAGCTCGTTTCCCTCTACCTGAGTTGGGGTGGGTAGCGACATTCATCTTTTAAAGTTTAGGGGCGTACGTAAGCAATTAATACTTGCTAGGTCGGAAAAGAGCGCGTTTATTTACGAAATATATAAACAAAATCAATAATGAAACGAAAAAAAGTATAGAAAAATAAAAGGCAATTTTAATGATAACATCTGTGGTAATCAAACGGTGTTATGAACCAGGTATTTTTACCTAGCTTCTGAAATTCCTGTCTTACGAACTGGTGATAGGGCGTATTTCTGTCTAATTCGGTTTCGGGTTAATGGTTAAGGCAGCTGGTGTTTCAATATGTAATTCGACAATGGAACTGAGTTTAATTGCATCTCTCTCTGTGGACTCCCGGTGCTGCTTTAGATGACGTGGACTATGAACCCGTCAATCCATGAAAAGCAATAAATAAAATGTTTCGGTTATAGTCATTTAACATTCTAGAAATAATATGTTACTCATTTATCTATGACTTTTTTATTTAAAGAGCTTTATTTATTATAGGTATTATTTCCATATGTTTTTCTCTGAAAAACAAAGAGAAAAAAACGTGTGGCACTCGGGAATTGCTGCGGTAAAGCTATTGCATAGCATTTTTTATCAACTTACGCAATTATAATTAGATAATGATAATTTAATTTTAAAACAATAATAAAACAAGACCACGCTATATTAAACATTAATAAAAGCAAAACCGTAACTGTCCCCTTCACACTCATAAGCTAGACCGCGCGAGAGAGAGATGGGCAGACTTTTCATGATGCGCATGCAGTGTGACGTCACGCCACGCGCTTATTCACAAACACTACACAAGCGCATCGTGTGAATGTGGTGAACGCGAGCTACATGGTAGGTGGAGTGAGGGGTGTCAGGTTTTTTTCGTTACGGAATTTCATGATTCGGTCGCCGCGCTCGAGGCCCGCGATAAAAGCTATGCAATAGCTTAAAAATTCTGCTTTCAGAAACTAAGTAAAAATCTTAATATAAACTAATAACATCCTGTTATCAGAAAGGTAGTATCAAGAAGTTTTCTATTGAATATTTTAATTACTGAAATTTTCGGGTAAATGTTTTTCCGCGTGCCGAGTACTGTCCTAAAATAGGTCGTTTAACAGAATCAGCCTGCAAAGGGTTAAGCGCCGATTAACTCCGTCAACTGGAAAACGATCGTTTGGAGTTACTACATGCCTTCCCTCTTGTTAAATAAAATTGATGAATGCTGAAACAGAATTTCGACCCAAGCAGGCGGACAAGCGAGAAACAAAAGCAAAACAAACCCTTTATTAACATCGTTTGTGTGTTGACATTTATTAACACATGTATGTGTCCGGGTCACGAACAAAATTGTTCAACTGGACAAATGATTTAAACGTATACAGAGTCTGCGTTTTGAAGTCGTCGTGGCCTAAAGGATAAGACGTCCGGTGGATTCGTGTTGAGCGATGCACCGGTGTTCGAATCCCAGGCGGGTACCAATTTTTCTAATGAAATACGTACTCAACTCATGTTCACGATTGACTTTCACGCGAAGGAAGTATAACATCGTGTAATAAAAATCAAACCCGCAAAATTATAATTTGCGTAATTACTGGTGGTGGGACCTCTTGTTAGTCCACGCGGGTAGGTACCACCTCCCTGCCTATGTCTGCCGTGAAGTAGTAATGCGTTCGGTTTGATAGGTGTGACAGCCGTTGTAGCTATACTTGAGACCTTAGAACTTATATCTCAAGGTGGGGGGCGCATTTACGTTGTAGATGTCTATGGGCTCCAGTAACCACTTAACACCAGGTGGGCTGTGAGCTCGTCTACCCAAATAAGCAATAAAAAAAAACGTTTCCATGAAGGAATTAAAAGTGGCAAACAGATTGTTTTCTGCCCTATTATCACCGTATTATGATCGTAGTTGACCTGGAAACTGAGTTCTGTGTTCAATTGTAAACTCTAAATATCAAGAACATTATTTTATTGACTGAATTCCTGCATTGAAGCAAAATGAATTGCCGCGTGATAATATTGTCGGTGGCTCAGATATATATGCATATATTATTATTTAATACGGTATAATGATCGTTTTAAATTGCGCGAGCCAGTGTAAATAAATTCTATTCCAAGAGTGAAATCTCGGGTGGACGTAAGGGTTGTTTAGTTAAGAGAGAGGTCCCCGAAGCCTTTTGTTCCGTAGGCCACTTGTGTGTTTCGATATTGGGAAGCAGTTGTGAATCGTAAACACATTAGTATTGTGGTTTGTTCGGTTCGTTTCGAATTAGTTCAAAGCCAAAATCACGTCCTAATCAAATGCGTACCCCCGTTTACATCTCATCGGATTCCAATTTTGGTTTTGATAATATGATCTCGTAGTCTTACGTAACCGACCCTTAGGGGTCGATGCTGAGAGCACTTTGGGTGACTTTTAATGTCATTGAGTATAGGTTCGGATATTTTGGCGCGAGCACGAGGATCGAAGCTATGTGTATTCTATTATTTTGTTAATTTAGTGTTTCTTCAGACTTAAGTGTTTTATTAACAATTTATCATCCGTGAAATTGGATAGGGAAAATTAATGAATAAAGGCCACCGGACGTAGCTTCTTGGGTTCTTTCTACAAGTCCATGGAAAAAGTCTCTGTAATCCACCACCATTTGACTGAGCCGTTACTACATTTTATTTTACATTTTATTTCATACCGTCTCACCTACTTTCACTTAATAACGCCCCGATTGATTAATGTCTCAAATTAATCAACTTCATCTTATTTTACCACAAATCATTTTTCATAAACAGATTATGTATGAATTTAATAATTGAAGATTTTTATGAAATACTAGCTGACCAGGCAGACTTCGTAGTGCCTCAACCGATAAATAAAAGACCTAAGCTTTTGTATAATATAAAATAAACTTAAAACAAACAAAAGGAATCCGTCCGACACATCAAAGGAAAAACAAAATTGTTATTTTTATTTAATTCCGAGCGTTTTCATATTTATCTACTTTTGAAACTTTCTCTGGACTTTCACAAATAATTCAAGACCAAAATTAGCCAAATCGGTCCAGCCGTTCTCGAGTTTTAGCGAGACTAACGAACAGTAATTCATTTTTATATATATATAGATAACACTGGCAACAATAGCGTCGGCCATAACTAAAAACGATGAAGATAGTATTTGGTTAGACTCTTACAAATCAGTCCACAGCCCCAACAAACGAACTCATTCCAATCTCACAGCCCAAAAAAGTCTGCTTAGTACTTGTCGAAGTTCTATTTTATATCTTTAAATAAACCTGAACGATTTACATATTCAAAAGATCCGAGTTCAAAGCTTTCAATACGGCTTGCTAGTTACTAAAGGAGTTTGTTTACACTGGCCACTCCGGGGTGACTGAAGTTTTAGAAGAGGATAGTGAAGTCATCAACTTTAATGAATGAATAACAATGTACCGAAAACTTTGTGCAATCAAAAACAATCCTGTAGTGTTTCGTTATAGTTTACATACACTCAAAAATATTGTTTTATTGCCTACGACCATGTAGGGAATAATAATGTACTTACAGCTTATGAAATTATAATGGGTAGGTAGTAAGTGAGTCGTCTATTATCAAAGGTGGCAATCTGTGCATTTGGACAAAAAAATGTTATTGATATGTCAATACAGATTTATTTGAATATAATCGTCTCCTTCAAAGAATACGGTTCAAAACCTGCATTAAATAAAGTATTAACTTAACCTGTTATTTATCTAAGATGTCGTTCAGAAAAGTTTTGTGACTGCCAATGGAATACAAAGTCAATAATTCGTTTTTCTGATTTACCAATAATTGTCCAAAAGTCACATTGCCGGCTTTGATAATAGTCGACTCAAGTATTCAAAAGAAACTCAGAGCGTAACATTACGAAAGCTAATTTAAATGAAATTGCTTTGTATAAATATTGATGAAATAAATCTCTTATGCTAGTGTTACTTATGAAATAAAACACAACTTTAAAAAAAAAAAACAATGTATTATAGACAGGACAGAGGATCTTTAGCATACGAAAGTTTTTGGTACTTTTATATGTTGATACATACATCTTTCATGGCCTTTGTAGTCAAACGAGCGAACGGCTCAACCGACAGTGAATGGTTGCCATCACTCGTAGACTTTAGCAATGCCACGGCATATTCAAGTCGCTGCCTACCGCTGCGTACTCTCCGCAAACCTCGGTTGAAGAAGAATATGTCTTCCCGTGTAAGGGAATCATTCGAGAGCCGGTCGGTACATGGCAAAAAAGATCTGTGGAAATGCACTGTGAGTGATTCAACTCTGCTCCAGTGGCGGGAGGTCGCGATAGTGAAAAAATATGCAGGGATCACCTCGAACAATTCCTCAAAGAACTTCCCATGGAACACACTGTACAAAAAATACAGAGAGAACCGAAGTCCCACTGTATATCCGGAGCACGGCCTTTTCAAGCTAACGTTGTACTAACAATATTGTGTTCTATTTCCATACCTGATTCTCTTGCTAATTTTTTTCATGAGCAGTATCCGAGTTTCAAAGGTCACTCACTCGCGTAGGTACAAGCGCTGATTTCAGGCGTACAATTATATGAAGGACGGTCCAGCTTAGTCCAGTTTAGTTCTACAACGTAATTCATACTTTATACGACGTAATCTCTTATAGATATGCCATTACGTATGTGTGCTTGTGGGCAACGGCAGAATGCAGATAGTGTGTCCATCAACAATTTAAAAAAACTAGTTAAAAACTGCACAACCCTTAAAACTCGTTGAAGTTAAAGGTTCCTTTAAAGAAGGTTTTATTTATTTTTGAGCAGTAAACTATAGTATTTTATTCGGTTTAACCACAACTACTATTACGGTTTAATCAGTTAGCACAATATTTACAAGTCGACGAATACTGCCTTAGTCATCCGTGAACACGAAAACTGCTAAGTGTTCGAACGATTGGAAATAATATAATGAATATAAAATAAATAAATCAAGAGAGTCGTTTTTTAAGCAGTAAACTAATTAAGGAAGAAGGAACAATAATTATAAATGAAATATGTACTTATTTATTATTTTATTTATTTATTTATGTACATGTTAACGGAAATGTATGTAATCCGTCATTGTATACAATTCCTAGGAAATGTATGTAATTCCTAAAATCGCACGGAAATGTGTGAAATAAATTATATTATACTTACACATTACATATTTCCTAGGAAATCTATACATTTCCTAAATAGCAATCGGAAATGTAAAACATTTAAGATATTGGTGGGTACGCGGGGACAGCGGGACGAGTCTTGCACTACGGTCAGTTGCCAACTTGCAATCCACTGGAACCGGCCAGGGATTTAAGAAGTGCCTTTGCAAGAGAAACTGTGCTACATCAAGATGTCTGTGTTTTAAAAATAAAGTATTGTGTACTTCCAAATGCCATTCGAGCTTACCCTGCAAAAATAAATAGCTATATGGACTGACAAAGTGTTATAATATAAAGATTTACTTTTATACTTTGACATTTATAATTACTTAATTATCAGACTGATTACTTGCCAAATGAAAATTTGATTTTATAAGAATAAATATAAGTTGGTTTTGTGATACGTTAAAAGTTAATAGATAGTTGATTTTAGAAGTTTTAATTAGTAAGATAATATGAATATATTATTATTATTTTACGGTATGACTGTTACCCGATTGTCTCAATAAGTGTTATAATAAATAAATATTATTAACAACGTGTTTTATTACAGAAAGCATTTACTTTATACATTTCCTAATACGATATTGGAATTATATACAATTCCGAGGAAATTTATACATTTCCTAGGATATCTATGCATTAAATAGTTTTTCAAACAATATTTTATACATTTCCTAAATAGTATCGGGATTGTACACATTTCCTAGGATTTGTATACAATTCCTTGATTTCATACATTTCCGGTAACATACACACAGAAAAGAGGACATAATACAGAGTAATAGGAAAATTATGTACAAAGGCACTGCTTATTTCTTTAAGAAATCTCTTCCAGCAGACCCGCGAGAGGATAATGAGAATAATAATAAAAAGTGATGAGTGTGTGTAGAACAAATAACACATAACTAAAATAACAAATACAACATGAGAATTATAGTAATGCACATACACATAGCAAATATTGTTAAACTTGAATACAAAATATTATAAGTAACACACTTACTTACTTATATGATTGGAAATGAATAACGGAAGCTCGCGCGTATGACATCGGTCTTAAAATACGGAGAGAGTAATCGTAAATAATATTACTCCACAAAGGAGCTCTGAGTTGCTGTATACTAAGCTGGTAGCGAGCCAAATTAATTAAAATACATTTGTGAAATTATGTACTCATATTACACACAGATCTCGTTTCATGTCGCAGTAAGAATCATTTTAGTGGTAGTGTTTCAAATTTTAATGTTAATTATGAAATCGCAACTAATTCTTGTTTTAACTACCAAGTTATTAATAGCTATAAACACCCACTCTAACCGGCGCCATCTAGGCGGGCTTCGGACAGTCTGCCACCGAGAGAGCTGGTGGTCGTGGCGCCGACGACCGCCAATCCGGCGTCCCGAGGGGGAGGGTGATGGGAGAGATGTGCTCCGCACTAAACGCTTCACTTTCCCCCCTTTGCCTTTTCATGAGTTCTGTCTCATGCGAGGTTTGGACGTCAGTTGTTGAGCGACAGGAGGTTTTAGTCAGTTCGACTCTGACATACCCCGCCCGCCATCCCCAGTGAAGGGCGGAAGACCGGCGATTTCCTCTTGACTAAAAAAAAAATAGCTATAAACAATATATTGCATCTAGAGATAGATCCGTAAGAAATCAGTGCTATGCAATTTAAATATCTATGATATGCTTAGTTATTTACGTTGAGAATTTGCTAATAGCATGTCATGAAATGTGAACGTGTGAAAAAGGTCTACTTTTATGCACTTAGTCAATTTTAAATCGATCATATTGAAAGGTAGACGTTAACATATATTTTCCAATACGACAATTTTAGTTGTTTATTTCATTTTTTCTGTCGATGAAACAATCCCCGAATTAAAAACCTTAACAAAGTTTATCTCTTTATTATTTAAGTTTTGTCACTAGCTTCGAAATCGATTTTATTAACATGTTTATAATGTTTATAAAACAATTAATCTTTAAATCTAACTTTGTATAAAACACAAAAAGCTTGAGGTGAACACGAGATAAGGTTATTCACATCGGAGCACATATATCAATCAGATAGCGAATATCGAGTATCCATTTTCTTCTTTGTCATCGATATCAATTTGTCGAGTTAGAAAATGATACTTGTATTCAAGGAAAATACATTTGTTTTGAAATAAATTATGTTTGTACATTCATTATTTAATGCTGACGTTAACAAGACTGTTGTTTAAGTTGAGACATATAAATCTAAGGCCGGTCTAAGGGTATCTATGTATTAATACGTGAAACAAAAACTTTGTACCCCTTTTTACGAAAATTGCGCGAACGGAGGAGTTTGAAATTGCCCACACTTATAGAGAATATAAAGAAGAAGTGCAGAATGCAATATATTTTTTTAATTGTGCATAATAAATACCTAAAATCCATAGAAAAAACATATTACGCACACTACCATGTATTTTACTTTACTCTTATACTCTTTTGTTTATTGATAAAGTCTGTGGTCAATTTGTAAATAGATTAATATTGTTTGTCTTTAATATTATTTGTCTATACTGTAATCTTGGCGAAATCTGTGATTATATAATAGAAGCTTAATAGTCTTTGACAATAGAACCATAGTAATGTTCTAGCTTATAATTTCAATTAATTATAGTCGAATTTCGACTACTGGGGAACCACTAATTATTATTAATCGTGATTACGAGATCATCATTGACCTCTTGGGCATTGAATTTTAGTTTAAACTGCTATTGATATTACGGGCCTTAGACTTAAAGCTATTGTAAAAGGCGGGCCTAATCTATGGCCAGTTTCCGGACCGTCGATGTAATCGGGGTGGTCCTGGCGGGCTGCTAAATCGTGTGTCATTACCGACGATGACTCCACGATATTTAACTACACAGACAGCGAATTTTGAGAGAGAAAGTCCTAAAAAGGGATCTTTAGTGCGATTCGCCTATCAAATTGCAACTTTAGCGACGATAGATGACATCGAGGGAAGTCCCTCTAAAAAAGGGTAAAATAAATTGAATTATCCATTTAAGTTCACGAGGGCAGCCTTTATTTGAAAGTGTCGTGGCCTAAAGAATAAGACGCCTAGTATATTCATATTGAGCGAAGCGACTCTGCTGATGTTCGAATCCCGCAAGCAGATAACAATTTTTCTAATAGAATTAGTACTTAATAAATATTAACGAATGATTTCAATTCTGAAGGAATAACATCGTGTAATATCAGTACCGGAAAAATTAGAATTTGTGCAATTACTGGTGGGAGTGCGTTTTTTGGTTCCACCACTCTGCCTCTTTCTGCCATTTTGTTCTAATATAATATTTAAAAATATACAGTCATAGTAGTATATAAAATAGTGATATTAAAAACTTCCATTACATTAGTCCACAAATGTGTTCAGCTGTAACAAATGTTACTGTTGTTAGCAAAACTGATATAGAAAATGAACATTCAACAGGATTCAAGTACCAATATTTAGTGACGTGTACTGTGACGAGGGTTGTTCTATCGTAAGTCATCAATACAAGAACTGTTGACAAAGAGAGAAATGTCATAGTACATTGTCATATTCAGTGAACTAAAATAGAAAATTATTTGAACTAGGGGTCCCGCAGTAGTCGAAATTCGACTTTAATTAATTGAAATTATAAGTTTGAACATTATTAAGGTTCATACTTCCTTCTGTAATCACAGATTTCGCTAAAACTACACTTCAGAGAAATATTAATAAAGATAATCAATATTTAATCTATTCTCAATTTGACCACAGAATATAAGCAATAAGAAAAGTTTGACAATAAACAAATAGTATGCATGCGTCTGTGTATCAAATACATGGTAGTATGTGTAATGTTTTTATTTATTGATTTAATGTATTCTTTGGGCACAATTTAAAAAAATATTAATATTCTGCACTCCTTCTCTATATTCTCTATAAGTGTGGAAAATTTTATACTTTTCCGTCCGAGCAATTTTCGTAAAAAGGGATACAAAGTTTTTGCTTCACGTATTTAATATATAGTTTAACAGCGCATGTTTCGAAATAAAACCTCCTCCTTTACAATATTCATTTACAATATAATGCTCTTCGAATGTATGTGCTGAGACAACCAATGTAGTACTTGGATCGAGTGATCCGGCTGTCTTCGAATCCTATGTGCAGTTATTACTTTTTAATTTAATAAGTCATCTTGTCCACGAAAGAGTTTCATAGTTCGATTTAAAAACATGTTACAAAATGAAACTCTTAATATTTTATTTTGTATTATTATATGATAAATCCACACAATACGAACATAAACACGCAATATTTTGGCACGAAGCTATTTCCAAAGCAGTTAATAATCGTTTCGAAGTACCCTAATCAAGGATCTCTATTCATCTATTCAGTCACCAATCTGGGAGCTGCCTCGGGCTTACTGGACGTAAATAAAATCTGTGAGTAGTTGACGATTTGCTATATAATATATTATGTTCATTCGTAACTATCATTCAACAAATGTAGAGATAGACATTTAGAAAATCATCACGTTCAGAAAGTTCCGGATTTTCCGATATTTTTTCGTTTATTTCGTAATAAAGATGTCGACGTTGTTCTTCCGACTTGTTTGTCAGTTTCTTTGCAACAATGTTAGACAAGCAACAGGTAAACTTAAACTAGGAATGATTGCTCTTTAAAGTTATGGCCTATCACATTTTTCTTTATCTTACTTCTGCATTATTTTAAAAAGAAACATTTTGTAAGTATTAAGCATCCAAAAGAACTATTTCATGTTTATTTGGTTCGTATCGTTCGTATTATAAGTTAAATGTTCCCGCATTTTACGTTATAAGAGCACGTTCGTGCGGAACACAATAAAAATATAATTACGTACTGTCTAAAAAGCGGTCATTTGAAAGACTTATCAACGTTTTAAATCTGTGACCGTTAGAAGCTCCTACTGAGCATCTTGATCTCAGAAGTACTCATCGAACAATGCTTTCAGCATTTTCGTTCTCTTAACTTCGAGCAAATAAATAATTTATTTTCATGATTAAAAATATTTTTTCCTGAAACATCAAACTAGGTCTACAGTTAAGGCTATAGTAACAACTACAAAAGGAAAGATTATACATAGGTAACGACAAAGGTAAGATCTTTCACCGAGGGTATGAATTTACTCTGTAGACCAAGAGTACGAATGTTTTTGCTCGGAACTTGTATAGTAATGTTATTTATGGGGCTAATCTTGTAAATTTTGTAAACGCGATTCAGATTTTTTCTATTCTATTATAGCTATAAACATTATTGTAATAGATAAACGTTTTTAGTTTTGTAAGGGACTTTTTTTGGTATTGTCGGAGTCCACAAATGTTACAACGCTATCGCGCCGCCCATCTTGAAGCAGGAGATTGGATTACTATTTTAAAGTAAAACGATGAACATTGGACATACTTCTGGAAGGGGGAATATTGGTGGCATGTAGACGAGCTCACAGTATACTTGGAGCACTTGGCCATCACAACGTCAATGCCACTACCAGTATTTGTCCTATGCCAGTATTTGACAAAAATATGGTTTGGTGAAATACTTTAAGAAGGAAAATATTACAATCAGTAATAAACAGGTCTGCTTTATAGAAATAGATCGATTACTGAACAGTAAATGTAATAGTTTCGATAAAAATATGGGGAAACATAATACAAAAAAAAAAAAGTTGAGCTATACATCAAATAAGCAAACATTTTCTTTGGTTTTCTCATAATCGAAATGCTAACTAAAGAAAACAAGCTAGTTTTAGTCATAGTCCGTAGGTATGAAAAAAAAAAGCTTTTTTATTTTAATTTCATACCGAAATCTTCTTTTTCTCTTCCATTCTCTTCTATCAGCCGTCATCTCAGCACTCACTCCTCTCTCTCTCATATCGTCATTCACACACTCCATCCATGTCTTCTTCGGTCGACCTCTTCCCCCTCTACCTTGCACTACCATTTCCATACATCTCCTAGTCACATGCATCTTCTCTCTACGCATCACATGTCCATACCACGCTAACCGTCCGCTCCTTAATTTGTTGTTTACCGGGGCCACTTTCACACTTCCTCTGATATACTCATTCTTTATCTTATCCATTCTTGTCACTCCACACATCCATCTCAACATTCGCATCTCTGCCGCATGCACTCCTCTTTCATGCTTAACTTTCGTCGCCTAACACTCAGATCCATACAGCACGACAGCTCTAATGATCGTTTTGTAAATTTTGCCCTTGAGCTGAAGGGGCATTCTACGATCGCATGCTGTTGCAGAGACCTGTCGCCATTTCATCCAACCAGCGTTTATTCTATTTGTGACGTCCCGGTCTATGTTGCCGTCGTTCTGGAGTATAGAGCCGAGGTACTTGAAGTCGGAGCGGTCATACCGAAATGTTAAGACATTAATAGAGGAAATGCTTCTAATATAGTATTTGGATCCTTTTATGGTTACGATGAAACCCCAAGACAAATAAACTGTCAGACCTCAAGATAATATTAGTTCTTTCAGTGTCCAAGCAAACGTAAATGTCAATGAATTATTTTTATACATGACGGAGCTGGCTGATTAAAGTGTTTATAAAATTATGACGTTAGCGTTTGCTGACGTACCATCTCTTTCGAGGCGGCGTGTGTACTGGCTGGGATGCCGCCTTGGGTCCTGGAGGCGGAGGCGCTCGCTGCTGACTATCAGTGGCGGGCTGACCTTCGTGTCTGGGCCGTGGCACGTCCCAGCCCCAGTGTGGTCAGAGCGCGGAGGGCCCAATCTCGGCGGTCCCTGCTGGAGTCATGGTCCAGACGGCTGGCCGATCCTTCGGCTGGTCGTAGGACCGTCGAGGCGATTCACCCGGTTCTTGTGAATTGGGTGAATCGTGACAGAGGACGCCTCACTTTCCGGCTCACGCAGGTGCTCACTGGGCATGGTTGCTTCGGTGAGTTCCTGCACCGGATCGGAGCCGAGCCAACGGCCCAGTGCCACCATTGTGGTTGTGAATTGGACACGGCGGAGCACACGCTCGTCGCCTGCCCCGCATGGGAGAGGTGGCGCCGTGTCCTCGTCGCAAAAATAAGAAACGACTTGTCGTTGCCGAGTGTTGGGGCATCGAAGTTCGGTGACGACGAGTCGTGGAAGGCGATGCTCGACTTCTGCGAGTGCACCATCTCGCAAAAGGAGGCGGCGGGGCGCGTGAGAGACGCACAGGCCCGCCGCCGTCGAGCGGGGGCCAGGGAGGCGGATTTCGCCCAAGCCCTGGCCCTCTAAGTGTTTCGAGTCTCCCTCACATGTCAGCCTGGGGACCGGCGAAGGGGGCCTAAGAAGACGACGTGCAAGCTGCTCTGCACGCGTTTTATGCAAGAGCATCCGGGTGATGGAAGGCCGGCTATCCTCGACCCACGCTGGTTCTGACCCAGCGGGGTATTCCTTAGGATAGACCATTCTAACCGGTGCCATCTGGGCGGGCTTCGGATAGCCTGCCGACCGAGAGGACTGGTGGTCGTGGCGCCGACGACCGCCAGTCCGGCATCCCGAGGGGGAGGGTGATGGAAGAGATGTGCTCCGCACTAAACGCTTCACTTTCCCCCCTTTGCCTTTTCATGAGTTCTGTCTCATGCGAGGTTTGGATGCTGGTTATTGAGCGACAGGAGGTTTTAGTCGGTTCAACTCCGACATGCCCTGCTCTCTCCATCCCCAGTGGAGGGCGGAAGTCCGGCGATTTCCTCCTGACAAAAAAAAAAGCGTTTGCTGACACCTTTCTCTTCATCATTATCATTGCCTACCATAGTGACAGTAATTACTTTTCCAATGAACTCCATTTATTACATTTAAAGTGTACAACGATAACAATAGAGAGCTCCGCTCCGTTCGGCTGCTCGAGCCGGGTTATTTTGTGCGACAATAGTCACTTGTTTTTATAGTAGAAAATAAGGGTAGCTTAGTCATGAATTTTCTAGAATATCGTCTTAAACAGTTGTTGACATGCGTAACATCAAGGAAACAGTTATCTTTAACTATTCTTAATTAACTAATGACGTTGCGCCGACATACAAAATTAGGATAGTGAGTCGATGAACCGTTAATCGACGTTAATAGATATTACAATGTCGCTATCCACTTTGAAATTAAGTTCGAAATCTTAATAGTTTTATTTTTGTTTTTATTGCGTTGATGGGTGGGCGGGCTTACGAATCACCTGATGTTGAGTGGTTACTGGAGCCTATAGACATCTACAACGTAAATTCCGCCACCCACCTTGAGAAATGAATTGTAAGGTCACACTTTTAACAGTACAGCAGCTGCCCCGCCCTTCAAACTGAAACACATTACTGCTTCACGGCAGAAATAGGCGGGGTAGTAGTAACTACCCGTGTGGACTCGCAAGACGTCCTACCACCAAAGGTAGAATCTTAGAACGCCTGTCCCACTCCTCAAAATAGGTACGTATGACTGCTTCATTGAAAAAATAGACAGGATAGTACCTGTAACTTACCCTGTCACCCAAAAGAGACAAAGAGATCCACGTGTGTGCTAAAATATTCATGAACCAGAACCACGTGCCAATAGCTAGTTTCCTCTTGTTATAAAATACTCGGTAAGATGTAAAATTATTCTGTTTAATTTGGATTCTTCTCTGCGGTTATTAGCATGTAAATGGCTTTTTCGTATGAATTTGAAGGTTTTGTGGATTTACTAGAGGTACATTTTTTTGGTGTTATACATGTCTTATTGTTTTTCGCTTTTCATTTCTGGCATATTAGTAAATGAAGCTACTGTTAAAAAAGAACAATTAATTAACCTTCAGTTTGTATCGAACGAAATCTGTTAGTTTTTTGTTCATACCCGTCAATTGATTTATGTTAAATTATTTTGATTTGTTAGTATTATTGACATAAATAAAATGGACATATAAAAAAATGTTTAATATTGTAATATCTCGAAAACAAAACTACAGAGTTTTTTTATACACTTAAAAATAATTTGACTATTTAATTTTATAAAAAATATTGTAAGAAATTATTATATAGTCTCTTTCGTTCTCAGTTTCAGGTATTACGCGAATGATGAGTTCTATTTTTCAATACCCCAATGTCCCTTGAGTAGGCGAAGCAAATATAACCGAGGTAACGCGGACCTCGAAATGAAATATTGCTTACTGTTTTATGTGTCGGTATTTTTAAACTTATTCATATTTATAGTAGACGTATAGTAGATTTTAGTATCAATTTCACGAAGTACCCATATATTCTAAATAAAAAGTTGTATATTTTTTAATTACGTTTCCTGTGGAGCAAAGAATTTTAACAAAATGGGAATTTGGGCATGCTGGTTTTTAAATGTTTTGAATTATGAATTTAGAGAGGAATTACAGACGCAGGAGCTAGTCACTTATGATCTGATGGTCCTTATGGAACCATTAGATCCAATAACCCTTGCATTAGATGCCTTCCGCTCTAACACTAAGAGTAGAGACCGCGGCAATCGTACTCTCGAACTCGGCAAAGAGTTCGTCGTGCAACCTAACCCATGCATCAATCCGCTGTGTTTCTCGTCGGATCTTCTCAGCGGGTCGCGATTCCGCTCCGGTAGTAGATTCACACCAGTAATGCTTCAGTCATAAAAAAAATACTTTCCTCGGTTTTATTTTTTGGCATAGACACTACTAGTATAGTACAAATTATGATATAAATATAATATATAGTAGATATGCCCCGAATAGGGAACTTTATTCCCCTTGAAATATCATATTCAAAATAGTAGAAAGAACGATCGTACATGTAAATCTTATAACCCCCTTCTAATGACTTTTGAATGAAACCACGCAAACTACGAATAAACATTTCGTAATTTAAAATGTGTGTTTAAAAGAATCTAATTCGTGAACTATCAAACACGGTTTTAATTATTACGATACTTCTATGTTTACCGTTGTTACGTTTTCGAACGATCGGTCAAAAGCGATGCACGTTCAGGAATATAACTCACCCGTTTTAACGATCACAGTTTTGCGATTGTTCCAATTTCAGATCGATTCATAATATTGACCTGTGCGTGTTGACTGACTACCAATAACGTTTCGAGCTGGAATTGCGAACAAGAAGTAATAATAGAGACAATCTTTTTGCGAATCTCGAAAAATCGCGGAGGGGAAGTATACAACAAAGGTGTGTTTGGAACCTCTGGTCACCCATGCTCGGGGCATTTGTGGTGGCAGTCCCAATGATAGGTTAAAAGTCATTCCCCTCCTGGCTGAGCTTCTGCTCGCCCACCTGTCCTGGTGAAACTGGAAAGGCCTCCGCGCCACCAGTAATACTTCAATCATAAAAAAAAGGTTAAAAGTCATCGCGGCTTAAAGGATACGATGCCCAGTGTACCGGGTAGCGATACGACAGTGCCAGTGTTAAAATCACACAGAAAGGTAATTTATTTTTGTAATGAAATACGCACTTAACGTGTTCACGAATGCATACCATGATGAAGGACTACTTGAAGAATTCAAACTATTTATTTGCGTAATTTCTCACAGTGGAGCGAATTGTGAGCCCACACAGATAGCTAGCACCACCTTGCCTATTAGAGCAGCGAAAAATGACATTATTTGATAAAAAATCATAATTGTTAACGAATCTTACTGAAAACGAAATAAATGTTATCTCAAAAAGGAATACCACCAGCCTTAATGTTTACTGGAGCCCATACACATCTATAAAGTAAATGCGCCACCCACCTTGCGATATAAGTTCTAAGGTTTCAAGTATAGTAACAACAGCTGCCCCGCCCTTCAAATCGAAACGCATTACTACTTCACGGCAGAAATAGGTAGGGTGGTTGTACCTAACTGACTCACAAGAAGTCCTACCACCAGTAATTACGCAAATTATAATTTTGCGGGTTTGATTTTTATTACACGATGTTATTCACCGTGTACATCGTGAACATTTGTTGAGTACGTATTTCGTTAGAAAAATTGGTACCTACCTGGGATTGGAACACCGGTGCATCGCTCCACACGAATGCACCGGACGTCTTATCCTTTAGGCCACGACGACTGCAGAAATAAATGTAGTAAAATAATTTCACTGACGACTACTACAATGTACGGTCTTAATCTTGGGATGAAAATAAATATTTTAAGCTGTAAATGTACGAGCTTAGTTAAAAGATCGATAAAGACAAGCAACCTCATCTCCGTATGAAGATGCCGATATATGCGGCCGACTACCGTAATGATGGTACCTACATCGAGAAAGGAGTCCGGTTCATGGTTGGTTGGACAACAATGGCCGGTTGCTGAGAGCGGTGAGATTTTGTTTATTTTTACTATTACTGCTCCGAGCAAAGCTTTTATAAGAGAGCATTGCACCGCTATTGTTTTTTAAGTTGACTCCATCCACCCCTGTTGTATCTACAAAATAGAAACAAAACCCAGAACATCTGTATAAGTTTTAATGGATTTGATACTTTCGTTCGTTTAGTCCTTTCTGAAGGCTATTTAAATCTTTAATAGCGTGCGCTGCGCCTTCTTCTAGACACACTAAGTCATCTGTAATTGAAATATACATTTTTGAATTATAATCATTTTTATATACTTAAATTATTTTAGTAGTTTATTATTTTGCTGATTTATAGACTTGTTTGTGCTTTAAAAAAGCATAAGTACGGCCTAGCTTGGAGCACTGTTCTCATCTCTGGGCCGAAGCTCCTAAATACCAGCTATTTACTGAGAACTTAGAACTTATATTTCAAGTAGGGTGGCGCATTTACGTTGTAGATGTCTATGGGCTCCAGTAACCACTTAACACCAGGTGGGTCGTGAGCTCGTCCACACGGTTTTGCGGTAGGCAGCGGCTTGGCTCTGCCCTTGGCATTGCTGAAGTCCATGGGCGACGGTAACCACTCACCATCAGGTGGGCCGTATGCTCGTCTGCCTACAAAGGCAATAAAAAAAAAACATCTAAGCAATAAATAAATTAATTGTATTCTGAGGAAATGTTCGAGGTCATCCCTCCATCTCCTTTTTACTATCGCACCTCCCACCACCTGGAGTTCGCATCGTTCGCAATTCCTTTCCAGAGATCTTTATTGCCACATACCATCCTACTCAGAAATAAATTCCCCTCCACAGGGAGATTTTACTGTGCACTGTGACATGTCCTTCTTTAAACAAGGTTTGTAGAGAGTACTCAGGAGTAGACAGCGACTCGGCTCCTGGCATAGTTAACGTCCATAAGCGACGGTAACCACTCATTACCAGATGGTCTGTATGATCGGCTTCTACCTACAAAGACCATAAACAATAGTATAAAATACTTCTTACATATATAGTATATTACGATATCTTTTCCATTGTCTCTATTTTACCTATTTTACTAATAAGATAATTATTATCTCCTTGCATTATAAAGCTATCTATTTATAGCATCCTCTCTAGTACGTCAAAGTTTTGTTACGAAGAACAAAAGGAATTTCTAGTGCCCGTTAAGTAGGCTTTGATAAAGAGAAACATTTTTTTTGTACACAAATACTTAAATTGAAAATAAACAATAATATTATTTTAGTTATTTTAGTGTACTATTTGTTTCCGATTAAGGAAACATTTAATTCATAAAACCAATATTTAAAGAACTAAACACAAAAACACAAGTAAAGTTAAGTAAACACAACGCAAGTAAACACGTAAAGTAAAGTTGAAAAAGAGAAAATGTTTAATAATACTCTACTGGTGGTAGGACCTCTTGTGAGTCCGCACGGGTAGGTACCACCTCCCTGCCTATTTCAGCCGTGAAGCAGTAATGCGTTTCGGTTTGAAGGGTGGGGCAGCCGTTGTAACTTTACTGAGACTTTAGAACTTATATCTCAAGGTGCGTGGCGCATTTACGTTGTAGATGTTTATGGGCTTCAGTAACCACTTAACACCAGGTGGGCTGTGAGCTCGTCCACTCATACAAGCAATAAAAAAAAAATTATAATACCTAAATTGAATCTAAATCTCGAGTTGTCAGTGATTACAGTAGAATTACAATAATTGAGCGTAATCTAGTTAACCATGAAAGTTCAAACACTTATTTAAAACTTTTTTACAGTTGAATTCTGTGTGTTTCAATGTCAGTTAGTAGGAAAACTGTAAAGTGTTTGAAACGTTTAGTATAATAACAATAAAAACCGTGAGATTAAACCGTAAAATTATTTTTATTAATGTCCAAGATTCACGTACTTTACAATTCTAAATTATTTCTTATTGATTATATCAATTAAAAACAATTCAGTATCGAGAAAACAACAAATTCTCTTGTAAAAAGATATTTTTGCCCTAAATACCGAGAGTAAACAGAGTATGTCAAACAGATATTCCGAGAATTATGTATTTGAATATTCGCCTCTACCAGACTAAAGGTCACAAGCGAAGGCTTTACATAAAAGGCAAATTAATATTATGTAAGAAAGTAAGAATTTCATAACGGCCCAGAATAAATGTACTAATAAATCAGATATCAGACAATTTCTTCTACATAATAGTGCATATGAGTCGTCTATTATCAAAGGTGGCAATCGGTGCATTTGGACAAAAAAATGTTATTGATATGTCAATACAGATTGATTTGAATATAATCGTCTCCTTCAAAGAATACGGTTCAAAACCTGCATTAAATAAAGGTTAATACTTAACCTGTTATTTATCTAAGATTTCGATCAGAAGAGTTTTGTGACTGCCAATGGAATACAAAGTCAATTTATTTATTTAATTTACTTCAGATTTTACATCCATATTACACGTCTTAATTACATTGCATTAACATTTCATTTATACTAAAATTAAATAAAAATAATAACTAATCTCGGACTAAAACAAAAACAATAATAATAATAATAAAAAACAAAAAATCAAATAATAATAATAATAAAACAAAAACTCTAAATTAACATGAAAACTACCTTAACNGAACCCTCTCATCGTGGCCGCCGGTAACTACATTCCCGATCCTGCGGACAGAATGGAAAGCAGTCGACGTCGCCCAAAACACGTCATCTCGGATCCTCCCGATCCACTAACGGTGCTTTTAGGTACTTCAAGCACCGGTCACCGTTCTCGTCGAACCCGTCGCTTGCGACGAAGGGCTCGACAAGTAAATTAACTCTCAGGCACAGCCCACTGAGTTTCTCGCCGGATCTTCTCAGTGGGTCGCGTTTCCGATCCGGTAGTAGATTCTGCGAAACACGACTCTTGCTAGGGTTCGTGTTAGCAACATCGTCAGGTTTGAGCCCCGTGAGCTCACCTACTAAAGTTAGGGTTACGCTGACATAGCCTCTCAAGGCTATCAGCTTAGGTAGGAAAAAAAAAAAAAAAAAAAAAAAGAGGTTTACATAAAATGTAATTCGATTAGAAAAATAATTCAAAATCGTATTGTGAGCCCCCACGGATAGGTGATACATAATTCTACCATAAAACGTTCCAGCTTCAAGGGTGTGGGACAGCCGTTATATAATTGAGACACGTAGACCTCATGTCTCAAGGTGGATGGTAGCATTCATTTTGTGATGTATATGGGCTTCGCCAACCGCTTTACATCAACCAGGTAGGCTGTGAGCTCAATCATCCATCTACGGAATAAAATAACGTACAATAATATTGTATATCTGTACTGCCACCGAAATAAGTTTTCTGCGTTGATTATTCAAATGAAGACGTACAATCAAATTTAGCATTAATTGTACTAAACAAAGGCTATGTTTTGTACCTGTTTTACGTAATCTGTCCCTTTGTGTGAAATATAGAATTTCTACAATGTGACTTGGGCGTACAAAACACTACGATGTATACATAGCATTGTATTATTATGTTAACAGACCTATATCAAAATAAATGATAATTTAATAAACCCGATAAACATTTCCAATACAACATATTCGTTTAAAATTTTATCGTTTATCATTCGTGAGAATAATTAATTAAGTGGAATTTTCAATTCTCGATCGAAATGTTTCGAACAATGAGGCGTAGGTGCAAAAATAATTATCAGTAGCATTTAAATAATCTCATATTTGGAAATATAACATAGATTTAATAAATTAAGCGGCATTGGGCTCTTTAAATCTGTACGGGTTGTTTTCGTACGTAATCCCTCCTGTCTTCCCCAATAGTGTTCTTTCTGGTTTGATTTTACGGGTCCCGGTTTCAGTGGCTGAATTACGTAGTACAAAGTACAACCTACCGTCTCATAATTTATTTTGTGATGGTCAGTGAACTCGTTGCTAATTCTATACTAAAAACAAAATAAAATTTGCAACGTTTTTTTTTTGTTAAAAATTTAATGATCAAATTTTACATTTGATCTCACGGTCTGCTCGGCAAGCACAGACAAACTTCAAATGACGTATAACCTTTTTGTACAGCAGACGATCTGAAGCGCTCCATTTGAATACCTAGGCGTCGATGAGAGCTTGGAGACTAAGAAATTTAAAAAAATCCCCAAGAGGGGAAAACCTTGTCTACGATGGAGCAATGAGTTTGATAAGATTAACGGACGCTCACCCAAAAACTATTAATATTGATTAGCCATTTTCATCAAAGGTTTGCACGTACATTATAATTACTCAGTATGATATATACAGAGGTATTTTTTTTTATTGCTTAGATGGGTGGACGAGCTCACAGCCCACCTAGTGTTAAATGGTTACTGGAGCCCATAGACATCTACGACGTAAATGCGCCACCCACCTTGAGATATAAGCTCTAAGGTCTCAAGTATAGTTATAACGGCTGCCCCACTCTTCAAACCGAAACGCATTACTGCTTCACGGCAGAAATAGGCAGGGCGGTGGTACCTGCCCGTGTGGACTCACAAGAGGTCCTACCACCAGTAATGAAACCGTACCGTACCGTAAGTAATTTAAAATACAATAATTCATCAATTATTGAGTGATTGCTGTCCCCTAATTTTGATGTCAATCAGTTTAACGGGGCATACTTTTGAACAGAGGTATATCTTCGGATAGCCCGACTATAGGTTACGCTCATTTATAAGAATAGAGGTTCCGCAGTAGTCAAAATTCGACTATAATGAATTGAAATTGTAAGTTTGTACACTTATGATTGTATTTTATACTTCTATAATCACAAATTTCGCCAAGACTACATTATAAAAAATATTAACAAAGGCAAACAATATTTAATATATTCTCAATTTGACAACAGACGCCAAGAACAAAAGTTTGACAATAAATAGTATGTATGCGTGTGAGCGTCAAATACATGGTATAGTGTGTGTAATGTTTTCTTTATTGATTTAATGTATCTTTTATGCATTATTTTAAAAAAATATTAGCATTGTGCACTTCTTCTCTATATTCTCTATAAGTGTGGAAAATTTCATACTCCTCCATCCGCGCAATTTTCGTAAAAAGTGATACAAAGTTTTTGCTTCACGTATTAATATATAGATAATAATTCACTACTACTATCACATCACACACTACTATTACAATAATATCTAACAAAAGTTCCAAAGGAAAACGTATATCGCTATACGTTGGTTTCAACAATTCATTCGCCTTATAAATTCTCAACGAAATATTCGTCTCGCATGCAGCTAAAGTCGCAGAGATGCGGAGAATGCATTCAGGATTCATTTGCACGCACCAACGACTATAAAAAGTTTCGATATTAGAAATTCTTCTTATGTAGAAAAATAATACAAATTGTATTCTTTTAGAAATAAACATTAGGCTACGAACTTCGAGTTAAGCTAACAAACATAAGCTTTAAGACGATGCCTGCACTTGCAATTATTTGGCACTAAAGTCTTGTTCGGACTAGTCGAGTACCGAGTAATTTAGTAGCTAAATGTGTCTGAGCACCAAAAATTTAGTCGACCAGGTTAGTAAATTTATTTTTATTTTTTAATGCTTAGATGGTTGGACGAGCTCACAGCCCACCTGGTGTTAAGTGGTTACTGGAGCCCATAGACATCTACAACGTAAATGTACCACCCATACAGTAACAACGGCTGCCCCGCCCTTCAAACCGAAACGCATTACTGCTTCACGGCAGAAATAGGCAGGGCGGTGGTACCCACCCGCGCGGACTCACAAGAGGTCCTACCACCAGTAAATAATAATTTAGTCAAGTCAATCCATTTTGTTCTATTTTTTCGAGCGAGTAGCGAGTAGTTTAGCCAATAAATTACTCGGTACTCGACTAAAATACTCGCCTAGTCCGAACAAGGCTTAAGTCTTCAAACGTGGAAAGTTTAAACGAAAACTCTTGTCTAAACTTCTGCGTTTAATGAAAACGTTTGAGTCCAGTAACTCAACACATTCACCAACTAAGTTTAAATGTAGACAATACTGCATACGTAGTACTGGTGTATGTCAATAGCATTATGATAGTTTAACATTTATTAACAAAAAAATCAGTTAATTTTTCTGACGAATTATCTCAAATATTCGCGTTTAATGTGTGGTACAGACATCTTACAAAATAATGGGCATTAAGACTGCATTTCTTAAAATGCATTTACGTTCCTGGATATCTGTGGGCTCCGGTAAGCTTTGAAAACCATATCCACTTACGTAGATTATTTGATAATAAAAAAACATATTTATTCATACTGTCTAACAATAAGCAAACAATACCTGAAAGCATGATAATATTTGTACATTATTTGTATGATTAATGACTCGACAGCATGAGATATATTATGCATAAATAAAACTAAGCATTGGCCTTGATCGATTAATGTCTTTTTGCTAAAGTAAAGAAATGGATGGTTTCACTGTCGGTTGACCTATTTATTCTTGTGACCTGAATAGAAGTTGACGACTGAATATTGTTCATAAAATGCTGATCTGTATTACGTATGTTATTGTGTTTTACATGGAAAACGAAATTAATAATATGCACTAAATAATCTACTATCGAGAGGATTTTAGATCAATCTAGAGTATTCTAGATTTCGGTAGTAAACTAACAAAACGGTAGACAAAGAAAAAATTCTAATTTAAAACATAAAATAATAATCGTATATTAAACAATACTAGAGGTCCCGCAGTAGTCGAAATTCGACTATAATTAATTGGAATTGTAAGTTTGTACACTATTATGATTGTATTTTATACTTCTATAATGACAAATTTCGCCATGACTACACTATAAAAAATATTAACAAAGACAAACAATATTTAATCTATTCTCAATTTGACAACAGACCTCAAGAACAAAAGTTTGACAATAAATAGTATGCATGCGTGTGTGCGTCAAATACATGGTATGTAGTGTGTGTAATGTTTTCTTTATTGATTTAATGTATCATTTATGCATAATTTAAAGGAAATATTAGCATTGTGTACTTCTTCTCTATATTCTCTATAAGTGTGGAAAATTTCATACTCCTCGTTCCGCGCAATTTTCGTAAAAAGGGATACAAAGTTTTTGCTTTACGTATTAATATAAAGATTAGAGAATGGTCAAATGCTAATCTGTCCTGAATATAAAAAATCCTAACAGCGCCAACTAATGGGTTCAATTGATGGGATATTCAAACCAATATCCTGTTGTTAAGTTAGTAAAAAAAAGCCCAAAACCCGATTTCAGCAACACCGAAGAAGTTCAATTTTAACTTACAATATCCAAGAACAAGATGCAAACAAAAAAAAAAATTATTCATCAAAATCGCTCCAGATATTTACTGGTCATAGAAGTTTACTAATAAACACATGTATAAACACGTATATTTTTATTAATCAATATAAGTAAAACTCGCTCCGCTATGGTTTGAGTATCTGTTTGGAGCCTTTGGGTCTGCGGAGGGACTTCGGTTCCCTCTGTATTTTGTACCGAATGTTCCATGGGGAGTGCTCTGAGGAATTGTTCGAGATGATACCGGCATCTCGTTTTTACCATCGCACCGCCCGCCACCGGAGTAGAGTTCATCCATACTACCTGGAGCCACTGCGGTCATCGACAGTGCGTTTCCAGAGGTCTTTTTTGCCACGTACCANGAATGTTCCATGGGGAGTGCTCTGAGGAATTGTTCGAGATGATACCGGCATCTCGTTTTTACCATCGCACCGCCCGCCACCGGAGTAGAGTTCATCCATACTACCTGGAGCCACTGCGGTCATCGACAGTGCGTTTCCAGAGGTCTTTTTTGCCACGTACCATCCGGCTATGGAATGAGCTCCCCTCCACGGTGTTTCCTTCTTTAAAAGAGGCTTGTGGAGAGTATTAAGCGGTAGGCAGCGGTTTGGCTCTGCCCCTGGCATTGCTGAACTCCATGAGCGACGGTAACCACTCACCATCAGGTGGGCCGTACGCTAGTCTGCCTACAAGGGCAATAAAAAAAAAATATCTCTAATTTTGACCGCTGACTTTCCCGCCGGATCTCCTCAGTGGGTCGCGATTCCGATTCTGTGATAGATTCTGCGAAGCACTGTTCTTCCAAAGGGCAAGTGTCAGCAATTTCTCTCAGGTTCAGCCCGTGAGCTGACCTACCCGTCCGGGCGTAGCTAGAATAGCCACTTAGGCTAGCAGCGGATAGATAAAGAGAAAAATCGCTAATTGTATATATACAAAACGTCAATTTAATGATTTTTTTTTGTAATTGTGACACCCACTTTACTATAGTTTAAATGAAAGCTTCCACAGAGTGCCAACCACAACTGTTTCAATTTTTATCACAATTGGTTGATGGCTTAGGAGCGCTTAGAAGACAAACTTACAAACATTCACCTTTCTTTAAATAAACATATAAAGATTACAAGAAAACTCAACGTTCTCTCATTTCTGATAAATAGCACTCTGTTACTTTTTTGAACATGCATTATATTAAGCACGTCAAGTTACAAAGTTCTATTCGAATATTCGAGAATTCACGAACTGCAAAGTTAGGTATGGATCCCTTCGTCAACTGTCACCCATGGTTTCAGAACATGACCCAGATCGGAATTACAACAGAACTTTCAACCAGTAGCTAGCTTTAATTTGGTTTTCAAGGAAACTTTATACAAATTAATTTTGAAAGTGAGCATAAAAAATCCAATTTTTGCGAAATATGATCGCAATGGTTTGTTATTAATATTAAGACCGGACAAGCAGTTCTGACACGCCCGTATTTATATAGTAATGGTCGCATAGTACGAGGAAACCACAGTTTGCATTTCTTTTTTTGAATTTAAAAATATCTTTCAGCGTTTAATTTTTTTTTAAGTATATTATCTGTGGACAATACTTCAAACTGATGAGTAAAGTATTTTAGAAAACAAAGGTCTGATTTTATAATCTAATCGACGCATTTTTGCGATCTCCAGCATGAATCGAGTTAGAAAATCGATTCGACACGTTTTTTGCGATTCCTTGGGTTTGATCACTGCGTTCTGTGTCAGCTAAAACAATTTCTTTTTTAAAAGTTTCATTCATGATTAATTCTATTTCTTCTTTTCTTACTCATACTCCAGCAGGTGCTGTAAGCACAACATTTCTTTCTAATTTACCTCTCGTTATTCTCCTATGCAAATGATTGGTTTACGATAGTTAAAGCATAATAGATATTAACGGGACAGTTACACTTAAAGACGAGATGTGGAGACTAATGTTAATTTCATAAGTTCATAACAGGGGAGTAGTAATAGTGGCTTGAAGCCGCCCTTCATGCGGCCAATGATCGGAGGCGCTGGCGGGACATCACAAGAAGTAAAATCATGTCGAATTATAATGGTCACGACCCTCAGCAGTGAGGAAACGACGCGAGGAGGAAGCCGCTGGAATCCTGTTCAATTATCTTTCTAGTAAGATGCATATAAATAATTATTATGTAAGGTTATCTGACCTACGACATATACACATATAATTAAAATAACAATTAGGATTTTGAAACCTTTTTTGTGCTTTGATCATATATTCTGTGTAGGCTTAAAGCTCTTTTCGGTTGCGTTCATAATTAATTGGACGTTTGCTTAAATTACATCCGCCTCATTATTTATCTTTTAGATCAATTTAGTGATTAAGTAAACCATGAATAATTTTCTTCTTTGAGGTTCTTAGCTCTTTGAGACTGTAACAGTTTTAATTGAGAGTTGAACGAAATGAACCTTGAAATTGTTTATTACCGCGCAAACATCTTGGTAATTTGTTGTACCAGCGGTGAGATAGTTGTACCTATTACTCTTTTGATTAACAACGTTTGCTTGTGTCTGTGTTTAACAAAGAAAAGGAGATAATTTAAGAAAAAAAAATTCAATGTAAACAGTTTTAAGCTCACAAGAAGTCTAGATCGCAATGTTTACGCAATAAAAGCCACATTAATTTCATAATATGGATAATAAAAATTATGAATTTAATAAAGTTTATTGTATGTGTTCCTAAGAGCTTGAGGTAAATTAAAGAAGCTCCTATACATTTTTCTTTTTGGATTTTCTCAAGCAATAAAAAAAATCTAAATATAAATCAATGATAATATCCATTTTTTAATTTAAACCACAAAATTAAAGACATTTTAACGATTTACTGAGTTTTTAATCTTTTTATTCTTTAGGTATTGCCGCTACTATTAATAGCCTAGATCGCTTCAGACAAGAATGTCGGGCATCGCGAAGTAGAAACAAATGCGCTTCCAGCCGTGTACTGGAACCAGTCGATACGTCACTAATCGTTTCACACTTTTCTAGTTAAAAGACAGACTCGTATATAAAATAGTCGTTTTCGAATCTGCTCTCTCTTCCCAGCTATTTAGAGCCCACATGGTGGTGGGCTCAGCTTTCCTGACTTTACTCCTCCACTTCGCTCTGTCTTCGACATCCTCGTCAGCAACATTGCATTCTCTCTTGTCCTTCAGCACTACGTCCCCCTACCTTGTCTTGGGTCTCCGACCGGGGAGGTCGAGCAGTAGCGCCAAATTTCCGACGTAGTCAGGTGGCTTCCTTTTCACGTGACCATACCATCTCAGCCTACTCTCTTGCATCTTGTCGGCGATGTCCCGTACATCTAGACTTCCACGCACGTAGGGGAAAGTGGGGGAAACGCGAACGCTGGGTAATGCAAAATTCAATGTTTCTAATATGTTAGAAAGATATATCCTAATTTTATTTGCCGCCATTTCGGAGATCACGCCACCACTGATGCCAGTCAATAACACGGGAGACGCGGACACACGTACTTAAAAAGGTATGCATTTATCAATATTTTGTATGTTTTAGATGTAATTTTTTGGTAAATTCAAGTTGATGTAACTTTATTTCTATCTACAATAATAATTCAGCTTTTACATAGTGGAATAATCACATATTATTCAGCTAAATGATAACGATGTAGTAGGCAAAATAAATTTAACCAAAATTGTTTTTTTACCTTTAATTATTTTCGATTCCGCGGGGTAAAGACGAACACTCCATGTCGGGCAATCTCGAACATTCGCCGTTACCCCACTCCCGTTTGTTAGTACCCCGTTCAACTTTTTTTAAAATATTATTACAGATGCCTTGTACTTACAAAAGAAAGACCGAACTGAAGTATAGTTTAGAAGATCTCAAAAAGGCTATAGACGATATTAAAACCAAAAACTCTCCCTGCGTAAAGCAGCAGAAACATATAATGTTCCAAAAACCACTAATTTTGAACATCTAATGAAAGAAGTGTTAATACAGCCATGGTTGGATGAAAACCTTTATTTACAGACGATCAGGAAATGTAAGAAATCAAGAAGAAAACGGAAATATGGCAAAAAAGGAACCCAAATAAAAAGACTGAAATGTAATGAGAAAACACCTTCAAACAAGAAGTATGAAATATTATTAAAGAATTTGAACAATATAAAAAAAGATTTTAGTGACTCTAGTCAAAATACGAAAAAAAAAAAAGAAAAAAGCGAAAAAGAAAATAAAGACTACTTTTGTATTTTTGTAGACATAAATATATAGATCCTCCCGTTGAAGACTAGATTGTGTGCTATGTGTGCAAAAAATGGGCTCACCAGAGTTGCACTGACGGACAGTCAACATCGTTGGGTTTTAAATGTGATCTATGTCGTTAATAATGTTGGTTCGTAATCACCCCACTTGGTGTTCGTATTTACCCGACTGATGTCGGGCAAAGCCGAACACTAAGGGTTTTGTTTTTCTTTCATATTGTTGCAGTTTATTAAAAAAATATAAATGATGATTAGTGAATAAGTTAGACAGATATGTAAATTTAATAATAAAAAAAAATTAAAAAATCTGTGATTAAATTCCATTGTTTTATTTAAGTTTTTCTTTAGGTGTTCGTATATCCCCCACTTTCCCCTACTCGTTGCGGATTTTATCGAGGCTAGTCACGCCGCACATCGTTTTCGAATCTGCGTAGACTTAAATTGCATACGCACTTCTTCTTCTGAGTCGGTCTCTTCATTACTGAAGGTCGTGTCTAATCTAAAATGTGGACCACTTGATGCACAATGCTTCCCCACGTCTTCCTGTCATCGGCGGTCTTTATAGCCTCGATTATTGGCAGGCCAGTGAGCGTCTTAACCAGATCAGACCAACGGGTAGGTCCGCTGGTCTGATCTGGTTAAGATACGCGTCCGCGTGATCTTCTCCCGTCAACCTGACCAACTACAATCAGCTTCTCCAAGTTATCGGGGCCTCTACGAGCGATGTGGCCGAAGTACGCGAGAATACGTTGGAAGCAGAAAGCATACGCACTTAATGCGCTAGTACAGAGGATCGCTCATATTTTCGCTTAGGCTTTTTAGTGACCTACAATAGGTGATCGATGAAGCGTAAATTATTTATCACTCAAGTGTGAACTACTAGAAGGGTTGACCAATTTATACCTTGTAAACAGTAATATTTTACCTTATCGACTTTGTGAGCTGTTAGTTTAGAAATTAAATAAATTTATCATCTAATTAGATTTGTAGATGGACTGAATACCATGCGATCTATGCCACCCATGACCGAACACTATGGAGGAAAGCAACACGTGGTCGCGATTCTCAGAAGTGAGGAAACAATGAACAAGAGAGAGAGAATAGTTAGTTAATGTTAAAAGAATTGATGACGATAAACATAATTTTACGGAATACGAAACTCAGGAAACTTTTTCTTTTATTGCCCTTGTCGGCAGACGAGCATGCGGCCCACCTGACGGTGAGTGGTTACCGTTGCCCATGGACTTCAGCAATGTCAGGGACTGCTGCTGCCTACCAACTCAACTAATACTAATTTATAAATAAATATAGTATTATTCTCATTTTATTTTTCAAGTAAACCCTTCTCTTACTTCCTATCTTGAGCCCGCCCGCTTAATGCTGTGTCTATTTCTGACATGATACAGTCACGCTTTTGGGTTTGAAAGGAAAATATATAAAACACACAAAAAAATACATAATTATTCGAGATATTTCTATAATTAATAAAAGTTACTAATAATGATTCAAATTTATAAAACAATTTTGAAACACTCGATATATTAATCAAAGCCTATTTCGGTGGTAGCTAAATAAATCTATCTTTATATTTCATTCATCAATCCAGGAGTTCAAAACTAACTGATATGTACTGTATTTTCTCAAAAATTTAATTAGAACAATGTCTAATCTAGTTTCCGCTTCATCATTGTTTCATTATGGTAGAATTCATATCAAGATAAAGGGATTTGCGAACGTCAAGCCGCGGTGACACCGGGCCCGTGGTGTGAGAGATTTAATTATTATTAATTACACGTTCTAGACACGTTAATGGGGTTTAAAGTTAATCCGGCAGGCTTGACACTTTATCGTTTATCCAAAAACAAATTGAGTTCAAATTAAACTGTCTTTTAAACTACTTAAATATCTCTCAAAAGAAAAACTCCGCACGGGTAAGTACCACCACCCTGTCTGTTTCTGCCGTGAAACTGTAATGCGTTTCGGTTTGTAGGATAGGGTAACCGTTGTAACTATACTGAGACCATAGAACTTATCTCAATGTGGGTGGCGCATTTAAGTTGCAGATGTCTATGGGATCCAGTAACCACTTAACTGGGGGTGGGCTGTAGTAGTTCGTCCATCAATCCAAGCAATAAAAAAAAACTCACTTAGTCAAGATCAGAATTTGGTGATGTTCGAGAATTTTAGTTAACACTAGCTGACCCAGCAGACTTCGTAGTGCCTCAATCGATAAATAAAATACCTAAACTTTTGTCTAGAATAAACTTAAAACTTAAAAGGAATCCGTCCGACGAGGGGACACATCAAAGAGAAAACCAAAATTGTTATTTTCATTTAATTCCGAGCATTTTCATATTTATCTACCTTTTAAACCTTCCCTGGACATCCACAAATAATTTAAGACCGAAATTAGCCAAATCGGTCCAGCCGTTCTCGAGTTTTAGCGAGACTAACGAACGGCAATTAATTTTTATATATATAAAATAGATGATTGTAACAAACTAACTTTATGTTGTTCATAATGAAACAAAGACGAACTTATAAAACAATCACGCTACACAAACGTAATTTTCAGAACGTCAGCAACAGATAAGTTGTGTACGAACGTATAGTACGTTCTCGACAACAATATGTAAGTCTAATGAAGTAAGCGCCTAAAAGTTTTACAACAAACGAAACCCTAATGCTCCCTACAGGTAAATACGAAACGAATTCATATCCGAAACTAGCGACCCGCCCTCGCTTCGCTTCGGAAACATTAAATTTTATTATTGACTAGCTGACCCGGCAGACTTCGTAGTGCCTCAATCGATAAATAAAAGACACATCAAGAGGACACATCAAAAGAAAAACAAAATTGTTTGTTTTTATATAATTCCGAGCTTTTTTATATTTTTTCACCTTCTAAACCTTCCCTGGACTTCCACGAATAATTCAAGACCAAAGTTAGACAAATCGGTCCAGCCGTTCTCGAGTTTTAGCGAGACTAACGAACAGCAATTCATTTTTATATATAGAGATATTTGAGTCCCGCGATGTTACCCGCGGTTATTCTCGTACCGCGGATGACGCCGCGGGGTGAAGCTAGTCTAAGAAAAGTAGCCTAAGTTACTCCTTATATCATCAGCTACTTGTCAGTGAAAGTCCCGTCAAAATCGATCCAGCCGTTCGAGAGATTAGCCGGAACAAACAGACAGACAGACAAAAATTGTAAAAAATGTTATTTTGGTCTATGTACCGTATTTCAATATTACAAACAGACACTCCAATTTTATTTATATGTATAGATTTAACAAATTAAATTGAAAACTACTTTTAGATTGGGATTACTTATACTGGCGAAGAGATGGGTTTGTTGTAATCCATGTCGAAAACGTTTGTTTCGTTTTAACAAGAGCTCTTTGATTGAGGCATACTACATAGTTTCAAACTATTGTCAAATGAACTATTCGAAACACATACTTGCTAATTTAGTAACTTTATACTAATAACAGATAATTAAAACAGATAGATAGATGTTCATTAATCAGGTGAAATATTTTAATTTAGAAATTTCGGCATAAGACTCAAACTTCGTCCACGATTTCAACTTTTATTTAGAAATCTATGCGAGCATTATTGTGGCAAAAATTATAAAAAAAATTATATTAAATAAATAATTATAAAAAAAACTCGTATCCTTGTAAAGGCGCTTGCAAAAAGTATTGACTGTGTAGTGTAGTCTAGCACTAAGTGACCACGAGGTTCTCCGGAGGAATGCATACTTCCGAACATTTGCTGTATTAAGCTGCATTTTTTTGCAGCTGAGCAGACATCCGACGATTAAAGGGTAGAAATTCCTTGTATAAAACAATTGAAACCATGACCTTATGTCCCAAGGTGGGCGGCGAAATTTAACGTGTCAGCTGCGGATGATACTTTACACCAGATGAGCTTTGAGATCGTTCACCCTTCTACATATTAAATTAATTAATTAAAATAGATGTTTAATTTTACAGACAAAAACTAATAATAATACAGGTAAAATAAACAAAAAAAAAACTTCAATAAAAATTTAATTAATATTAATACCACTACTACATAGCAAAAAAAAAAGAAAAGAAATAATAATTGTATATGTAAAAAAAAATGTATTTGTCTGAATAAAGGCTTTATTATTATTATTTAATTTTACGTGTCTCATTCTTAATTCTTATAATGTTAATCTTAAATCTTTAAATCTTCAAAAGTATCGTTCATAATAACGATTTGGTTTAACATTTATTTAGATAAATGCAATGCAATTTTTGCTTAATCACTAACTTCAAATCTGATTTTTTTTTATCCATCCTCCTTTGACGGCTATTACTAAAAAACGAGTTGTTAAGTCCATATTACTAGTTGAATGAATGTAACCAGATTTGAAGATTTTTACATTAAACATGTCGCGGCCCATAATTGTTATTAAAATAAAATCATCTTTGTTAACCTTACCTGAATACGAGGAAGCTTTTAAAACAAATTGTTGTGTAACAAGCGGCGTTCAGACAGAGCGCGCGCATCAGCCCGTCGCATAGTTCAGAGGACGCCCCCGGAGGAATGCCACTCTCCACTCAACCTTTTCAAACCCTACCTTTTCTGTACTGAACTTCCAGAGAAACGCTAACCTTTGTACACACGGCACTTACTCCAAAACGTAACCTTAAATAGCCCGCATAAAAAACAAGCAACATTTCAATAACGGAAAATAACAACAACAAGAATTATTTTACAAAGATATTTTATTAAACATTCTTGTCTGTAAAATAGTTTAATCATAACTGACGTTTACAACAAACAACTATAAAATTCTTTGTATTTTGGTTTGCTAACTCTAATGTTACATCAATAAGTTCTGTTCGAAATCGGAATAGGCAATATTCATATTATCGGTATCAATCTTCAGCATTTCAGAACTGAATGTATATGTACATATAACAGCGCAGCGATACCTTAGGATAAACAAATTGTAACATTTGAACACGTAGCATATATCGTATCACACGAGGATGGGAGAGAATGCGGATCGCATTAAACTAATGTAACACACGTTTTGTTGTCGACGCAAATTCGTAACTAATCGCAGACCGTATTTTTGCCCACACACAGATTACGTGTACATTTCGATCATCTTAATAATAATCTTATCAATTTTTGCATCTATTTTATAAAACAAATACTCTATTTGATTCAATAGGTTCAACGCCGTCTTATTATGTTACCTGAAACTGGGAGAAATGGATCGAATTTATTTGAATAATGTCACTCGTTTGATTTGTATGTGGGTCACAAAATGTTACGTCATGCTCACATTAACATGTTATGCTATTCGTTATATAGAACATCAATGTCCTCTATATTAAAACAAATGCGACAAACACTGAGCCGTATGATTTTCTCAACAATTTTTTTTGCAGAGTACTTTAGTGTCAAGTTTCAATTACATCTCATCAACTGAATACGATGGGCTTGGTCCCAATACCTGAATTTGGAGTAGGTTTTCTTTGGGTAATAAGTTAAAACATAAAGTACATTGAAAGATATTCAAACTTTCAAAAAAGCTATTTCGTTTTTTTTGTCATTTTTAAGTATTTGCTTTTACAGTTTTAAATTATTAATATTGCATACGAGCACAGTGTTTGTAGCAGGAAAACGACACACTCACAGTTTCCCCCGAAATCGCACGCATTTGTAACACCAACAACATATATAAGAATAAAAAAGGAAACAGTTCGCCTAGTTTATTATTTATTTATTTTATTTATCACACTTCATGTATTTGTACACACTGGGTGACTTAATACCTGAGAGATTCTCTATCAGTTAAAAAAATCCTAGAAGATACTTCGAATATTTCAAATTAAATTTAACAGAATGTATGTACTCGTAGAGGAAGTAATGACATGCACATGCATAGAATAATAAATACATATCGACGCTTGAAAGGCAAACGTGACTAAGCGACAATGCGTGAACTTTACAGTAGACTAATTTAAAGTTGAAATACCTGAAAAAAATTCTATTTTAACGAATCTAGCTGTAGGATTGAAATGATTTTAATAGACCTAGAAATATATTTTTTTTGCGCATCGAATATGGTTATTGCCTATCATTTATGTATAAAGCAGTTATTATCGCTTATTAACGTCTGCCTTTCAAGCGTCGATATATACATAGGTATTCCAATATTTTATTTCATTCCAATACTATTGTGCCTTGTATTATTTAGTTTTCCCAGTTAGCATAAAGTAATTTGTAAATTGTAGGTAAATAAAGGAATGAAGAGAGCTTCATTCGATCTACGTCATTGGGCACATTTGTCATTACGTTACTCATACATTAGTCTGTTATTACACGCCTGTCACATTAGCAATCAATCACGAAAGGGGGGCTCTGGGAGCATAGTTTTAGATATTTTTTGTAAGTTCGAGTACACAAAACAATCATTACTATTATTGAATTATTGAAAATATGAATAAGATTATTATGATGATGAGAAAATTTTCATTATTATTACAATACTCACTTAAATCGTGATTTAGTTTTTTCGAGAAATTTCGAGAAACCCAGCGGAATACTTCAACTAGGCTTGTTCTCTTCTGTATTAATCTAAATGACCTGAGAGATAATAAAAACATGAAGTGAACTTTCACATATAGGTCATGACGAAACAATAGAATGAAACATATGAACGTGAGTGGCTCTAACAAAAGCACAATAGTTACATCATGCAGACGCGCTAGGAATTCCGGGGAAACTGTCGAACGTCCTTCGCTTAATATCTTAATAATCTAACTTACCGCAGACATCAAGTGCATCGCCGGCTTTGTGGTCCACTGGCTACCATGAAACTTATTAATTTAAAGCAATAAGGAAATAAGTTTAGAAATTTAAAATATTTCAATCATAAATATTATTATGTTGCATTAAATTCGATTTTAACAAATAGGATAATTAGAAAATGCATTTTCGTGTACTTCCATAAAACAAATAAGTTGATTATAATTAAGATCTCATCATAAAGTCGTTCGTAATTCAGTAATAAAATTCAATTATCTTAATAATGGACAGTATTTTCTCTGATTTTTTTTTTAATTTAGCCCAATCTTGAGAAAAGATTCAAAATGTTATTTTTGTTTCGACTTATTCTTGTTTCATTTAGATATTAATCCAATGTTGAGAATACTTTGTAAATATACATATATGTTTTGAAATCCTTCCGAAAAATCGAATACAGGCTGTGGAGTCAATGATAACAACCAAGACAGCTAGATAAATGAATCTCATTCGAAGTATATTTTTTACCAATGTCATATTTTGTATTCCACATTTGTACATAAACAAAAGACTTGTTTTTCTTTTAATTATGTTTTTTTTTATTGAAGTAAAATAAATTTCGGCGAGGTATTTTTAAGAAGTTCCAAACTGTTTATAGTACGAAGTCCAGTGAACGAAAAAGCCAATGTTGGCGAACAATGTTGACCTTGCGTATCTGTTACTTGACTCCCGTTGCGCATAAGACATAATATCTACAACAACTACTATACAAGAAGCTCTTTTTTTTTTTTAAACAGATTCTTAAGCGCTGATTCGAAAGCTCTTTTTATTGTAAACAGGGGTATCGAGTGCTTTAAGCGTTAAAAATTAACGGAATAAATAAAGTAACGTTGAAATGTTGACAATATTTGATTGGAAATAAACTCACGAAATAAACTCAGAGATCAATTTATGAAACTACTCTTAGAAATTTAAAAATACTTTGTGAGTAGCTCATTTTTATTAAAAAAAAGCCATTTTGGATTTTTATCTGGCTCACTGAAACCTTCATGACACAAACATAGACAGATAATGATATAATTAATCCATAGGCTTCACATAATTAAATATGCATGTATTAAATACTATAACAAATGCTAACAGCTAGCAACCCCCGTTACCTTTCAGACTAAGTAATTACAACATTCATTATTAGATTAATAATATATAACTACAAGATTATAGTGTTGACAGGGATAACTCATGTTTTTTTTTCTTAGTTTTCAATATTTTTAAATATCCTTCCGTATTTGACAAACATTACATGTACCTTTGTTTCATTTATATCACTATTTTGTAAAACTACATTGGATTAGAGACAATTGTGTCTTTTGATTACTATCTGATACATTATAACAAATAACATTTCAATTTAAATACTTATCCTTCACTTTTTCACATTAAACTACCTACGTTTTCATCTCGTCACTTTCATTATACATTACATAAAATCGTTATTATATATCTATGAGTATTTATTATACGCAGCAACTCACAATTATAAGTTATCAATGCGCCGAGATGGTTCATTGGCATTAAGTGTTGCACGTTTACGTCACGCGCGAACATAATAGCATCCGATGCAACTAGTAGAGGCCAAAGTCCATAGATGACGTTCATGTGAAATCGGGCGCTGTGTGGCTCACCGGGAGTCGATGGGCGGTGAGCACGTCGCGTGTGCTAGTCAGCGCGGGGCCAGGGTCGACGCTGGTGTCTATTGGGCCGGGGTCGGGGTCGGAGGGTTCCTCGGGAGGAGCCGCGGCGGGTCGGACGTTGTCGAGCCGCGGGCGCGGCGAGTACCGCGGCGTCAGCGGAATCCCCCCGACGACTGGGTGCGATTTAAGACTTCCGCCTGCAGGACGTCGTGCATCATGCGCTCGTTCTCCTGGCGAACTGTGAACAATCATGCAAGCTTAATATCCGTTACGACTAATTGCATTCTAATTTAACGGCCGTCTGGTGTAGTGGTAAGTGACATTGTCACTACAGAAGGGGGTCGCGGGTTCGATTCCCGCCAAGGGAAGATATTTGTATGATAAATATAAAAATGTCCAGGGTTATGGATGTATATTATTAATAAAAATCTTACATTTATTTCCGTTATCTGGTACCTGTAGCACAAGTTCTTTACGAACTTAGCACGGGACCAGTTAACGTGGCGTTATTGTTAGTAAATAATTTATTAAAAAAAAAAAAAAAATGAAAGTTTTGTTGGGTCACACCTAAGGTCTATGGACGATGTTCTAAACTAGAGCGTGACTAAGTTATTATGGATTGTGATCTAGTCAGACAAGTACGTGGGACTAGATCAATCGAACTGCTTCAGTTTTGGACCTTATGGACAAAGTTATGGGTACAACTCTAAATTAGTAGGGTTTTACGGTGTTATTGATAAAACACATATGTTAATTTAAGTGTTAGAAAAACATAATTTTGCTGAAATGTTACGGAGAAATTAAAACACGTATATATTTAAATAAAATCCGTTAGTTAAGTTAATATCAGTGCTTAATGATCCGCGCTGCCTCTTTCAAAGGAATTGTACTTTATTTGCTTAGTTAATTTTGCGACGAGGATTCTCTTTAAGGCTTTTAAAGAGAATCCGAGGGGGAAATCGGCTACGTAAATACAATTACTGGCCTTAAGATTTCATGCTCCATAAAAATACATTAATCGATCCAAATAAAGAGAAAGTGCAGACGGTAAGATCGCTGTTAATTTAGTCAACTCTAATAACAGCGACTTTTATATCAAAATATAAATTTCAGTAAGATTTTATATTATTATAGTTACATAATGTCGTTATCTCGATTCTATCATATAACCGCTGTACCAGTCTTCAAAAAAAGACGACGCATTTGTAAATTTGTTTACTTGTGCCTCGATTATCTTTATTAGCGATAAAGATAATCGAGGCACAATGTTTCATTATAAGAACAGTACTATAGGTAACACCACTATAACACGGTATTTTACAACACCGTCGCACTCTAACACGAAAAGAAAAATTCCCTAAAACCCTCTTATCAACACGGTGCTTCTACAACACGATAACGAAATTTTTGTTTAAAATTATTTAGAACCTTTCATTAAAGACTATGAACATACCATATATGTGAATAACCGAAACTTTACTGCTCATTTTCTTATGTACAATATAGATAAAATAAATACATAAAGGCATTGTTTTGATGTTTCATTCCGAAAAAATATTCTCCTTTTTGTACTGGCTTCTAGTCTAACACGGTGTCGCACAACGCGGGACTTTGTGGGAACGTATCAACCGTGCTATACGAGGGTTACCAGTACTACAAAAACGCAGTGCTCAAAGTGCGGAAACTGGCCTTATTATGCCAGGCTAGTTGCTAATATTTTTGAAATTTTGTTTTACTCCGGCTGGCACGACCTGTCAGTGACGACGTGAGCTCATAATCATAGATTTCTTTATTACATTATTGAACGCACGGTATAATCTTCGATAGGCAGCGGCTTGGCTCTGCCCCTGGCATTGCTGAAGTCCATGGGCGACGGTAACCACTCACCATCAGGTGGGCCGTATGCCCGTCTGCCTACAAAGGCAATAAAAAAAAAAAAAAATAACGTAATGTATAAACTGTGAGGTTCTAGTGAAATCCGGTCACATGATGAAATAAAAGCATTTGTTGAAATTACTAGCGTTTCACCCGACACGGAACATCGATGGTTATATGACAATCAATTTTCCCTGAATGTTGTAAATATAAAACCGCTGTAAGCTTCAAATCACTTGGTTAATCCATGTGCGATCGCTGAGATTGCAAACATTATTCTTGGGTTGTCTTACACCCTTACGGGGGCGGAACGGACCTCAGAGAAAATCCAAGAGTAAAAGCAGACAAACTAAAATAAATTTTGTTTATATCATAAGACGAATCTGTTTTCTGAACTAAGCTGTCGTATTTCATGCCGAGTAAGATTGTAAAGATTAAAATCGAACGACATCTACAATCATATGTTTTTTATACTTCAATACCGTAACTGTGGTGTGCTCGATCACTTACCCATTGATCAAAATTAATAGCCTATACCTAAAGCACTTGGAACTGTCGAAGATACTGACGCGTGGAGAGTAATTGTACAATAGGTGATGAGAGAATAGCTATCAAAGAGATGCGACTTTCAGAAATGAAGATGCCGATTCAGAAAGAACACTTTATTGTTATTATATATATCCGGCCGAGCAGTCGAACGGAGCGGACATAGATAATACAAATAAATTAGTTATAGATAATCACCTTAAGCACTCAACAAAAATGTTTACGGGCGTTGGCCAATAGATGGCTTCGTTTCGTTTAGTTTCTCATTGCTCCTATAGATGGCAGTAACATATTACCTATCCTATATTTTATTTTTAATGAAGGATTTTGTAAATTTTCAGAAACCACAAATTGATAAAATTTAATCGATTTGTCTATAACAAATAATTACTTGTATGATTTTTTTCTGTGTTTAGTTATACAATAATTAAATGCCTTAACTTTAACAACATATAAGTTTGGGGGCATCCGCTACAAGAGGTCGCTAGTTTCCATACAGAAAAAATATTTGTCTTAAAGTATCGCAGTTACAGGGCCTTGGGAGCGGAGCTTTCTGTTGTTATCGCTGTACATTTGAAATGTAATAAATGTTATTCATTGGAAAAGTGAGTCTTAATTACTGTCATTAAGGAAGGCTATGATAATGGTGAAGAGAATGGCGTCAAAAACGCTGACGTTATCATTTTAAAAACACCATAGAACTAGCACTATTTAAATAAAACTAGACTATCCATCACATAAAAAAACCTGAATACACGCTTGAGTACAACTTAAGGACGTACATTTTTTTATTTATTTTGATCTGTTGCCCCGGCGGCCTTTTTGCAATGTGAATTAAAATAAGTTCGTTTGTGTCAATCTTTCTATTTAAAAATAAAGGAAGATTGGACAACGTAAACTAACGGACGACGACATGACAGACTCGATGTTTCTAAAAAACCTTATTCAAAATAAAACAACGAATGTGAAAAAGCGAAATCGGTTTATTGTATTTACTTAATGAATCCGTTTCATTTTTATTTACATATGTATTTAATATAAAAATACTAAGATGCAAAATTCATTTATTTTATTTGGACGAATTGCTGGAGGCCTTTGAAGTTTATAGAAATTCACAAATTCACTAACAAACTTAAATCAAAACAACTAAGTATTGCTTCTCAGATCACCAAGAAAAACAACGAAATAAATCATAAAAATTCCCACCATTGTTTTTAGAAAACTTACATTTTGCTTATTCTGTATTCGGTATAGTTTGCCTATAAGTTAAAGCAAATAAAATAAACGAGCGCGAAACTTTTGTTTTCCAACAACAGATTTGTCAACAGGACGCTACTCGATTTTAGGATATTTTAATACGCTTTTATTAGCTTCAGACGTATGTATGTTAGTATGTAACGGAATCTTTGAACATGATTTTGACCCCCTACTAACTCGAAATTTAGCATACTTATTAAGGACCGATGACAATTCAATATTTTAAACAGTTCGATCCGTTATACTTACTAGGATAATCAGGTTTTTTTTGTTTTCATGAGACCCGGAGTGTCTCTACGCTTTTTTTTACAATAAAATCATTTTTTGTTACACTATTTTTAATTCAAATTTATTAAAATTTATTTTCAATTTTTGTTGTTGGATTTTCTATAAAAGCGTATGTTTTTAGTTTTTTTAAACTAACGTTTATTTACAAGGGATATTTTATAACCGCCATGCAATATAACTGAAACTTAGACCTTAAATTTCAAGATGATAGGTGGAATTCACGACGTGATATCTACGGGCAGCGGTAATCACTTAACACCAAGCGGGCCTTTCACCCATCAACATAAGGACCGTTGTATTTGTGTTATTACTTCGTTATTACTATCGTATGCTTATAATTTCTAAAAAAATACCCGATCGACCTTTACTACTGAGCTGACGATGTGGGTTGACGTTAGGTGTGACCTTGTGGGTGTGGTTGTGTGACGGCGTGGGTTCCCACTTTGAGCACACCATTCGTGTGACGACCATGATTGTTTTCTCTATGTTTGTGGGTGTGTATAATAATTTTAAACGTATCTATATGTATACAAGTAACTGATTCGCAAAGTAATGGAAATCTTAGATTAGAGACAGATGATCGCGTGTGACTTGTCTACGACCTCGGAGTCTTTTTCCTTCCCCTTTACCCGTAATGCAGCGCTTATCAGGGCAGTTGCCTGCCTTTCTGGCAATATGTTGTTTGAGACTCCAGTGCAGGCAGACACTAGATAGTTGTATAGTTGTAATATTGTTATAATTTTTTTTTAATCATAATAAGTTTGGGGCAACATGCTGTTCAACAAGTATGAAGCATTAGCTACTAGTATCAAAATTCCTTCACAGCTGATCCAGTTTCCCCTGGGTCTACGTATCCGACACGTACAGAATTATTCCGAACAAAAGAGTATTCAAGTTTGATCTTTATCGCAATACGTCTTTCTGTCGAAATTTTTGATATGGTATTTAGACATGGCATTTACAGTCAGTCATACCTGTACGTGTTCGAACGTCCGCCTCCCATGCATTAAAATCATATATCTACTTATATACTGGTAGGCAGCGGCTTGGCTCTGCCCCTGGCATTGCTGACGTCCATGAGCGACGGTGACCACTTACCTTCAGGTGAGCCGTATGCTCGTCTGCCTCCAAAGGCAATAAAAAAAAAACTTAATATTATAAAGAGGAAAGATTTGTTTGTTTGTTTGTTTGTATTGAATAGGCTCCGAAACTACTGAACCGATTTGAAAAAATCTTTCACTGTTTGGAAGCCACACTATTCCCGAATGACATAGGTTATAATATTTTTTGAAAAAAATTAGGGATCCTTACTAAAACTCCAATAATGTAACCCAAGGTGGAAAAAAATTACCTAAAATATTCTTTACATCGCGTGCCCTGCGAAAACGATTGATGATAGAATAAAATAATGTAATACGACTTTGTAGAGCACATTATTATTTACAAAAATTTTCGCGATAGCATATGTCCAACTATTATAGTTATGATGCAACAAGTGTTATTTTATTAAAAGAAATAAAACAGCGTCAAATATCGTTGAAGTTTTTGTTAAAGATCCGAGCGGAGCCGGAGCGGGCCGCTATCTAAAATAATTATCAAAACATCGAAGTTCGCAATAATCAAACCAAGCCGATTCGACTCACTTTTAAAAGAGTATAACCACTGTACCATGCTCGAAACACTCAGAAATTTCTGTTCTTTATTTATGTAAAAATCATTTCCTAAGTACAAGTATCATTCATACAATACGGTTGGTGTAAACAATGGCCGGTTTCCCTTCGTGACGCGCTGGCAGCTTTCCAACAATACCGACTATTATTCCATAGATAGAACGATCGACGCATTATAAAATAAAATCATCGATTACCCTACTGTAGAACATAAATTCAAAATTAGGAATATTATCTTTCTTCTGTCCATCAAACCTTCATCGTAAAAAGATTGGTGGAAATGTTGAAGGCTCACACGGGCTGCTACAACGAATTTCAACCTCAAACCAAACATATATTGTTATTTGAAAACCCATGAATCATTGCTAAAGCATGGCATTGCAATTTGTATGGCAATATTCAAGACACTATGCAGTATGCAGCTTTCTATTTTCCGGAAAATTCCTTAGTCTTGGCTATGACGCCCACCGAAATAGATGGGGTAGTGTAATTCTACATACACAGCCACGACTTTAAATTCGAAACATAAATCAGAAACTCTATTCTTTTCGTGCCGTTATTTATTGACTGCTTGTGAGTGTCATCACTTATTTATTAACAGCTAAAAATTGATTTTGTTTTAGATAGAAGAATAAGTAGAAGAAAAAAGAAGAAAAAGAGAAGGAAAGGGAAGAAAAGAGAAGAACATGAGAAAGTACTGTTCACTCCTGACGTGTTGTTCCAAGTCGATCAAAATAAATAGTTTTCTCTTTTTTTTTCTATCAGGAGTTTTTTATATAGCACATAAAGTGAACATGTTACTAAAAGACATTTTCGTAATATCTTGCTGTACCTGTTTGAAAAAAAAAGCACACGGAGAGCTCTGTAAAATGTGTGAAACGTGGCTTCAGAGCAGTTGTGGCGCATAAAAATTAAAACTAATTGTTTGTTAGTTTCGATAACTAAATATACCGTAATTAACTTTTCAGTAACGGTCTGATCTATTCGTAAACATTACTGCAAGTAATCCGCTATCGGGTACCAATTTTTCTAATGAAATACGTACTCAAGTCGTCGTGGCCTAAAGGATAAGACGTCCGGTGCATTCGTATGAAGCGATGCACCGGTGTTCGAATCCCGCAGGCGGGTACCAATTTTTCTAATAAAATACGTACTCAACAAATGTTCACGATTGACTTCCACGGTGAAGGAATAACATCGTGTAATAAAAATCAAACCCGCAAAATTATAATTTGCGTAATTACTGGTGGTAGGACCTCTTGTGAGTCCGCACGGGTAGGTACCACCGTCCCGCCTATTTCTGCCTTGAAGCAGTAATGCGTTTCGGTTTGAAGGGTGGGGCAGCCGTTGTGACTATACTGAGACCTTAACTATATTTCAAGGTGTGTGGCGCATTTACGTTGTAGATGTCTATGGGCTCCAGTAACCACTTAATACCAGGTGGGCTGTGAGCTCGTCCACACATCTAAGCAATAAAAATAATAATATAAGAAGCCCATTTCTCCAATAAATTTCTTTCATACGAATTCAAGATTTTTAAGCATTTTTTTTTGTTTATTTGGAAACATTAAAGAAAAATATTCAAGCGACTTCTTTACTCGATAGTAAGATTTCTAGAAACATTGAGCGCTATGATATGGCTTCTTCAAACGAGGCTTGTGGAGAGTACTTAACGGCAGGCAGCGGCTTGGCTTTGCGCCTGGCATTGCTGATGTCCATGGGCGACGGTAACCGCTCACCATCAGGTTGGCCGTACGCTCGTCTACCTACTAGGGCAATAAAAATATCTGGAAAAGTTTGAATTCATTTGTATTTATTAAATACTAGCGGCCCGCTTCGGCTACAAACGGGTCTTTAACAAAAATTTCAAGGATATTTGACGTTGTTTTATTTTCTTAATTAAAAGAACACTTATTGTGGCATAACTATAACAGTTGGACATATGCTATCGCGACACTTTTTGTAAATAATAAAGTCGTATTACATTATTTTATTCTATCATCAATCGTTTTCGCAGGGCACGCGATGTAAATAATATTTTAGGTAATTTTTTTACACCTTGAGTTACATTATTGGAGTTTTAGTAAGGATCCCTAATTTTTTTCAAAAAAGATTATAACCTATGTCACTCGGGAATAATGTGGCTTCCAAACAGTGAAAGAATTTTTCAAATCGGTTCAGTAGTTTCGGAGCCTATTCAATACAAACAAACAAACAAATCTTTCCTCTTTACCTATATAATATTAGTATAGAAGTATAGGCTAAATCATTTTTCCTTTACGTATTACAACTTTTGTCCAAGAGCTTTAGAGCGATGCCTATACCTACCAATGTGTTTATGTTACAGTCCATATTACTATTAGATATTACACACACTAATCGCACGTAGTTTCATTGCAACTAATTTTATACAAGCAATAATAAACCTTAAAGCCGTGAACAACTTAATAGAAAAAATTGTACCTAAACATTACAATACCTTTCAGAACGCGTTTAAATTAATTGAATATTAGGAGCCTCTTTGTAATTTTAGAAACCTTACGGTACATTACGGTAATAATAAAAAGTATCTTACGGTATCTTACGGTTATCTTACGGTACCTTACGGTACATTGCCGTAATAATAAAAAGTATATTTTTTAATACTAAAAATATACTTACTGGAAGTATGTTGTTATTGTTACTGTTTCATTTCCGTAGTCCAATGGACTTCACTACCTTAAGTAAGTAAATTTACCGACCAGAATTAGATCTAAACAAGTTTTAGATCCCATATTACTTAGGTCATGCGTGAAAGACACAAAATGTTTGTGAAGGTGCGTTAAATAACGGTATTATTAAGGTCTACGGCTAAAACAAAGATTACTTTCCACGTGAACGCGCTGGCGGCCCTCCAAGCTCTGCTGAAATCAAAATACTTAAGAACTCGCGTCTTACACCACGAACGTTATCTGAATCTTTAATTCAAATACACAATTGAATCTGACGGTGCTTTAATCCGCTCAAAATGACGATTTCTTCGGATACGTTTTTACCTCGGCTGGTTTTCATTTACCTAGCTGAGCCGGCAGACTGTGTTGTGCCTCAATCGATAAATAAAAGCCCTAAACTTTTGTATAAAATAAACTTAAAACAAACAAAAGGGGACACATCAAAGGGAAATCAAAATTGTTAATTCCGATCATTTTCATTTTTATCTACCCTTTAACCAAACCAAAATTAGCCAAATCGGTCCAGCCGTTCTCGAGTTTTAGCGAGACTAACGACTAACGAACAGCAATTAATTTTTATATATACCTAGTCAGGTCATAAGTATTGTCACACAGTAAAAACTTTTCTTTTAGAATGCTGGCCACAAAAAAGTTTATTGAATTCGAATTTCGAATTGTTAATGAAAATAAAAATGTATACTTTTAGAATTTTACTCATTTTTAAATATCGAGTGGAGGCTTAAAGAAGACCGTGTTGCAGTTATTGCGTTGCATCGTTGTGGTTACGCGCCAATTCAAATTTTTAACATACTGAAAAATTTGAATATAACCAAAAGATTCGTTTATCGTACCATCAAACGATACAATGAAGACTCTAGTGTAGATGACAGGTCAAGGAGTGGTCGCCCTCGGTCTGTAAGGACTCCAGCAGTGATAAAAGCTGTGAAGGCGCGAATTCAAAGAAATCCCAAACGTAAGCAGAAATTGTTGGCCCTTCAGATGGGGTTAAGCAGAACCACGGTGAAAAGGGTGTTAAATGAAGACTTAGGGCTTCGGGCATATCGAAGAAAAACAGGACATCGTTTGAATGCTCGTCTAATGGACCTGAGACTGAAGAGATGNTACCAGCCGCTAGCACCAGCCGCTAGCTCCAGCCGCTTGCACCAGCCGCTAGCTCCAGCCGCTTGCACCAGCCGCTAGCTCCAGCCGCTAGCTCCAGCCGCTAGCACCAGCCGCTAACTCCAGCCGCTTGCACCAGCCGCTAGCACCAGCCGCTTGCACCAGCCGCTAGCTCCAGCCGCTAGCTCCAGCCGCTAGCTCCAGCCACTAGCTCCAGCCGCTAGCTCCAGCCGCTAGCTCCAGCCGCTTGCACCAGCCGCTAGCTCCAGCCGCTAGCTCCAGCCGCTTGCACCAGCTGCCAAATCCAGCCGCTTGCACCAGCCGCCAAATCCAGCCGCTTGCACCAGCCGCTAGCTCCAGCCGCTTGCACCAGCCGCTAGCTCCAGCAACTAGCACCAGCCGCTAGCTCCAGCAACTAGCACCAGCCGCTAGCTCTGGCAACAAGATCCAGCCGCTAGTGGCAGCATTTAGTACCAGCTGCTAGCTCCAGCCACTTGCACCAGCCACTTGCACCAACCGCTACCACCAGCCGCAAGCTCCAGCAACTTGCACCAGCCACTAGCTCCATCCGCAAACTCCAGCCGCTAGCTCCAGCAACTAGCACCAGCCTCTTACACCAGCCGCTTGGACTAGCCGCTTGCACCAGCCGCAAGCTCCAGCCGCTTGCCCCAGCCACTTGCTCCAGCCGCTAGCTCCAGCCGCTTGCCCCAGCCACTTGCCCCAACCGCTAGCACCAGCCGCTAGCTCCAGCAACTAGCACCAGCCGCTAGCTCTAGCAACAAGCCCCAGCCGCTATTTCTAGCCGCTTGCACCAGCTGCTTACACCTGCCGCTTGCACCAGCCGCTTACACCAGCCGCTTGTACCAGCCGCTTACACCAGCCGCTTGCACCAGCCGCTAGCTCCAGCCGCTAGCTCCAGGAGCTAGCTCCAGCCACTAGCTCCAGCCGCTAGCTCCAGCCGCTAGCTCCAGCCGCTTGCACCAGCCGCTAGCTCCAGCCGCTAGCTCCAGCCGCTTGCACCAACCGCTAGCTCCAGCAACTAGCACCAGCCGCTAGCTCCGGCAACAAGACCCAGCCGCTAGTGCCAGCATTTAGTACATTTTTTTTTCCAACGTGGAGTGTCAAAGTTGACTGACATAAATTTTATTTATAAAATTAATTAATAAATTTTATTTATATGGTTTACCATAACTCGTCAAAATTTAATTTATTTTACTTAGTTAACAATGATTATTACTTTCATTTGTGGTTACGATTAATAGCACTGTTATTTGAGATAACATTATTAAAAAAATCACAGTAAAATTGTGAAAATTGCGATCACAGTACCTAATGAAGTTGTCGTGGCCTAAAGGATAACACGTCCGGTGCATTCGTATCGAGCGATGCACCGGTGTTCGAATCTCGCTGGCGGGTACCAATTTTTCTAATGAAATACGTACTCAACAAATGTTCATGATTGACTTCCACGGTGAAGGAATAACATCGTGCAGTAAAAATCAAACCCGCAAAATTATAATTCGCGTAATTACTGGTGGTAGGACCTCTTGTGAGTCCGCACGGGTAGGTACCACCGCCCGCCTATTTCTGCCGTGAAGCAGTAATGCGTTTCGGTTCGAAGGGTTGGGGCAGCCGTTGTGACTATACCTTAGAACTATATCTCAAGGTGTGTGGCGCATTTACGTTGTAGATGTCTATGGGCTCCAGTAACCACTTAACACCAGGTGGGCTGTGAGCTCGTCCACACATCTAAGCAATAAAAAAAAATATTTTTATATATACAGTCAAAACCGTTTACTGCGACATCGTTTAATACAACATGCCGGTTATAATAACCAAAAACAAAGGTCCCGGCTGAATGCCATATGACCGCCTTATTAAAAATATTGCTTTTTACGACATTGGTAATAACGACATACCTCATAAAACGACCACATTTCACTAATATTTCGGAGAATTAGATCTGTTAGAACGACCGGCTAAGCTGTATTGTAAACAATTTGAATAGGTATCCACATCTGTCTTCAATGGCTATTAAAATCAGGAAAGAAAACAATAGGATTTAGTTTAGTGTAGGGTCTTTTCTAATTCTTAGAAACAAAACACGTGCATGCAGTAGAGTCAAAGTCCGCTTCTTCATATCTATTCCGTTAGTTTGTTACTTATCTATACACAAGACGCACCAAAACTTTGTGGAGTTATTCGTGAAACTTTCAAAATGTCGCAAAGAAAAATAAAACAAATTAATATTGAAGAAAAATCCCGTATTATATAAATATATTTTTCCAATAATTCCCTATCGATTTGTTTGTACTTGCACGATACACATTAAACATCATCGGTTGTTACGACTATCGGTTTTTACGACTGAATATGAGCAGTCCCTTCGATGTCGTTATAACAGATTTTGACTGTATATATATATAGATAGATAGATAGATAATAATAGATAAATAAATAAAACTACTTAACGGATTCCTTCTTATTATTTGACTTTACGAGTCGGAGACCACATTACAATACGGTTTAATCTAGTGCTTATCTGATGAATGTCAAGATCCACCTTGGGACACGAGTATTGTATTGTACAGCGGCTGTCTTACTCCACAAACAGAATCAGCGCTTCGCAGCGGAAATATGCTGAACAGCGATACCTACCTGTAAGAGCTTATCATAAAACAGACAAACTCATTATCAGAGTTGAGTTATAGCATAATAAATTCTGTAATTTTTAAAACATCAAGATATGAATTTTAAGGTTTTTTTTTTGCCGTTTCTAAAATAATTATAAAGTAGTCAAACCAACGTATAACAACGTCCATAAAACAAGTGCGACATTAAATTGTAACACAGTACTTTGATCACTACTAGCGTAGATCCTACGGTTCGGGCTCTTCGCATTGATTGCAGTAAAATGAGGTTAAAAACTATGACTTTTTTCAAGGATGATTTGTGGGGCTTAGAAGTTGCACTTTGAAAATTGCATTAACTTTAAATAAATTAAAAATATAATAATAAAATAAAACAACTAATATATTTTTATAATATTAATTAAAAATATTTAGAGCACTGACGAGACAAGTTAATTAATAACTTTGCAATTTTCACTGAATATCGAACATGCGCAAAAATTCATTTAAAAAAACACTGTTAGGTTTCAGTAGATAATGTCATGTGTATTTTAAGAAAAATATTTGTCCGTATCAATCGAATGAAAGCTCATCACTCAAGCACTCGTGTGGTGTTTTTTTTTTGCAAATATCGGAAAAGCTACCAGATAAATTCTCAAAACGGTTTTGGGTTTTAAGCATTGTTATTCAAATTCATCGTGAAAGCATTTTTACTATTATTTTTATTGTATGTATTTTTGTAGCTAGTATTTAGAATAGATTTTTGAAGAGACTATATGCGCACGTACTTCTGCCAGACCTAAAGGATAAAACGCCCGATGTACTTGTATCGAGCTATGCAACATTGTGTTAGTGTTCAATACCGCAGACAGATACAACTTTTGAAGTAATAATAATAATAAGAAGAAGTAACCTAGCACGTGTTCACGAACAATTCTCTACGATAAAGGAATAATGTCGTTTTAATAAAAGGCGAAACTGCATTATTCCCTTTATGTAAATGCTACTGGTAGGGCGATCTGTAAACCTGCACCAGCTCGTCTATTTCTGACGAATGACAATCATGCATCCTGGCTTGAAGGGTGGGACAACTATGACATTACGTAACTGAGACTTTGACCTCGAATTACAGGGTGAGTGACGTCATTAATGTTATCATATTCATCACATTCACCAGCTCCTGTAAGCACTTAACACCGAAGAGTAGCGAGCCGCGAGCTCTCCCACCATTAAAAAAATATATATCATTACTTCCATCAATTGAGCACTCATTGATTATTTTACTTGCACAAGTTCTACAAAGTGATAATAAACATATACTTTTTTGGATAAAACATTTAAGTCAATTGTATTTGTGCACAAGCTGTGAGTGAAAGTGCCGAGTTTGCAGTCCATTTGAATACAAATATCCTCGTTTAAAAAGAGCTGCCATTTGTGGACGTGTGGCCTCTAATAAAGGTTTACGGCTCTCACCGATTTTTTTTCAATGCCCAACGGACCCGACCTCGCTCCCGCAGCCTTATTCTTAATCCTAATGCCTACTTATGGCCGGAAATTGCGAAGTATGAAGTTAACAAGGACCCAAAAATTGTATCTACACGTAAGGTAAGAGTAACTTACTGACTTTGAACTACTTTTTGTATTAGTGTAGAAGAGTAAGCGAGCTTCACCTGCTTTTGAGCCGTCGCAATAGATATAGACATAGAGTCCGTAGACAAGTCAATTGGCATATTATGAGGTCGAATTAATTCTGTTGTGTAAACCTACGCTACAAAATATGAGAAATAGCTGCTTTACGGCAGAAATCAGTGGGTTGGGGTCATATTGGGCGCAATGACATAATAGCATAAACTTCAACACATCAAGTAGTGCTTTAAATGTTATTTAAATAAAACAAAGAAAATGAGACGTAATTGAATAAATATATTTTAGTGTTCAATGAGTAAGCCTTCGCCGATTCCTTGCTTTAAAAAAAAAAGAACTGCCTGTATGTCAAAATTGATATTTGAAATATGAATACCTATTATTATTAAAATAAAAACTGATGTGAAGACGACGACGTATGTAAAATGCTACTTGGTGGAATAACAAAGGTGGGTGTATATGTAATATTCAATTCGTAGAAAATTACATTAAATAATTCACTCATAATCTAAATAGAAATGAGAAAGGTTTACAAAATTATTTGCCTTTTATCATAGCTGTCCATGTTATTATTATGGAGACTTCATAATGTGATCTTGTGACGATGAGAATTAATTAAAATAACTAAGAAATTGACGATTACATTAACAATGCGATCTACTCACTCCCAAATTCAATATAGATATTATCAATGTCATATTTATTTATTTATTGCATTTTGGCTATTAACTAGAGGTTTATTTTAGAATTTTATTTAAAATTTCCTAGTAATATTTTCCTAGTAATTCATTCTGCCAGAAATTAGCAAGCTATTACGGCCACGAACTCGTATTTATGCTGATGTGGTCAACAATTATTTCGCACCTTTAGTATTGAAGTAATAATAATATAATCTGAAATTCTTGTTTTTTAGTAAACTCCAAAAATGTAATTGGTTTTAATTTTTAGGTATACACTTGATTTAAAAGAGACGGAAAGAATAATTTGTCCTTTTCTAGACTAAAAGAAACTGTTTAATTTTATAAACTGATAGAATACATAGTTTATAAGTCGTTCGACGTATAAAATTCATTTTCTTAAAAATATTTTTTTTTATTGCTTAGATTTGTGGACGAGCTCACAGCCCACCTGGTGTTAAGTGGTTACTGGATCCCATAGACATCTACAACGTAAATGCGCCACACACCTTGAGATATAAGTTCTAAGGTCTCAGTATAGCTACAACGGCTGCCCCACCTTTCAAACCGAAACGCATTACTGCTTCACGGCAGAAATAGGCGGAGCGGTGGTACCTACCCGTGCGGACTCACAAGAGGTCCTACCACCAGTGATTACGCAAATTATAATTTTGCGGGTTTGATTTTTATTACATGATGTTATTCCTTCACCGTGGAAGTCAATCGTGAACATTTGTTGAGTACGTATTTCATTAGAAAAATTGGTACCCGCCTGCGGGATTCGAACACCGGTGCATCGCTAAATACGAATGCAACGGACGTCTTACTTATCCTTTAAGCCACGACGATTTCACGAATTTAAATAAGCCACTTCAATACTAAAGGTGCGATAAATTAATTTAAATTTAAGCACTTAAATCTCCGATATAACCACGTCCCGATCCCTTCCTACATAGTAAGAAAGTAAATAAGTTTGATTAAGCATGGCTAATCAAAAAAATCGGGATCATAAACTCTCAGGCCGCAACTAATGATTGATTGCTTGCCTAATGACTCGTACTTATAAACATGTGTGCAATAGCTATCGTTCGACACAACTTTGATTTATTATTATATATATGTATAATGATACGATATTCAAGTAATGATGCATTAATAGATTATAGATAGAACATACATTGAAAAGGGAAACATCATTGTGTTCCTAATAAATAACTAGTAGATTTTGCAAATAATATTTGTATTTTATGAAATATATAATACATCAACCAAAAGAGAAAATTCAAGGATAAAAATGACATAAAAACGAACTTTGTTGGTGACAGACTCGGAACTTTTGATATTCGTATGAAGGAATCTTCTGCTTAATGTTGTCTTTACGAAACTATTTTTACTAACAGAACCGAGAGCATCAGCGAGACTTTGTTATAGTTTTCGACAAGCCTTAGATTCGGGGTTAAGTAGGTTTTAACCCCGTTACTCTGTTAGAAACTAATTATAAATTCTGCGAGCGTTTGCTTTATTCTTTTACTTTGGAAAATTTTACGGGCTAATTCGCCGATGTTTACGTTATTCAGTTTAGAACTATTAATAACTATTTAAAATTTTCATTACGCTTAACCAAAGGCCAAAATCATACTAATAATAGCGCATCTTCGCATCTGGATATTCTTTCTGTTACGTATCTATATTTGTAAGTTTACGTGTACACTTTGTAGACTGTGTGTTATAAGTTTCGTTCTTTGAATTTCATCTCAATGGATGACTGTCTGTTCTCGTTGTTTAGTTTATTAAGATTTGTTTTGTTTGAGTTCAAAGGGTTACGTTGTCAAACATAACTCCGAAACCATTAATATTTCAGACATTGTTATTTTTTAAATGTTTACTCGAGAAATCACGTAACATAGTACGTTTCTATAAAAATCGTCTGGTGTTTTGTTAGGAAACTGTCCGAAATTCTGAGCAAACTTCGTTCACTATGGACAGTTCCATTTACGAGACATTTTTTTTTCCTAACTATGCTGATTGCCTTGTAAGGCTATATCAGCTTCGCCCTAACGTGTAAGTAAGCTCACGGGGCTCAAACCGGAGTGTTACTAACACTGGCCCTAGCAAAAGCAGTGCTTCGCTACTCTACCACCGGATCGGAAACACGACCCACTGAGAAGATCCGGCGAGAAACTCAGTAGGCAGTTCACGAGACAATGCACATTAATCGCAACGAGAATGTCGTCATCTACCTCGAAGCAATGTCAAAATCTCAATTGCTTGTAAAATAAATGTCCCAACCTCCAAACAGCTTCATGACCGAAATAAGCTACGAGTGAAAGCTAACAATGCGTCCTAGCATCAGTATTCTACTTTTTATATCAATCAATCACTTTTATTTTTATTTTAATGAAAATCGAATTTTCAAATTATGAACATAACGCGAACGTAAAAGGTCTAATCATGAATACATTAAAATACCTGTTGAAATCAATGTAGACCAGCCCTTATGCAATTAATTAAAAAATAGTTGAACTATAACAATCAAGGTCTACTTACAAAATATTACCTATGTCATACCAAAAAATTAAGTTATCCAATCCTATATCTGTTATAGTAATAATAATATTTTAATGATGCGAATTCATTTTTTAGTTATGAAAATTTACGATTTGATTGATTTGAGTATGTTTTGAATAAATAAATAAATAAAAATTATTTCAATATGAATTACATTAAATATTCTTGAAAGTAAAAATGTTTAATAAAAAAACTATAACAAAAAAGAAAACCAACTTCAACTAAATAAAATGAGTTCATTGTATTCGCAGTCAATTAAAGAAGCATTATTTATAATAGCATAAATAAAAAAACTGCTGACCAGATCTACTATGTAACAATTTGACCACACGAGAAGCACCAGCTTTTAAATTTAAAAAAACCCATCAAAATCGGTTCACTTAGAAAAAAATTAGAAAAAAACGCGTACCTAAAAAAAAACATAGACTACTATAAGTTAAGAATAAAAATCTTCTTGAAAGAAACTAAAGAAATGAACTCAGCGAGCTTTGTTTTATCGGAATAGATGGGTGGACGAGCTCACAGCCCACCTGGTGTTAAGTGGTTAAGTGGTTACTGAAACCCATAGACATCTACAACGGAAATGCGCCACCCACCTTGAGATATAAGTTCTAAGGTCTCAGTATAGTTACAACGGCTGCTCCGCCCTTCAGACCGAAACGCATTAATGTTTAACGGCAGAGATAGGTAAGGCGGTGGTACCTACCAGTGCGGACTCACAAGAGGTCCGACCACCAGTAAAAGATGGATGGATATATACCAGTAAAAGATGGATGGATATAGTTCATATGCATAAAATGCATGAAATTAACTACATTTTTATCGGTTTTTTAAGTCTGAGTCGGGTGGACACGAGAGGTGCACGAAGGGTTTATTCTGTTAAATTACGCGTTATTTATGACATAATAGGTATAAGATTACTAAGCTATAATAATTCTCGTTTTTCCCGATTTCCCAAAAAAAATACCATTTGAAGGTTAGCCGATTTAAAATGTTAAGATATACGGGGTTCAGGTTCTAATGTCTATTAACTGTAGCAATAGTTTCACTCTAGGCGGCTCGTGAACTCACCATTTCATCCAAGAGACAAAAAAATACTCGAGAATTTAGAACAAAAAAAAAGGTTAGATTCAATAGAAACATATTGCAGATGATCGACAGACAGCAATCTTCGTTGTTTCTTGAATCAATCTCCACAAACAAACTATTCAGTAGACTAGTCTAACATGTTTGTTTTCATGTACTATCATCGATCTTTTGTAACGTTTTAAATGAGCGACCCAACAACGGCTTGACTAATTACTACAAAAAGGGATTTACTTTATGAATATCCAATCCAGCTTGCGGGTTCGGGTTTCCCCTTCTATTCGTAATGAAGCAAAGTTAAATGGGCCCCAGTCGTATGAGTTCACAAAGGGATTTTTAATGCCAACGTTTAAATGCGCGAAACACATTTCAAATGTTGTGTAACGAGTGGAAATTGTTATTTCATGTCGATGATTGCGACCACCGCTGGCTGCTAGCCTGTTGCTTCTTTTATCATAATATCTCGCAGTTCCGGAAATTGAGAATTTTGTGATATCAATTTTCAGTGAAATTAAATTTGATGAAATTATTGGATTTTCAACGGAATAAACAGAATCTCTGTTAAAAAAAAAAACAAGAAAATTAATCGTTTAAAAAAAACATTATATGCTTATCTAACTTGGAAATTGTACATTTTATCTTCTTTCGTGCTAAAATAGTCATCAAACACTGCCCTACTTTATAATAAATTTTCCTCTACGAAGTGAATGAAAATAATTCGCTGTGTTAAATATAAACATCTTAAAAATAATAAATTATTTTGGAATAATTTCAATAAAAAATATTTAATGTGTTTGGACAAAATCCTATTGTATCGACTGAATACCTACGTAATGTAAAACGTATTAATGTATGAGTTAGAGAAGAAGTGAACTGCTTCGCTTCATTTAGCAGTAGAAGTTTGAGTGGAAAATGTAAATATGTAGCGCGACACAAAAGGGACCAGTTAAATTTGCCACACCAACTTTAACCCACTTGTTTTGTTCGACAAACTTCTGTTTTAACAATAAATTGAACAAGCACTAAGCATTACATGTATACAAGAATATGTTTGTCCTCTTGAAATTCATCGAGTATTGAGTTTCAGTTGGTATGATCGAGCTGATATATAAGTTTATCTATATTAAGATCATTTTATTTATAACATAAGCACACAATAGTGTTGCCGCAACCTTAAATAGAAAATGTGGCTTACTTAGGAAGAAAAAATATATGTGTGTGTGTGCACAAGTCACACACGGTAGAAGTGAAACTTATAAAAAATAAGCAAGAATAATCGCAAGGGTCAACCACCAACCACTCCGCAGTGCAATAGAGCAGCCTCACCCTGAGGGAACCGCCTGCATGATCACGATATCTCTACGCCACGCAATTATGATTTAGTAAGAGAAATACGAGAACGTCTATCAACTGTGTAACATCTCGTTATCGCGACTCAGGAATTGTTGAATTTACGTGCAGCGACATCTGTTGATAACAAACTAAATAGAAATAATTGTAAATCATCTTTTATAGTACGAGGTAGCGCCCTCTGTGAATTGATATTTTAACTTCACGTTTCATTTTTTCGTTTCATTCAGTTTGAAATCACATCACAACGACTCTAAAGAAGTTTCACTTCAAAAAACATAAAAATTTGTTTCTGCCCGGAAAATACCGAAATTGAAAATAAAAGCGATAGCCCCGAGAAACGGAATTTGATCCGTCACTCTCAATACTTAACTCTGTTTTCAAGTTGCCGAACTTTGCAAGAGTAATCATTCACGTTCGTAAGGGTATATTTGCGGACGACTTGAAGAAATAAGAGTAAAGTTCACCAAACATAAATCATCGGAATCTCCGTGTAAATAATCAGGTTTAATCTAAGTAGAAACTCGAGACAGAGTCCCTTAATTTTATGTACGAATAGAAATCATAAAAAAAAAAACCATTTGAATTAATGACGTTTTTGGATATGAATGTAGGCGATTTTGTTAGCAGTTAGCAGTTTTAGATATAAGTTTTATATAATTAATCTAGGACTATGTGAATGACAAAATCGCAGGGTTTTTAAAATGTGTTCCACCCAGAAACAATACTAAACCAATCTTTGGTCAGTCAGTAATGTAAATCGTATGTTTTTGGTCAGTCAGTAATTTTTTTTATTTTTTTTATTACTTGGTGGACGAGCTCACAGCCCACCTGGTGTTAAGTGGTTACTGGAGCCCATAGACATCTACAACGTAAATGCGTCACCCACCTTTAGCTATAAGTTCTAAGGTCTCTAAGGTTCTAAGTTATAGTTACAACGGTTGCCCCACCCTTCAAACCGAAACACATTACTGCTTCACGAAAGAAAGTGTAGTTGTGATGATGCTTATTTGATAAATGTAGTTAGTTTGCATCTAGGGATGTACATTGATTGAAATAGTGCAAAAGCCCTGAATTTCTTTCCGATTCTTCTGATACGAAACTGCATACCAAATCGATGGTAAAGCTATGACGAATTGAGTTTGCCCTATAAAGACATACTTGGTTTTTTTTTTAATAATGTTATAAATGAAAATAAAGAACTAAAAAGCTAATTTTACCATTTAATCCCACGTTTATTATTAAGATTAAAATAGATACCTATAAAAATTGAAACATAATTTATGGCTGGGAAAAAAATATAGTTTTAAAAATATGAAATTCTATATTCAATTTCCGTCATTTGTTTATTGATTAGTCATTTGTTTTCACTACATTTGTATGTTTTTCATGAATATATACATATACAAGTGATATATATAAATATATATATATATATATATATGAATATATACATAAACATATTCAAAAATGTTAGTAATTTTGGAATAAGAGTTCTGTCGCGGCAGTAATGCCGCACAAATGGCTCACAGCATTAATGACATTAATGACATGTGACGGAGTGAAAACTAAAAACAAGCGCACGACTCGTTATTGGATTAAAAGGTGCAGATATGAATATTTTTTTTTCTAAAAAATTACCCTCGTGGTCGTCCCAAAGCTATGAAGTAGAAATAAATACGGAAATAAAGAAATAACTGTAGTTTACCATTTTACAATAGAACAATGTTTTATATAATGAGGTTCAGGAATATCTATACTAATTAAGTATAAATCTACAGTGGTTTTTACGGATGTTCCGTTATAACTACTGAACCATGCATCCGATTGACTTGAAACTTGGTATCCATGTAGAAAATACATGTACTTAATGGATAGGCTAATATTTATATGAGAGTTGGACTCCTTAATAATAATGACAATAAATAATAACGCTAATTTTAAATGCCCAGCGAAGCGGGCGAGTACGGCTAGTAATATATATTAACATTTATTCTAATGCAATTCATTTAATCTAAAAGTTAACTCGATATATTTCGGACTATCTAAAAACTAGGGATTAGCGTCCATAAGCTGTTCGAAAATTGTTTTCTATTCGGCGCGTCACTTCCAAATAATATTTTACTTGAAGTTTACAAACAAGTTGCTTAGGACGCGTCCCCTTCAATTATACGAAACAAGATTCGAGCTTCGTTATAGAGTTTAAGGGATCACTTTACAGTGTTGTGGATAATTAACCATCTCCTAGTGTACGCAGCAAGTGCTGGCTGCTGACCCCGTAGGAATCTTCGAATACTATTTCTGTAGTAGCTCATGTCTTTGCATTCTCGACAACGTTACGTAGGTTTTATTATTAATTCCGAGCACGTCAGTCAAATTAATCGTTCTGATTAATCATTGTTTAGCGATAGCGAACATTCGTAATAATATAACAATTTTAATTCAATAATTGCGTGTTCTTTTTCTTGTGCGATTTTCGATCATCGGAATTATTTTTAGAGAAAATTTTAGCGAAAACGATCAATCATGATTAGTGAAATTTTAAGACATGCAGAAGAATTTACTCGGAGTGAAGTTTTCTGATTAATTTGGAACCAATGTGCAACCTAAGGTGTAGGTATACGACAAAGGGAAGATCTTCCACCGAGCGAGTGATATTTGCTCGGTAGACCGACGGTCCAAATGTTGTTATTCGAAACTTGTATATATGCAAGCTTATCTTATAAGGTGACTTAGCTTATAAGGTGGACCGACGACCCAGTCAAAGTGGCTGGTAGGAAGTGGATGCGAAAGGCAAGAGACCGAAAAAAATTGGGTCCATTTGAAGAGACTTACACTCAGCATTGGATGGACACCAGTTGAAGAAGAGAAGAGAATAAAACTTAAAAACCTTAAACACATATGCCACTGTAAAACGAGCGTCTGTTTTTTTTTTCTATTAAAATTAAATAAATAATGGTTCAATTTACCTGTCGTTTAACATAAACTACTGTATTCGCAGCCCACTGAGTTTCTCGCCGGATCTTCTCAGTGGGTCGCGTTTCCGATCCGGTGGTAGATTCCGCGAAGCACTGCTCTAGCTAGGGTCAGTGTTAGCATCACTCCGGTTTGAGCCCCGTGAGCTCACCTACTAGTTAAGGTTACGTTGAAATAGCCTCTCAAGGCTATCAGCTTAGGTAGGAGAAAAAAAAAATTGTATTCGCAGTTTACATATTGAAAAAAATTCAAATGTTTCAACAATTTATAGACAATGTTGTAAACAACAAAAGAGAAAAACATATATTAAATCGTTTCTAAAATTAAAAAAATATTGTGAGCCGTCACGGGACGCCTGGCAGGTGGGAAACATCGACATTATTTTGTAAAAGTAATATGCAGAAAAGAACAGATTGTGATAGGAACTAAATATGTCATAATGATAAAATAAAAGATTACGAAAAAATAATTTGTTTTCAAGTAAAACACAGGTTATGTGTACTGTAGTAAACAACATTGTATACACAACGGAGTATACTATAGGTATCCGAGCTCAGTGTAGCGAGAAAGATGGCTTAACGCCGGATCGAGTGGGAGAGAATCGCACAGTCGATTGCGCATGGCGACGCGTCGCCACGGCATGCGTCGCCAGGCCAGAAATCGGTTTTACGTGCAGCTATAGATGTTTCACATCAAAAATATATAAATTCTCACATTTAAACTTAAACAAATTCAAATCGCTTTAATTAATATCGAAAAAATTTCAAATCAAGAAACCTCACTGACTCGTTGTCGGATCCTTCATTAGCGTTAATGTGGCTTGGAGAATCACATCTGTTAAATCGTTTTGAGCTACGCATATTACGGTTGCACGAGAGTCGAGAGCGGTTCGAATTACCGCAATGGATCATAAAATGGTGAACCGCAATGTTTGCTTAAACAGACGTGTGTTGCCCGGTGCGTGCCCACGTATTATAAACAAGCCTGGTGAACTGCTGTTTATCTAAACTACGCTTTTTATTCACGAGATGTCAATTGCCTAGCCCGGCCACCGCACCGGGCGAAAGCTAAAAAAACTCAAAAATGGATTCTCTAATTAAACGAGAATTCACTTATTTCAATTATTTTTTTGATCGTAAAAAAAAAACATAACTGAAAATAAAACACGTTAATCAAATAAAATTATAATGTAAGTACCTTTTCTGTCTTAATAGCAAAAGTGTACCCTACGGTCTCGTTCGCGTTAATTTTTAACTAAAATTCACTAATTGTCACATAATTTAAAACTTAATAAAAAATAGTATACATCGTTTTCTTGTTGGTATGGCCACTACTCGTACAAAATATTGTCTACATAAAAAAAGTCATGCTACTCCGTATTCGAGTGAACTTTTGTTATTACATTAAACTCAGTATCGCGCCGTCTTTATTTATATCTTTTGCCCTAGATAAAAGCGATCTCAGGTCACGTCAATGACCACGTGGTGTAAAGAGGATACCAGAGCTGATGATCATCACAAACGTAAGCGCCGCCACGAAACTTAAGGCGAAGCAATTAAGAAAATTGTTTCAGAGGTCTCATTCTTCAAACCGAAACCCAAGACTGCTTTATGGTCGAAATGAACAATGAAGATGATACCTACCCGTGCGGGCTTAACAGTAAATACGTATCTATACGAATATTATAAAGCTGAAGAGTTTGTTTATTTGAACGCGCCAATCTCAGGAAGTAACTGATTCGACTTGAAAAAATATTTTCTTCTTTCTTTTCTTGGAAGGTCCGTTTATCCAGAGAGCTTATATACATATAGGATATTACATATCATGCTATGACCATCAATGAAAAATGTGTCACTGTAACCTTTTAAAAGTAAGTCAAATTTGTTCTAAAAATAAAAAAAAATTACGAAGGTGTTTTATGAACATTGTGTCCAAATAAATACGCTACTCATCACAAGCAATTAATTTTGAACAAATGTTGTTCTTATATTATTTGATTTCAATGAATATTTTATGAGAATGTTTTCAAATATCTCTTCAACAAAATAAAATTCAAGGATCGCGTGCGTTGCGGCGGTCATGTCATAGACGGGGGGAGCGCGCGGTAGTGAGGTCGGCCTTTAGTGGGAGACTACAGGCTGACCTCAATGATTCCCAATGATTGGTCTTTTAATTTCAGACGAATATAATTTCCCAACAACGTATCGTTTGCCGTAGCAATTAATAAGCCCCAGAGGGAAAACATTTAAGCACGTACGAATCGATTTACGTCAAGACTGTTTCTCACATGGATAGTTAAATGTTGCGTTATGAAGATCTTCGTTGCGGAAAAAGCCAGTATGTATGTTCTTCTACATAAAAAAAATAAAAGTTATGATATCGTGTACCCAGAAGTACTATACTATTATATACTATACTACTACTTTATACTGATTATTATATTATGTTACATAAAAACGTAAATATAATTAGTGTTACCTAGCGTTCCTTTATCATGTGGAAGGAACATTAGTTCCTGTTACATTTTTATTATAGTTCCACTGTTACTGATGATAGCCTGATGTACCGAAGATAGCCTATGTTATACTCTTAATGTAGATAGTTAAAAAACCAAAACAAATGTTCAAATTAATCAATAAATATTATCCATTACAGACATACAAACAATGTTACTTCTGGTTTCGTCCGTGTGATTTTAAATGTTCACTGTAGGAACCATTTTGTTCAATGGTTCACAAGACGCTGTTCTTGGATACCACAAAGCTTCAGAACCTTTAGAATAGTATTATAGGAACCTACAATCCACTCTTTCTAATCCTCTCTTTCTCTTATGTTACGAGGATGATTTGCGCTGGTCATGTATTTAACAAAATTTGCGGAATTAATTTTTTTACTGGAACTTATTCCTTCGTGATGGAAGTCACTAGGGAAGACGTGTTAAGTTTGTCTACGAATTGTGAACCCCGATACAGTAACGTCTCTCGATAGAAATACACAGAGCATCTTAATTTTAGGCTACGGGCGCTTCTTCCCAAAATGATGTTCCTCGTTCTAATCTTCTTTTATAAATGCGGCAATATTTTTTTTCCACGAATTCGTTAAAAGCAAATGAAAATTATATTGAAGTAAGCTGATCATAATTTTACGTCAGGAAACAGGATAATATCGGACAATAAATTGAATTGTTCGTATTTCGAGTTCGAGCTGACGAAAAAAAATTACACATTTTTTTTACTTTAACAGTCATATAAATTGGAAATTCTTAGTTTTGACGGATTCAAACCAAAACTTTGCAATTGTTTGTATTGCGTTGAACTGAGATACGGGGAACCCAATAAATATAAAATCATACGGAGGACCCCTCAAAACTAAGTGTTCAAATTTAGAATATGCGCTTCATGGAAATTCTTCTTACTGGTGGTAGGACCTCTTGTGAGTCCGCGCGGGTAGGTACCATCGCCCTGCCTTTTTCTGTCGTAAAGCAGTAATGCGTTTCGGTTTGAAGGGTGGGGCAGGCGCTGTAACTATACTTGAGACCTTAGAGCTTATATCTCAAGGTGGATGGCGCATTTAGATGACTCTTTCCTTCAGAGTCGCTGGCAAAAGCAACTCTATTGCGCTCTTCACGCTTAGCAGTCTTACAGGCCATCAAAGCGATGCCGCAGGTAATTCGAGATATCCTACTAGACTAACACAACTTAGTGGTGGTAGGACCTCTTGTGAGTCCACATGGGTAGGTACTACAATCCGAGTAGGACAGCCGTTGTAACTATACTGAGACCTTAAAACTTATATCTCAAGGTGGATGGCGCATTTACGTTGTAGATGTCTATGGGCTCCAGTAACCACTTAACACCAGGTGGGCTGTGAGATCGTCCACCCAACAAAGTAATAAAAAAAAAATTTTAGAGGTATTTTTATTATAGTACGAAGTGTGTAGTCAAATTAAACGTCATCCCTAATATAATCAACATGAAAGTGAATGATACTCGTAGTGTGCGACACTTGTGTCCATTAGCTCAATTATAGTTAAGAGTAATCACGTTCCCCACTATCATGTTAATTAACTCAGGAATTTCGTTTTACTTACACAAAAACTAGTCAATATTTTGTCGTGAATGGGCGGACGAGTCAGGCAGGACCCGACGTTGAGTGGGAGCTCATAGAATTCGAACCAAAATCGAAATCTTAGTTGTATGTACCGTGACAAGTTGTCCTAACCTTAAAAAACGAATGAATAAATTCTTCGGGTATAAATAAACAGGATTGTGGTGTGGTTATTCGTGAATATGTACTAGGTATGTAAATATTTAAAAAATACGATATACGAAAACATTGTTTTGTCTTTTGAATTGTATTAAATTACTAGCTGACCCGGCAGACTTCGTAGTGCCTCAATCGATAAATAAAAGACCTAAACTTTTGTATAAAATAAACTTAAAACAAACAAAAGGAATCCGTTCGACGGGGACACATAGATACATCAAAGGAAAAACAAAATTTTCAAACAAAAAAAACATTTTCATATTTATCTACCTTTTCTTCTCTGGACTTCCACAAATAATTCAAGACCAAAATTAGCCAAATCGGTCCAACCGTTCTCGAGTTTTAGTGAGACTAACGAACAGCAATTCATTTTTATATATATGTATGTATATATAGATTTGTGTGAAAGCTCAGTCAGCTTACGAGATACTATTAATTATTTTTAAGTCGTAAAATCATTAACGAAAACGCAACAAAAAATACTTGAGGAAAAACACTAAAATATTAACGACCTTCAAACAACGATTTGCTTAATAAGTACAGATATTACGTTTTTTTTTTCTTCTCTAACGAACTTCACAAAAGAAATGTTTTCACCGGAGATTATGGAAAGGAATTTTATGTGGGTGTAAAGCTACATAACAAGGATAGTGGAAGATAAGCGTAAGCTCCGAGCGTTGTTGAAATCATTAACTTTAAATTATTACCGCTTTTATCATTAAGGTTAACATTTCCGCATAGTTTTAGATAGGAAAAACTTTTCTAAATGTGAAATAACTTTTTGAGCTGGAAATTATCATTAAAGAGGAAGTCGCGAAACAGCTCATAAACTATTCTATTCATTTCATATTTAATTATTCATTTTATAACTAAACTGAAAATCATATTTCACCATCAAACACCATAATGTGTACCTCTAACATGTTATTATTTCTTTTATACTACACAGAAGTTAATTCAACAAAGAAACAATTTATATAGTTATTATTTATTGAACAGTTAGTTGCCAATCTGGTGTTGAAAGGTTACGAGAGACTGTAGACATGACAATGTAAATGCCCCAATCATTTTGACGCGTACTGCCGAAATGTTTAATTTTATTATAATTAAAATGTTTTTAACACATCATTAGACATAGAAATAAATTCAGAGTGAATGTAGAACATTAATTTCAATAAGGCATAGTGATAAGAAGGAGGCATAGTGAAAAAGATTACAAAATTTAAAAGAGATAAAGGTGCAAATATGATAAGCTTTAGAATCTAAATACAATATCTCATATTATTATGTGTTATATATTTTTTATTTTAAGTGTAACCTATAATTTTTTTCACTATCGTAATATAAATGAAGTGTATTGTTCGTACCTATATTATTTGTTGGCATGAGCTATTAAAACCCTGAACAATATTTAAAGAAGATTTATCTTCTTTACAATCTTACGCCTTCGCTCAGTGAGCAATGATGCAAACGTTTACATGTATAAAACTGCCTGTGAATTCAGGAAGCTTTTATGTCGCTTAACGTTTTCAAGAAAAGGAAAACAAGATTCTGTACATTCCGGCGAGGAAGCCGAGGCATGTATTTAATGTACAGCCGACTCTGATACTAAGCGAGTAAATATTTTATAGTATCTTTCATGTGCGCTACTACGAAAATTTTAATTAATAACATTCTAAGTTTTAACGAAAATTCTTTAGCCTGTTCCTCCGTATATTGAAGATATTACGCATATATACGCATATTACGCATAGATAATACGCATCTGTTAAAACGCTGGCACCTACTATGCATGAACTCTTCTGGTCTCGAGTGGTTAATAGAGTCCGTAGACATCAGACATCAGCTTTACGGCAGATATAATCAGGATGGTGATATTTACTCATGAAGATTTATATCATTATGTATTACGTCCGATATCATTAAAGACATTTCAAAGGGGAAATTTTTTGCTTATCTATATAGTGACTTTTATTTATATCTCAATTACTTTTTATAAAAGTCCTTTACATGTAAATTATCTTCATCCTTCTTTGGGCAATGCCATAGCCAATGTCGTTAGTCATTTTCTTTTTTGATTTCCTCCAAATAGATTAAAGGCTTTCTAACCATATGTGGCAATAGCCTTCTTAGCCGCCATACTAATGATTTGTTAGCTGCACAAGTACATATAATTTGCGGGTTCCATTTTTGTTACATGATGTTATTCCTACATAATTGAAGTCGTTGGTGAACTTGTGTTAAGTACGTATTTCGTTGGAAAATGGTGTTGTTTGTTAAAACCTACCCGCGGAATTAATAATTTTTTTCCTACCTATGCTGATAGCCTTGAGAGGCTATATCAGCGCTACCCGAATGTGTAGGTGAGATCAAACCGAAGGTGTTACTAACACTGGCCCTAGTAACAGCAGTGCTTCGCAGAATCTACCACCGGATCGGAAACGCAACCCACTGAGAAGATCCGGTGCGAAACTCAGTGGGCTGTGTCTGTGGGCGGAATTCAATCCCTGTTATAGTCGCACTGCTTGATACGAATACACTGAGCGTTTAGGCTTTGGCCTCTAAGCTTTGACGACTTCAAAAGTCTACTCGCTCTCGTGAACTCCGCCAATTTATTACCGATTAGGAGCTTATGGGTGGAGATAGGAGTCTTGAGCCAAGTTCTTTTTGCTTAAGATTTTCATCACACTCACAAGCTACACGATTTAGCTTTTACATACAGAATCTATAATTGCGGTTTTCAGTCAAAGCTATATTACAAAATAGCTGCCTATTTCCAAAATATCATATTAAAGCCCCAAAACAATGTCTGAGCTGACTTCTACAAAGTCTATTTGTTCGGTCGACTCAACATTCCAACTGACTGAATATACGGACACAAATCATCTAAAAGACATTATTGAACAACAAGAGAGACGCCTTTCATTCCAACTTTTAAATTTTGTAGTAATATAATATTTTACAATATTTGAAATATCCTACAAACATTAATGAGCCTACCGTGAAAGCTAGATGCAGACAAAACATTCCGCCAATTATTATCCGCTATAGTTTAATTCTTTGCCATAATTCGAATAAGAGCTTGAAATCTGGCATGCATTCAGATTACTGGATGATTTCACCCCATTTAGTTAGTTTTAATGTACTGGACTTTCATTGCTAACATAAGATTCGCTCTTAAATTTAAAACAGCTATCTTCCTTTGCCGTATTATTCTATTATGGTAGAATTGAACATTATTTACGTCTTAAATTATGTCCTGAAATTGTTTCAATTTGTTGGTCCTGTTTAAAATGATTTAACTAAAGAAAAATAGGTTAATATAATTTCAGAAACTGTGGACCGCTACTTGATTTTGAAGCTAAACAATACCTACATGAGTCCAATTATCAAAACAAAAAAGCCTTTAAACGATTAAACTAAACAAATAAACTGTTGATTTATTGAACTTATAACATATTTCGTGTACACGGAATATGCGAAAGATAGTGGGCTCAACCCATAGACCCATAGCCATAGAATGAGTATCTCCCCGGATCTTTTCAGAGGTTCGCGATTCCGATCCGGTGGTAAAATCTGCGAAACGCTGCTCTTGCTAGGACTAGTGTTGGCAAATTTTCTCAGGTTGAGCCCGTGAGCTCACCTACCCGTACAGGCGTAACTAGAATAACCCCTTAGGCTACCAGCAAATAGGTAGGGAAAAAATAAATAATAAGAATGGGTAAGCTCTGAATCGCGCGTCAGTTGGATTTCAATTGTTATTTTGTGATAATGATTATCAACAGCGTTACCGCTTGTTTTCGAAAACTGCTACACTGATAATAAAAAACTGAAAAAAGGGTGCGTGTACTTATGTACGCGCGTAAGAAGTTATACTTTATTTTTATTCAATTTATTTCTTTTTTTTAATTTAAAATTTGAAAAAAAAATCGATTAAACAACATCCTCAAACACGCATATTGGACATCCCTTTTCTTGACATCGTATAAATTCGGTAATTCTCGGTACGGTTCGGAAAGTTCACCTGCGGCTATATTCAGACTCGCCAAGTTAGTCGGTCGTATTGTAATGAGCGATTTAGTGGGCAACTTCATTCTGTTAATTTTGTGTCACGGTGCGCGCGCATCGTAAAATTTCACTCTCATCAATTTTTCATAACGCGCCTAAAGAAGTATAACTTCAAAAACTGTAAACACAAAATCGTGATACTGACACTTGGAATCAAAACCATTTATTTCTGAACAATTATGATGTCTTCGAAAGAGCGCATTCATTTTTTAAATAACACCTATCTATACACATACACAGTCCGGTATTGTTTGTATATTTTTTTTTAGTAACGTATCGTTAAAGTTAAAAGAAAGCATTAATTATTCTAATGTGATACTAAAACACAACTCGCGTAGGTCGTTCGTGTGTTAGTTTACATAATTAATTCCCGTACATCTATCACGGCGTCGATGAAAGAATTAGCACAGTTAGAAATTCTGTTGAACACGTTACAAATTGCCTATCAAACGATCATAAAATATTATCAACACTAAAAGAGATCCGTCTGTATCACACTAATGTCATCGGAGAAATAAATTTTGTTTGTTCGTTTGCGATAAACTCTGGAACTACCGGTCTAATAAAACAATTTTATTGATATGTATATAGCTGCAGTGCTTCTCACGAATTTAGGCGTTCGTAACGAATTTCCATTTTGATATATCACATGGCGAAATAGATCTATCAGATGGCTTTTTACTGGTGGTAGGACCTCACCCATCTAAGCAATAAAAAATAAATAAATAAAAGATAGTAGCGGCTACCCGTGCGGGCTTACAGTATGCCCTAGCACTGGTAACTACGTAAAGTAAATATTCAGAGCAGGATTCTGATCTGATCAAGTACTGTTACAGGCAGCAATAATCTATATAAGTGAAGTATATAAGTGAATATCTATATAAAATAAGTGAAGCAAAAACGTTGTACCCCTTTTTACGAAAATTGCGCGGACAGAGGAGAATCGAATTTCCCACAAGTATAGAGTTAATATTTTTGTTAATTGTGCTTAAAAAATAAATTAAATCAATAAAAAAACATTACGCACACTACCATGTATTTGACACAACACATATATAAATACTCTTTGTTTATTGTCAAACTTTTGTTATTGTGTAAAGTCTGTGGTCAAATTGATTATATTAGATTAGATTTTTTTATTTAGATCTAGATTTAGATTAGTTTAAATTAGATTAATATTGTTTGTCTTTAATATTATTTGTTTATAGTGTAAGTGTAGGAGAAATCTGTGATTATTGAAGTATAGTGTTTTCCAATAAAACTATAATAAATGTTGAAACTTATAAAGCGAAAGTAATCGAAAGATAGCATCTACGAAACCTACACGAAATATCACCTAGTAAATAAAACAAAAATAAACGGAAGGGTTCACAGAAAAATGGCCTTTGACATCCCACACTGTTACCTAAGAGCACTTTCTTGTTCTTTACTAAAACTAATTGTTTGCTTTGTATTGATATTGTATTTCCCCGTGGATCAAAAGAAATGTCTGCGTTTGTTTCCAATACTTTCAAATTTACTTTTCTCTGCTGTAACTTTTTCACTTGAAAGTCTACGTTTTTAGAATAAATATGAAAATGATTGAGTTTTATTATTATTGTATAGTTGGTATTAATACGGTAACATTTTTTATGTGTACAATACCTACATAGTAGTAAAAGTAATACTAATACTATTAACAACGGATAAGCTACCCGTGTTCACCTGGTTCCAAGCTAAGGTTTTGGTTTTAGGTTTAGAAAGCAGAAACTCATCAAACAAGATTAAATTATGATACTATGATGATGATATGAGAGACTGACAACGTGAGAATTATGAATTATCTAATCTTGATTATGCTTGTTATTAACAGAACAGCCCTCACATATGATAGCAAGAGATAGCTATTGCTTAAATAAAGCTTCAATGTGATTAATGACGTAGTTAATTGTAAATTACTTTTGCCATTTTCTGACTGCTATATGTTTTAGTACCAAATACCATTAATTACCAACAGCTGTAGATGTTTATCTACAAAGACACCAAAACTTCTCTCACAAAACGAGTAATTTAAATGACGCAGTTGTAGATAGAAGATGAGTATAACAAAAAGAGAAACTAAAATCGCAATTATTTTTTTTATAACAACCCCGATTCGTGCAAATGAAACAAAATCAATTTAAAATCCTTCAAAATATTTGTTTTGTGTTAACAAGCAAAAAAAAAACTTTGATTGTAATAATTTCATTTCACAAAAAACGTCCCCCGCTTTACTCGTGAACAGATAAACAAATATGTAAATTGTAGAACGACCGGTGAGAACGTGAGTCCTTTAACACCCACTTTGTTGTGTATATTCCAACGTTTGTCCGCACACAACACGGTAATTACATTTACTTACCGGTCGCAAAAACTTGGAAAATTTTACTGAACTCACTCGTCAGGGAAGAAGACTCTTGTGAATCCGCAAAATGTCAAGTGCTCTCAACAGCTTTGTGAGGATATTTTTTTTTGTTAAGAAAGTAAATTCTTCAAGAGAATGGGCTCATCTGATATTGGAAAAAATGGTAAAACCTGAATTATTCACAGTTATTCACAGTCACAATTTTGTACACCGATTTTTATCGAAAGTTTATAAATTTAATATAGGTATAGTCCATGTTAATTTAACTCTTTTTGTATTTCTTTTCCATTATTAAAATAACTTTTCCAAAATGGATATAAAGCAACTTGATCTTGATTCATTTCAATCATTCAGTCATTCATTATGACTTTCAATGCATGAAATCAAGATTCCTTGTGATAATATTTCGCACTGTTCATGCAGCTAAAACGAATTTTCCCTTTTCGATTACCAGAGCCCATGATCAAGCTCGACCAATTCAGAGACAGCAAATTGGTAAATATTTTTTTACAATTTGAATATCTTTAACCCTTTCATTTTATTTTGATTTAAGTTCGTACGGGTAGGTACCACCACCCTGCCTATTCCTGCCGTGAAACAGTAATGAGTTTCGGTTGGAAAGGCGGGGCAGCCGTTGTAACAAAACTGAGGCCTTAGAACTTATATCTCAAGGTGGGTGGCGCATTTACGTTGTAGATGTCTATGTGCTCCTGTAACCGTTTAACACCAGGTGGGCTGTGAGCTCGTCCACCCAACACAGCAATAAAAAAAATTAACAAAAATTTACGACTCCCAAACTACATTTATATTATTCAGTGTGATCAACAGTAGTCAGAAACTAGCTAGCTAGCTTTACTTTTAATTGTGTCATGTAAGAAATTCTTTCGTCTAAGCAGTCGGTTCCGATTGAAAGAGACCTAACTTAGTGTGGAACATACGTCACGCTATGTTTATCAACAAAAGTTAAATTTTCAGGGCAACGGTAGACAGGTATCCTATGCTTATTGGGCTACACATGTCACAATAAACGGCACTAAGACTTGACTAAGCCTTCGGTGTTCAACAAGTGGCTCATAAAATTTCCCGCACCATTGTTATCGATACTCGTCCAGCTTCATATTCTGGGCACGTTCTAATAAAGCCGCAGAATAAAGTAGGCAAGCTATTACGACATCAAGTGTTCCGTCAATATTCTGTTCCTATCAAAGTTTTTAATTAAAACCTCACTCATCCGTTATATTCTCGACATCCAACTTACTAACTAATCATCGGAGATTCTAAACCGCTGGATCTACAAACTTGAAAACTGGGCAATGGATGCTTTTTGTATGTTGTGCACGTCCCACTTAGGAAAGATTTCACCTTTAAGTTGGTAAAATATGAGACGAATTCCACACAACATATTTGGCCATACAACAATTCCATCATTTCCAAAGAAGACCGAAATTTCATGTATCTATTTCTGGTTCGAAATAAAGGCTAAGTGGCCGATTGAGGGGTTGGAAAATTATGTGGGAAGTTCAGCTGAGATGGAAAAATCATAAAGTACAATGTTATATTGTAATGCTTCGGAAAAAATATTATAAGTTAAAAGTTTTAAATATTAATTAAATTAAAGTAAATTTATAATTAGTTAATTATAAATTTACGTATGAAAATTAAAATATTTAAAACTTAAAGTATTAATTGACGGCAGATATGCATAATAACTTGATACTATGACATGATCATAACTTAATTAGTTAATAATAAATTTATTTAAAATAAAAAAATCTTTTAAAATTATTTAAAACTTTTAACTTAAAATATTTTTTGCAGTAGCAGTACAGGTACTTTAAAATAGTGAACAATGTCCTGATGCCCGAACAAATCCGAGTCGATTCACTAGTCACACATTCATTACATGTGTCACATCGGTCACATTATTACATCTAGTATTTGATGCCGTTTTCTTTATGAAATAATTTCAACTTTAATATTACGTGTTTTACTATTTACTGACTTATATTATATACATTTATCCTTCTATTTAGAACAACTAAATAGTAACTAAATTTAAAAGCACTACAAACTATTTGGAAACTCATCATTAAATTTAGTTCTTTAATTCATATCTGCCGTCAATTAATCGTTCTTAAGGTAAAACGAAAGCATACACTTAAGGCACCTACTTTAGCTAATAGCATTCGATTGCATATTAAGGTAAAACTTAATAGGTTTGGGATCGCGTTTACCGACACGATAAAATAAACACAGGGAGTGGATCGTTTTGCTGGATACATACACACAGTTATACAATCAGATCGGATATCTACTATTTTGTAGCATTCTTTTAATATCACATTAAGACCAACACCATCATTATAAAATAAGTCCATTCGATTTTGTATAAATACATAATACGTATCAGCAAGACTATTATTCCAAATAACAAATTATCAGAAGTATTATTATTAATATCCTGTTGTTGATACTACACTCTCTATCTTGATTATTATCTTATATAAAATAAAAATTATACTTCCATTTGGCTAGTACAGCGCGATACTGATGAGAAGTCGATGTCGCGTTATTGTATCGAGAACTTCAGTTACGTTCAGACGCACCCATCAAATGTTTGTTTTAGGGGAATACATAGAGCTGTAATGGCCTCGTACAATAGATAACCATAGGAACTTGCCGTACGCAACATAAGTAGATTATGCAAATACAGGAATAAAAAAATTGAAAATTTATGAAACGCATAGGTTAGAAACCGTGAGATCTCGCACGAGAGACGCGTTGCTCTGGCGTCAGATAGTTTTTCGTCCCTTCATCCTTACAAAATCCTATAATCATATTAATTGTGTATCTCACATATAGAACGAAAAACGTAAATATAAGATCGAAAGTTTAGTTACTTTAAAAAGAGAGAGAGAAAAAGAATAAACTTTATTGCACACAAAAACACACTTAACATTAAAAAACAGTCAATAAGCAGATATAGATGTACAATGGGCGGTCTTATCGATAAAAGCAATCTCTTTCAGACAACCGTTCTATTTACAGAAATTCTGAAAAGACTTTAGCAGATGATTAACATTTTCATTGACTGATAAACAGGCATACCTCAGAAAGTAATTTTGAAACTTCGCTGCGTATTCTGAGGTACAGTGATGCTCTTGGTAATTGCTCCGAGCGAAGCGACGTCCCATTTATTATTTACGCCGAAAATCAGTCTGTCAGTTCAACGAAATGACACACGCGTTCTTGGCATCCAGCAATCCACATTCGCGATGAAGGTTACGAATCAAGCGTGAAATTAAAAAAGTTCCATATTCCATATGACGTGTTATAAGCTCGTCTATGGATATCTGAAGTGTGAAAGTGAGTTTGTTTCCGCCACGTTGCCTCGTTAATACTTTTCGATTAGCCGGTCAAGCACTCAACCTTCCGAACAAGATCGGAATGACCGAATTTATGTTAATTTTTTATTTTAAAAATCTGTGTCGTCGAAACAATACAAAATTCAAAGCGGATAAATAATACTTGATTTGAATTTAGGACTATCTCTGAAACCAAGACCTTGCCCTCTTGATGAAGATGTATCATTTTCTCAATCTACAAATTGATAATTTATGTTAAACGGTTAGTTATGGAGTGGGGTAATAATGCTCTAATGGAGTGCTCTGAGAAATTGTTTAAGATGATCCCATCAATTCGTTTTTACCATCGCACCGCCCACCCCCAGGGTATAGTTTATCCATACTACCTAGAACTGCTGCGTTCATCTACAATGTGTTTCCAGAGATCTTTTTTTGCCACGTACCATCCGGCTTTGGAATGAAGTCCCTTCGGCGGATTTCCTGAGCACTTAGACATGTCCTTCATCAAACGAGGCTTGTGGAGAGTACTTAACGTTAGGCAGCGTCATGTCTCTGGGCCCCTGACTGCTGATTGCTAACGTCCATGTGCGACGGTAACCACTCACAATCAGGTGGGCCATATACCATCTGCCTACAAAGGCAATAACAAAAAACAATACACTGTTATTTTTCATATAGCGAGAAGATGAACGTAATCTTCATACTGTGTTAAATCAGTCATCGAATGACTGACTCAAAGCTTATACTTCGATGACTGACTTAACATAGTGTGTAGTAGTAGTGTAAGTGTGTGTACATAGTGTGTAGTCGGTAAGATTTATTATTACTGGAAGTGTCAGTTGCGTTGTAATCACAAATTACCAAAGTGCGTGATTACTTCGATGTAAAACTAAGAAGGAAGACAATATTAAATCGTGTAAATTCAAAATGCTCTTATTTCCCATTTAATATACTATTTGGTAAACCTTTCTCATTCGAAATACAAAATCAAGTAGATTTAAAACTAGAAATTTCAAGACAAATACTTCTTCAAAATTTTTGTGAACGTGTGCTCAGTATTCAAAAAGTTTTCTCCTCCGTTCGATTTATATTCGATTTGTCCGTGTCCAATCTGAGAATCGGGTTTTTAATCTTGAAGTTTACTGTGTTACTTAATCTCCCCTTGGAACTCGGGGAACTGATGTTAATAACTCACGAATAAAAATCCACTTTGTTTTCGTAGGAAAAAATGAAGAAATGCTTGAAGATAATAAATTGTGCCTTAAGAATATAATAAAATAAAATTCAAAAAGGAAATTTTGACCGAAACCTTACCTATTTGTATAGTGAAGCAGTCATGCGTTCTGCTTGTCTTTTTAATCTCTATCTTTATATTTCAATGTGAATGGAGGTATTTATGTTACGTTTGTGGATTCCAATAGCCGTTAAAATCAAGGGGATTGTGAGCTTGTCCATTCATCTAGGCCAATAATTTTCCGAATATTTTTTACAGCTTACACATTCAAAGGAACGGACCGCATTCTTTGAAAAAAATAAAAGTGTGGTTACTTTTTCATGTACCGGACGGAGTTTTTACTGGTAGGACCTCTTGTGAGTCCGCGCGGGTAGGTACCACCACCCTGCCTATTTCTGGCGTGAAGCAGTAATGCGTTTCGGTTTGAAGGGTAGGGCAGCCGTTGTAACTATACTTGAGACCTTAGAACTTATAACTCAAGGTGGGTGGCGCATTTACGTTGTAGATGTCTATGGGCTCCAGTAACCACTTAGCACCAGGTGGGCTGTGAGCTCGTCCACCCATCTAAGCAATAAAAAAAAGTACATATTGAAAATTCTTAATTCCTTCATGAGCAGCCAAAGCTTTAGACAAAATGAAACCCTCAAAACGCAACCTTTTCGAAACTCCTAATATACAATTTGTTTAATAAAATTGTAAACCTGTTTAAAATTTACACAATAAAGTTTTAATTAATCTTGACATCCGTGCCTAAGGCAACCAACCCGATTGGGTGGATATTGTGAACCTGAGTTTGCTAGTCGCCCTTTTTCATTCTATTATGCTTTATGAAAATAATAAAAAGGAAAGCCGCTCAAAATTATAACGAGAGCCAACGTGAAAATATCGAGATGATGTCCATTGTTAACCTTTTTCTTATAAAGAATGACATTTAAGGGTTTTTATAAGAAGCAGGTTTGACATATCGACTTTAATAAAAGCAGAAGTCACGATTCACGTAATCTTGAAGTGAAGCTTGCTTCGTAATTACATTACAAATTATTAGGTTTATACTATTGCGTTATCTTCTTGAAGAAAATTAATCGAAAATAAATTGTTTCTATAAAAACAACTACGTACTGTTTAAAGTAAACATAGAAGAATTTCCTGAATTAAGAATTCGCAGTTCTAAAACATTTTTTATTTTTTTATTTTCCTTCGTAATTTCAAACAGATTTTATTTCAATGGTTACGAAGAACGAAGAAGAATGTTTTTCTACACAGAGCAAAAATGTCGAACTCTCTCAAAACATTCCAACAACTTCGTAAGAATTCGAGATTTTGTAATGCCGAATAAACGCAACGAGATCTCCTCAGCTTACCCTTTGCTAAATTCCAGATTCTTGTTGTCCGTTTTTTTTTTTGCTATTTAAATAATCTTTCCGAATATAAATTTACACAAAAATATTAAGTTACATTTTAGTAAGTTGAAATACGCGCTCGATTTCATGACAAGTGAATGTGTTGTGAATTTGTGTTGTTCATATATATTTTAAAAGACACTACATATTTTAGTGTTCTCGGATTAATTTACATTTTACTAATTGTTACCTGCGGCTTGATCTGCGTGCTCAAGGTAAAGGGTTCATAATATTTCTAAAGATAATGATAATTATATAAAGTATCCTATAGCATGGTCTAAAATGGCTTAAAACTATGACTTCAAAAATCATGTCAATCCGTTATTTCGTTTTCACGTAAAAGAAGAATATATACTCGTAAATACACTCAAACATAATTACGATATAATATAATAGTGTAGATTCGTATAAACATAGATTAGTTAAATTAAAAAAAAAACTTATTTTTTTGCAAATGTTTTTTTCTATATACATAAGTAGTTATCGCTCATTAAGATTTTTTTATCGCATAGATGAGTGAACAATTTCACGGCTCACCTGGTATCATACTTTCATTTACTACATTTGAACAACCCCTAGCAGGGTTAAGGCCAGTGTGGAACTTGAAAAAGGTTTTGAATAGCTTTGTAAATTACATTAAAATATAGCTCGACCCATGATTTCTTATCAGGTTTCCGGATTCCATGTTCAAACACCCGAATGCAGAGTATTTTGTTTTACATAGCGCATAGCATTTCGTGATCTGTCTGGACGGAAACGTTAACCAAAAAATTAAGTTTCAGATTATGGAGACGGTATTTAACGGTAGGCAGCGGCTTGACTCTACCCGTGGCATTGGTGACGTCAATGGGCAACGGTAACCACTCACCATCGGGTGTGCTCGTCTGCGAACTAGACAAGGACAATAATTTTTTTTAGCAGCGATTAATGTTCCAATGTCAAAAACTTTTAGAGTCGTCGTGGCCCAAAGGATAAGACGTCCGGTGCATTCGTATGTAGCGATGCACCAATGTTCGAATCCCGCTGGCAAATATCAATTTTTCTAATGAAATACAAATGTACACGATTGACTTTCACGGTGAAGGAATAGGAATAGCATCGTGTAGTAAAAATCAAACCCGCAAAATTATAATTTGCGTAATTACTGGTGGTAGGACGACCTGTGCGTCCGCACGGGTAGGTACCACCACCCTGCCTACTTCAACCGTGAAGCAATAACGCGTTTCGGTTTGAAGGGTGGGGTAGCCGTTGTAACTATACTGAGGCCTTAGAACTCATATCTCAAGGTGGGTGACGGCATTTGCGTTGTAGATGTCTATGGGCTCCGGTAACCACTTAACATCAGGTTGACCGTGAGCTCGTCCAACCATCTAAGCAATAAATAAAAAACCGCGACATGGGAAAATGCGTTTGGCGTACGAGGTCAACGTATGAGGAGCAGATCGTTCTTCATGCGTCAAACCGTCTGTAATATCATTGTGAACGAAAACCTCATAAAACACTGAATCAGAACACTTCAGTTATTATTGGAACCTCTCAATGCTCGTAGAACGAACGTCCTACAATAGCACGATCTTATTTTAGTCCGACTGACTCAAGCATGTTCGCACCTTTACTTGTTCAGAGATTATTCGCATACCGAATTTAAATGCACACCGGAAATTTTAGTATCAAAATAATTTCAGGTGAGTATGCGGCGTTAGTCTGTTGCGGTGCAAGTTTGCGGAAAGACTATAATGTTGCGAACATACACAATCTAGCTGCTAGGTGGTTTTGCTTTTATTTTGTTGTAAAATTATGTATGGCTATACAGGATTAAGTAATACTAAGTATCGTGTTCATATATTTAAAACGTTATGAATCACTTTAAAATACACATAAATGAGATCTGTTTTTACAGTTTTAGGCTTAATCTCAACTAATCCGGTCTGTAGATTTGGCAACGGAGTTAGGTTTCCCGTGTTTTGCCTCAACTGTTACTAGTTTGCGTCACGTGCAATTAACTAACTATTAACTGGAACGTACAGTTATAGATCGTAATATTAGTTTTATGTCGCTATATTCTTTTATAATGATCACCGTACAATACCACGTAGTCATGTTTAAAATCGGATTCGACGTGCGTCACTATTTGTTTCTGGGATACGAAGATAATAAACATGACCACATCCGTAATATCAAGTACGATGTTTCAGTCGCACGTTTTTTTCTATTTCAATATATTAAAGGTGCGATGCGTGAAAATAGGTTAGATTGAAATAAAATTTGACTTTAATAAAAAAAGGTTTGGAAAACGATGCTCCACACATCCGCATTAATAATGCTCAGAAAAAACAATTAAAACCGAATTATGAACAATATTAATGAATCAAAATATATATTAATTAGCATTTGTATAAATTAATACAATGCTAAAACTAAACTGGCAACGCTGTGCTTGAAGCTGACTATCAGTGAAGGAGATATTACTAAGACTAAACCTTAACCAAATTATAACGCATTTATGACAACGTAAATAATATGTAATGACACATCAGAGAATCATTGAAATCAATTGCCTAAATAATTAGTTTATTAGCTGTAATAAAACAGATGAAAATGCTTATAAATCTAAAATACTAATGTAACGAAACACGATTCTATTCTGAATTTGCTGTAATAGATTATAGCTCAAACTAGTATAAACAGCTGCATTGGAGTTTAACCACGGCGTGAATACCACCGCCTACTTTCAAACATGTAGCTGATGCCATGAATTACAGTAGAAATTTGTATACTATTAAGTCTTCATTTTAAAGTATCATAGTTAATTGGCCAATATACTTAAGCAAATACAAAATCACTTAAGCTACCTCGTCGACCCTTCAAACAGCCCTGCCACCAGCTTTTTCACTGGTGGTAGGACCTCTTGTGAGTCTGCACGGGTAGGTACCACCACCCCGCCTATTTCTGCCGTGAAGCAGTAATGCATTTCGGTTTGAAGAGTGGGGCAGCCGTTGTAACTATACTGAGACCTTAGAACTGATATCTCAAGATGGGTGGCGCATTTATGTTGTAGATGTCTATGTGGGCTGTGAGCTCGTCCACCCATCTAAGCAATAAAAATATATAGTAGGTACTTTATAAAAGTCTATCTATCTACGTCATCGTCGCTTCAGTATTTCAGATTATAGGTCTTATGTATTGGATAAGAATCCTCCATCAACAAAAAAGTAAAAGATGTGTTATTAATTTATTATAGCAAATATTATCAAAGACTAGTATCACAATATATAAGATTATTAGGCAATATAGTCTGCATTAAATGTTTCTAATTAAGCGCCTTGCAAATAACGTAATCGGATTACTGTCTCCTCTCTTACATCATTCCCTGCCTTTAAAGTACCTATATCGGAATTAGAATATTTAATAACTAATGGTTAATTTGTGAAACTTGGGGGAATGTAATAGATTTTTTTTTTTTTAAATAAATTAATCTATTTCTTCCTATCACGAACCAATTCGGTTTTCCAGTTAGAAAGGTATATAATTAAGAGTAAATATTCAGTTTTTTGTTTCAAAGTAGGCCGCTGAAACCCCGTTTTATCGGTCCTAAGCTCCGGTACTCACTTAACAACATATGAGCAGTGAACTTTTTTATCCATCTATCCAAGAAAAATGCAGGATAGTGGTTCCCGTTCACAATATACCCCGGATACCCGTAATGTGAAGGACATTTATGTACGTATTTCGCAAAATATTTACTGTCGGGTAAACTAATATACATATTCCACTCTCTAAACTGGATTGCTGTGACGTAAACTCCTGTAATTTAAGTTTAAAATGATAACGGTAAAATGTTTTTCCCGTCGATACTTCTAGGTTGCTTCTAAAAAAGATTGCAATGTACTAATATTTAACGAGCTAAATTGAAATTAATATTGTTCCGTTGTATCAATCTACAGCGACAATCAATTAATTTCGTTGGCCATTTTTCGTAAAACCTATTTAAATCATTGACTTATTCTAGGCGCAATTCTGACAATAGTCGTTTTAAAAGAAAAACCGAAAGGAAACAATGAGTCAGAACCGACATTAATCTAATGGGAAAAGGAAAATTTTAATGTTCTTGAAACGTTTTATCCTCTACATTTCGCGATTATTCTGACAATTTATAATATTGATTTTAAAAAGTTTGGTAACGTTTAAAATTGTGAATGAATTTACATGTCTCTTACCAATTGAATTAGCGTAGAATTCTGAATGCTTAGTTGAATCAAATTAGCGGCCGAATCTGTATTTAACATATTTGTAAATACCTACTTATTTAGTATTAATTTTTTATTACATATCTAAAATATTGTTTCATTCCTATTTCGTAATGAATTCGTGGTCTTTTTCTAACTTTTTCTTTAATAAAATGGGAACATAAACCGAATACTAATACGAAATACCAATGAAATTATAAAATGACATCACAAACACTTGACATTCCACTACTTTCTAGTCATGCAGAATGGGGGTTGCGAACGTGCGTAGCGTGTGTGGTACCTCTAGGGCTCATTTAAGAAATGTTTGGAATTATTTATGTCTCGAGGTTCCATTTTGCAACAAGCTTTCATTTTCAATAGTGAAGTTGTTATTTGTATTTTGGCACATGATACTGACTGACTAACACAAAATACAAAATTTTGTTGAAATGAAAACTTGCGCTATTGCTACAATGAGCCCTACCGTTCAATCATTGTGTATACTGTTAATTATGCTATGTACCGCTTGTAGTGGCGGTGGGTAACAGATGTGAAGACTCGGCGACGTTCGCAGCCCCACGCACTCAGGGTCGGAGACAGTCGCATGCGAAGCAGGAGGGGCGACGGTGGGGCAACATGAACGGGGCTCACTGAGAGGATGGTGCGGCGGCACGGAGAACGTGTAGTACTTGGCCGTTTGGTTGTGCGCGCGAAGCACAGAGCTGTGGGTAAGTGTCACCACCACCACGAGGACTGATGCCAGGGCTAGCGCGAAGAAGGAGGCGGCGACGGCGGCGACCACGCGTCGTCTTCGAGCTTCTTTTCCGGCGTCCTCGGGTGGCACCTCGGGCTCCGGCGGTGGAGGCGGCGGAGGCTCAGGAGATCGGCTGCGAACGCTGGGACCCCGGCTATTGGGTAGCTCGAGCGTGTGCCGACGAGAGCGGCGCGCGCGCTCGCACTCTGCCGCTGAAGAATGGTGGCGGCGCAGGCGGTGAGGCGCCCCAGGAGCTACGCGACATGAAGCAGAACGTAGCGTGCGCACTGGCACCATCAAATCATCGCTTGAAACTCGCGGTACACGTGCCGAGTGAACCGAGCGAAATGAATGATCCCTTGTCGAGCCACTCGGAAAAGCGAGATCGACAGAAGCGCGGGAAGAGTGTCTCGAAAACCTGTCACGGTCTCGATGATCTACACGCACCGACATCGTGCGGGCGAAGCGCGCGGCGGCGGCCGCCCGAGTGACGCGTGTGTCCCTCCCCGCTTGGTTTTGCCGCGCCGCACCGTTCACCCGTGTTTACACTCGTTCCTGATCGCACAAAGAATGCTTGCAAATATTCGTTCAAATCACAAGTTGATGTTAACGTCACGTCTCACTCAAATGTCGTTGATTCAGTATTTGCGCGATTAAGGGATGTTTGGACTTCCCTTCTAACGTCTGACTCCGCTAAAAATGTTTACAAGCCCGCTGGAATTGGCATAGCTTTTCAAAACGTAGAATCCGTACAATTGTCAGTTTTTCAGGTTCAGATGCAACTGTAACATACATAAGTTGTCTAAAACTAAAAAGAAGAATAAATCAGCTAATATTAGCCTTCACTCGTGCCTTCACTGAAATATTCATTGAAAGCTAATATCGGGTATTATTTTACGATGAAAAAGCGTAACGTTTACAGTATTCCTGTCCGCATAGGCTGAGCGCTAAATAGAGCGAACGCTCTTTGTTGTGGAGACCATGTTGTCAAGTTAAATTGTCTCGGAGGCGGGAAACGAAACAGATAGTAGAGAAGTTGTCGTGGGGCCGGTACATCGACACTATTCAATAGCTACAGAATACGGCCGCGTACCAATATTAACCATTCCAAATATAGTATAGATGCAGTCGTAATATCCGATTATACTGTACTACATTGTAACTATACTGAGACCTTAGAACTTATATCACATGGTGGGTGGCGAATTTACGATGTAGATGTTTATGTGCTCCAGTAACCACTTAACACCAAGTGAGCTGTGAGCTCGTCCACCCATCCACGCAATAAAAAATATAAAAAATACCCGCATTACAATTCAATTATATTTTTTATGACACAATCATATTATGAATTGATAGAAAATTGTGTATTAGACAATTGTATTTTAAAAGCTTTAAACAAGCACAACGTAAACAGCCTAGCCGACGCCGCTCCGCCAATCCTCCCTTACGGCCCGGATTCGAATCTATCCCCCGGGGACACCGTCGAATCCATAAACATCATTACCGATCACATCTCTTCCGCGATCATTAGATCTTCAAAAGAAGTCGATGTGGAGGACAGCTTCCACCGCATCAGACTGTCCCCCGATCTTAGGAATCTCTTAAGAGTTAGGAACGCGGCAATCCGGGCCTACGATCGTCTTCCCACGCATGCAAACCGGATTCAGATGCGTCGTCTACAACNTTAGTAAGTATCTACAGTCGGCATCGCTGCGCCATTTTGAGAAGGCGGCACGACATGAGAACCCTCTCATCGTAGCCGCTGGAAATTACATACCCGACCCAGTAGACCGAATGGTAAACCGTCGACGTCGCCCAAAGCACGTCATTACGGATCCTCCTGATCCATTAACGGTGCTTTTAGGCACCACAAGCATCGGTCACCGTCCTCGTCGAACCCGTCGCTTGCGACGAAGGGCTCGACGAGCGAACTAACTCATAGACACAGCCCACTGAGTTTCTCGCCGGATCTTCTCAGTGGGTCGCGTTTCCGATCCGGTGGTAGATTCTGCGAAGCACTGCTTTTGCTAGGGTCAGTGTTAGCAACTCTCCGGTTGAGCCCCGCGAGCTCACCTACTAACGTTAGGGCGAAGCTGAAATAGCCTCTCAAGGCTATCAGCATAGGTAGGGAAAAAAAAAAAAAAAAAAAAAAAAAAAAACGTAAACAACGACTTTTTGGAATAGAAGTTTTTTTATGTGATTTTATGACCTGGTAACTAAGACCTTTAGGTCAAGTCTTATTTTAAATTTAATGAAAACTTTTTTATATGAAAAATGATACTATGAAATTAAACGAAGTTGATTAATATGAAACATGGCATGAAATGAAATGAAAATGAAATGAAATGTAATGAGATGAGATGATATGGGATAAAATATAATCTTAATAAGAGATTTTTTCAGTTCAGGCTTTGTTTTATTTTTCCAGATTTGTGCACTTTCACAGATATTAAGTAGTTTATAAACCACCATTATTACACATTTAATCCTGAAGAAACACTAAATAGGCAAAATAAAACAAATCACACAACTTCATTACTCGCGTTCCCGCCAAAAAGTCTTGAATAGAAGAAACTCGAATGTTAAATAGATACTACGGGTACTAAGCCATGTTTCATGAATATTTTGTCATGAAAGTTTTCACCATTGCCCCTTTGTCTCAGGCCGCGGGTTGCGATTGAAGTGCGACTGACACATACAATAGTCGTCTCACAATGTTGGCGACGCAACGCTACGTCGGACATCCCTTAGATAAGATCCTGACATCTCGACTTCAATGTTTGACGGACGGAGAACGGTATTCACATCGATGAAAATATATTTTCTTTTTCAAAAACACACTTGTAAAATTTAAAACGGCGAATGTAAAAAATTACATTATGTAGATAAAGTTTATAATACATGATTGTACATATTATGGCCGCATTATTTTGTAACAAATAGATACGATAAATAGTTTGATAACTATCGCCACTCATTAAGCAACATCAGATCGGAAACAGATTACTTTATAATACAATACTGCATGCCTCTCAAATTGAAGCACAGAACTGGGTTGTCTCAAAAAATTACGATGCTACCAACCGTGACAGCCTTAGTGTACTTAGTCTGGCCATAAATACTGTTACAATTAAAAATAAACAAAATATTACATTTGAATTTGGAATCTGTTATTTTTATATGATTGCTCATTGAGTTTTCTCATTTTGGCGCCAATACATTGTACAATATTTTGCGATATTAAAATGGAGTGGGGTGATAATGAGAACCGAATCGCTGTGTATGCATTACACAAAGTAGGTATGGAGCCAAATGCAATTTTTAAAACTCTCCATACGCTTGGTATTAGTAAAATGTTTGTGTACCGGGTATATTAATAGGTGCAATGAGACCTCCTCTGTTTGTGACAGAAAAAGATCTGGCCGTCCACGTAGTGTTCATACGAAAAAGGTGGTCATGGCAGTAAGGGAAAGAATTCGAAGAAATCCTGTCCGAAAGCAAAAGATTTTATCTCGGGAGATGAAGATAGCATCTAGAACCATGTCGCGTATTTTAAAAGATGACTTAGGACTTGCAGCCTATAAGAGACGTACTGGTCATTTCTTAACTGATAATTTAAAAGAGAATAGGGTGGTAAAATCGAAACAACTATTGAAGCGGTCCCGATCTTAATCCGCTGGATTATGATTTATGGTCAGTTCTAGAGATTACGGCTTGCTCTAAACGCCATGATAATTTGGAGTCCCTAAAACAATCCGTACGATTGGCAGTGAAAAATTTTCCCATGGAAAGAGTGCGTGCTTCTATTGATAACTGACCTCAACGTTTAAAGGAATGTATTGTAGCCAATGGAGACCACTTCGAATAAGCTTTTTATACTTTAAATTGTTTTATATTTATGTATTAAACTAACACACTGTAAAAGTAATAAATTTTATTTGCAATAGATTTTTTTTTTAATTGTAACAGTATTTATGGCCAGACTAAGTATATTCTGACCACGGGTCCACCGGGCGTTCTATTCTTTAGACTACGAGTCCAAATGATTACTTGCCAAGGTAACCCATATTAATTATGAAATTAGCTGAGCTTGTATTTTATTAATCAGGATCGGCCAGCTGATGTTTTATAATTTACTACCGGCCTAACTATTTACCGACCTCCTTAAAATATGACTATTTTTGCGTCATTCTCCATAGTATTCCGATTTATATTTCTACTAAACCTTTCGATTCCGATCTTAAGTGGCTTTCATAAATAGGTAGGCTGAGTCAGTAGCATTATCTAGAAATTCTCGTAACTGCTCAACACCAGGTAAGCTTGGAACCGTATACCAATTTTGGGTAGTAGAAATCGGTGTACCAGTGCCAATTGGGTTGAGCTATTTATCCTCTTGAGCTATTTGCATATTAATTGCAATAAGGCATTTTCAAGAGTACAGTTCCTTATTATTTTATGTAGGCCATGATTTTGGTATACAAGATCTATAATAAACGTGAAATTAAAATGTAACGATCGCTTTAATCATGCCTACGATTTCCGAAAACGTGCTAAATTATGGGCTCAACACTGACGAATTCATTCAAGGAGCTAATAATTGATATCCCAAAATCTAGTGTTGACGCCGTAATGTGTGCTGGCGCCTCAACTCATGAATAATGCACGACGACCTTCCTAGTGAAATCTTGAAGACGCCCACGCTACCCAGGGACGAAATTAAAGCAAAAAGAAGTAACAATTACTAGGCTAAAAACTCAAAATGTCACAATATATGTAAAGAAAAGTCTTTATCATTTTAAAACCTTTAAAACTCTTTAGCCTAAAAAAAACTTAGACAGAATCGCTGACTTGTCTGTCATTCAATGAAGAGAGTAATTCAGTTTTGCATAATATAATAAAACTGTATAAAATATTAATTTTATAAAATAAAATTAATATTTTATACAAAAGAAGGGCTTTAAATGTTATCTTCTTATTACTATGTACAGAAAACGAATTTAAGTATTTTATTATTAATTCATTCTGGAGTATTCCATATTACCTATGCATTATAAGCAATAAGTGATCTTTTCTTTGTTGTGTTACACATGGAGTTACGAGTATTTTCAAGGTTCTGGACTAGAAATATCTAAGCATCAACATAGATGACGAATACATAATTCAGCTTGTGTTTTGCCGGCCACATAGTATTTATAGCGGAGAAGGCCCTCGATATCAGAACAAACCTGAATAGCCTCTGTTCGAGTAGGACTTAGTATGAAAATGAACAAGACGAAGGTCACGGCATAGTGCCCAATGTGATAAAATCAGAAACTCTAAGCTTAAAGTTGTTAATACTAACTGTCCAAGCAGGTAGATTCAATTGCCAAACCCAATTCCGTTCGTCAGGATTCTGGAGACTGCGAAAAATCGATTTTTTTTCCTTGAGATCTCGTTCCCTACAAAATGCTTAACGCGGCGGCACGCGAGCATATAGCATGGCCGAAGCGACTCACTAACCCTCTTTCCTTCAGAGTCGCCGGCAAAAGCAACTCTATTGCGCTCTTCACGCTTAGCAGTCCTACAGGCCATCAAAGCGATGCCGCAGGTAATTCGAGATATCCTACTAGACTAACACAACTTAGTGGTGGTAGGACCTCTTGTGAGTACACATGGGTAGGTACTACCATCCGAGTAGGGCAGCCGTTGTAACTATACTGAGACCTTAGAACTTATATCTCACTGTAGGTGGCTCATTTACGTTGTAGATATCTATGGGTTCCAGTAACCTCTTAACACCAGGTGGGCTGTGAGCTCGTCCACCCATCCAAGGAATAAAAAAAAAAACAAGCATGCCGGGCTGAAACGTAATACACCACCAGCCGGGCGCTCTTTAATATCAAACCTGCAGTGCGTTTCGGTCACCTCAAAGCGGATCGCCGAGGGAGCCATCCGTATCAAATATAGTAGAGGGAATCACAAAAGCAACCAATTAATTTTAGACGAATATTACTGGTTGTAATAACAGAGGTTTGTATAATTGCATATTGAACTTCAAATTTCATGTACGTTGATAACATAAGCTCAAAACAACTTCGTTAAGTGTAAAAGAACTTGGAAAATTAATAAGGCCACATTTGAAAATGAAATGGGTACTGATGGATTCATTCCTGTCACTGTATTTCGTAGATAAAAAGCGGCTAATGCGTGATGGTCCGCTGTTCACGCTTTCAATCATGTTATTCTCTAATTAACTTCGCGACAATTTTTGGGATAAAATAAATTAACGTTCTGATATTACTAAGCTACGTACTTACTAAGACCCTTAGGCGGATAATTTTCAGTGAATCCTTGGCAATTTCGAAACCATTTATGAACCTCGAAAATACTTGAGTTATAACATAATGGTTGCTTTTCAAACCAAGCTGGAATTAATTAAATTACCAAACGTTTGTTTACGACTAGACGTGTGACGTAGTTTTGCTTGTATTATAGGTGTACTTCAGAAAATATAAACAAGCTACATTTTCACGGGATAAAGGACTTACTTGTGTCACTCTCTGGTCCGTTAACTACCGGTCGATTAGGTAGATCCGTTGGGTGAAATCACAAACCAATGTTGTATTTATCAGAAGAGATATTCCCGGACTTTCGGAGACACTTAACATGAGAAAAAGGAGTATATATTATAATCCAGGTATAAACTATTTTTGTGTGATTTTTTATCCCGAAAAGTTCTGCAATTTTCGGGTGATTGATCAACAACTGTCGTAATCTGCAAATTTCATAACACAAATAACAATAATAGTATAGATTTCCAGTACAATTTTCATGTACATAATTCCGTGGAAGAATGAATATAGGTATATTGTGAATCCTCTTTCTTGTTATTCATTTTCAAAATATAAGTCGTTACATACGTTGTGGCTGTAAATAACATACAATGTAAGTTGTGGACTTGTTATGTATCTATATGTACTAAAATCTTTACAGAAAACGAAACGCTTCAATAATCTTCTTTTAATTTAATTAGTTCATAAGATAGTTCGTTCAGAGAATAAGTTACATCTTGTGTTCCATATTATTTATTGCGCTTTATTTGTTTAGTATAAAAATATATCTGAACTAATAGAACCGATTTTCGTTCTATTCGATTTCGGTTACGACTGTTTACGTACCGCCCTTATTAGGACCGATGTTTGCGTTTTCGGATTAGAGTCTTAAGTCAAGCTGAATAAGCACGTATGTAGCACGAACTATTGTTATTGTTAACGATAGCAATTATTTTCGACGGTTCAGCGTTGCTTATTTAAGATACTCTAGAGATGATACTAAAACATTAGCGAAGTCGTTATTTTCATAAAATGTAGGTTCTTATACACGTCGGTTTTGTTAATTAGTATGATCTAGACATGACGTTCACTAAAGATATTTACTTCATATAAAACGTTGTACAACGGATTTCTAACAATATATGGTACAAAATAATTTAAAAAAAGTGCTTAACCTGCCAATTAGAAATGTAGAAACAGTAAAGGAAATTAATATAATACTTAAAGAGGTTAGTAAAATATATACTATAATATTTAAGAGTGGTGATAATGATTTTCACATACAATATTATCTAGTGTTCACCATGATGCTCACTTGTAGATATTTTATCATATTAATCGCAATTATTTTTTTGATATTTTAACGGAAATTCATAAATATTAAAACCATTGTAATGAAATACGTACTTAATAAATGTTGACGATTGACTTCCACGGTAAAGGAATAACATCGTGTAATAATAATCAAATTATAATTTGCGTAATTACTGGTGGTAGGACCTTGTGAGTTCGCACGGGTTGGTACCACCACCCTGCCTATTTCTGCCGTGAATCAGTAAAGCGTTTCAGTTTGAAGGATGGGGCAACCGTTGTAACTATACTGAGACCTTAGAACTTATATCTCAAGGTGTTATATCTCAAGGTGGCGCATTTACGTTGTAGATGTCTATGCCCCAGTAACCACTTAACACCAGGTGGGTTGTGAGCTCGTCCACCTATCAAAGAAATATATATATATATATATAAAAGGATGTATTACATTTGGAGAAAAATATTGAACGGAGTACGCGCGATAAAAATTAGCACATCATCTAGATCTTTTCGGATTCAGAAGCAATCAATCAACTATCTCACGGTAATTTATTACGATACGATTTATTTTGAAACTAAAAATATTTTTTTCAAGAAAATCTAGGAGCCGCAGAAGTTTGTTTACGGCGAACTTTTACTAGGAGTCATAAAATAAATTACGTCAGCACCAAAACAGGCCAAAGGGGACCTTAAAAGCTTTTAAGGGTTCCACACTAACACAAAAAGGTGGAACACAATTCTTATGTCCAGATGAAGGATAACCCGCCAAAGTGACACACAAGTACACATACAAAGGAACCGCTAAAAATGGATGTAAGATAAAAAATGCTTACTTCTGTTTACAATAGAAGTTATTTTTGGTTTATGACACAACTATGTTGTACTAGAAGTGGCTTGCGATTTCCCTGTCCTTAAATTTATATCTTAGAATTAAGCACGTAGAATTTTCTGTGTTACAACGGCGCTGGACACAGTCCCTAAGTTGGGGACGGACACCCGGCCTGTCAGCTGTCGGTCGGTGGAGGCGTGCTGCGTGTCATTTGGCGTACGCTAAGTGGAGGGAGTAGTTGCTGGAAGAACTTGGCCGAACCTCAGTCACCCGCCGGCGTACCCTCGAGGCCCTGGTGCCCGTGCTGGAGGCATGGTCAGATCGGCGACACGGCGTGCTCTCCTTCAGCCTTACGCAGGTCCTCTCGGGGCATGGCTGCTTCAGGAGGTACCTGTGGAAGGTCTGCAGGAGAGAGCCACATCCGGGTTGTCACCAGTGCGGGCATCAGGACGATGACGCTCAGCACGCATTCGAAGCGTGCCCGCGTTGGGAGCACCCGCGGCAAGATCTCATCGCGGTGCTGGAGAGGGACCTCTCCTTGCGGGCTGTCATCGCCCGCATGCTCGAGGACCAGAGTTCCTGGGAGGCCATGGCTGAATTTGCGACCTGGTCATGGCGTTCCGCAAGGCTGAGGAGCGCGAAAGGGAGTGGGATCCCTCTTCGGCTCCTCAGCGAAGACGGCGGGATGGGCGACGCGGGCACGATGCTCCCGTTAATCTCCCGTAGGGGCTGTTGGGTACCGGGTGCGGGGGCGCCCGGTGCTCTGCTGTCGGTTCCGTGGTGAGACGGCGTAAGGTGGCTCCTGCGCGCCGCACACGGTGTGTCTCTCGAGACGACGTCCTGCGGGATCTTCCCGGGGATGGAATCCCGTCCTATTGTCAGGACGGGTACCGGCGACGGCGAACCTTCGGCGCGCACTGTGCGGTACCATAGGTTTCGTGGAGTCGGAGTGGTGGAGCTCGATGGGGTTTAGTCGGTAGTTGGTTTTGCGGGGCGGGTCCTGCGTGGTTGACGCTGCGCAGTGCCTCGCGCGCCTTTCTCAAGGCGTAGTCTCCCGGTAGGAATTGGAAGAAAAGGAGGACTTTGGTCTTCCTCTTCTCCCTCTTCTTCTCTGGAGGCGCCGGAGTCCGACATAACCCGGTCTGTTACCCCTCTCGGCCGGGAATCCGTAAACGGATTCCCGAGCGTTAACAAAAAAAAGGGTGGTTTGTGTCACTCTTTGGTTCATATACAGCTTACCATTTCACTTATACATCCGTTTAAATTTAAGTCCATTTTATTTATTGGTACGTAAAATTATCAACCAGGGCTCATAATATTGGATTTTTTATAGCAAATATATTCGGATTTACCTGGGTCATAACATTTACCATGATAAAAAATATTCCATATATAAATCCAAATTAAAATCTATTTTAGTACGAAACTTCATACAAATCCGCCATTTTTGCACGATTAAAAAACAAATGTCCAAACATATCAACTTTTTCATGTTTAACATATTAGTGCAGTTAATATATTTACTTAGTAAAAATTTGCCAGATCTGAGACTTATTTTTAAAGATGAACGGTACTGAGTCGAAAACAGTCTGAACTCCAACGTCTACTCAATACTAAGCAAACTGTAAGCCCGTTACTTCCACAACAATATATTAAGGTAAAGCGGTAAGTTGCATAAAATTGCTTGCTTTACGACAGAAACATACGCCCTACTAATAATTTGAGAAAGAAAGCTCTAAGACATCCTGATAGCCTCGAAATGCTGATAGTACTAGATGATGTCAACAAGAAAATACCACATAGGGTAGATCTAAAGGGTTGGCCGATCACCTAGCCGTTGATTAAAATTAAATAGATACATGCCGGAACCTGAAGCACTGACAACTTCCGAAAATAGAAACACGTAGACGAGAATTGTGCAATGAGTGAAGATACTGATTTGGAAGAAGAAGAATCAAGAAAGAAACAGAATGAGGAAAGTATTAATACGAGCCGTAGTGATATAACGTAGTGACATGAGCCGTAGTAACTATACTGAGACCTTAGAACTTATATCGTATGAAGGTATGAACTTATATCGTATAAAATATGAAGTGACCGGATAGCCATATGCATAATATCTGATGAATATCATTACCTGTAGCTATTTAGTTTAGTCTATTTATTTTTACCGCGAAGCAGCCATGCGTTTTGGTTTGAAGCCCATCCTTCATTGAAGCCATTATAAAATATAATTATTATATGATTTCGATTTCATGTTTCATGAGTGGCGGCAAAATATATATATTTACAAGTCGAAGTCGTACATAAGACTGATTTTATCTCGCATTTACGATTTTCTTTGTAATTTGTATTTTTGATGTTTCCAAATACTTTACAATTTTCGTATTTGTTTTCGATCATGAACAACTGAGATGTTATTCATTGATATTCAAAATTGTGTTAATTATAGTATTACAATGTATAAAAAATAGATGTAGTTGTGGTAATAATAAGCCCAAGATTAAAACTTAAAAGCAGTTTTAATTATATTAAAATTCTGACGGTCCACTTTCAAATAGGATCCCATTTTTACAGTTAAAGTTTTTCTCACTCCGCCATATCTAATTGCTATATTAATCAATCCAAGCCTACCAAGTATTGAATCATTTTTATCGCCGTCGATAGGGATTTGTCTCCCTTGATGATTCGTTGTAGCCGTGGCCCATTGACATCAACAACACCACCAATACAATCAAGCTCCCGATAATCAAAATGCCAATTAACTTAAAATGGATACAAAATAGTAAGTCACATCAGTTTCTTAATATACTTATTTCACCCAATTAATAACAACTCTTATTTTCTCGTAAAAACGTCCCTACAAATAACTTTGTGTTTGCGGAGTGTTATAAACTAACTTTTCGATTAAGATAAAGATCACTTTCTTTATACATAAACCGGTCACTTTGGAGGTGTTAAAAGGTCTCATTTAGTCTCCTTATAGGCTCACGGGCTCCGCTGTATTAAGGTTTACGAACTCCGTACCGAAACGTTATGTGCACATGCCACTAGTGTTTCTTCGTCGTAAATGTACCAGATTTAGTATTAAACGAATTGAGTACTACACAGGGTGTGTATTGTGTATTGGAACCGAAAAGAGCTGTTAGTGATTTATAAAGCGATGGCACTAAAATTAAGTTAAATAAAACACGTATGACACTCGGGGACTGCCGCGATAAAGCTATTGCAAAGCATTTTTTATCAACTTATGCAATTACAATTAGACAATAATAATTTAATATTAAAACAATAATAAAAATAAGACCACGCTATATTTAAAAACATTAACTGTCCCCTTCACACTCATAAGCAGAGATGGGCAGACTTATCATGATGCTCATGCAGTGCGACGTCACGCCGCGCGCTTATTCACAAACAAACACTACACCAGCGCAACGTGTGAATGTGTTGAACGCGAGCTAAATCGTAGGCGTAGTGGGGATGTCAGGTTATTTTCGTTACGGAATTTCTTGATTCAGTCGCCGCGCTCAAAGCCTAAGCAAAAATAAAAGCTATGTAATAGCTTAAATTGTATCTTAACAGTGTTGGTTATTTATTTAGTTTTTCTAATACCTATCTGCTTAAAAGTACATCAGTAACATCAAGCTCTACCACTAATATAACAAATGATACTTACTTAAGTATTTGTTTCAAAAATATTTTAAGATTTCTCCATTTAAATTAAATGTATATTAAAAAGAAACCGACAAAACATTAAACGTAATAAAGTTTTGGAAATATACACTCTTCAGAGACGGAGAGTTCAGTTCTTAAGACAAAACGTTACGGATGATCCATCTTCAATATAAATGATTGCCGAAAACATTCACTAAGTAAAATACAACCGGCCTTCCGAGTCTGATCTCTCGTAGAATGTTTCTTTAAAAACCATCTGCGAATGCTAACACCACTAACTGTAGATTTAATTGGAACGATAAACAAATAAAACTGCGTGAACCATGATCCGTGATGTTTACGTTTTTAGATCATAAACAAGGTAATGTATGTACAGTCAGTCAGCCCGTGAACGTTTTGTACAAATTGATAATGTATTTTGGACACAACACGTTTCATTTAGAATAATATTATAACGCGTATGTATTGCGTATGAACTAAATTCATGTTGGCAAACTATTTGTTATCTCAATTCTAAAATCAGCGGGCTTCGCATTTATGATGATTTGCGTGATATAGCTATATCTATACTAATATTATAAAGGGGAAAGATTTGTTTGTTTGTTTGTATTGAATAGGCTCCGAAACTACCGAACAGATTTGAAAAATTCTTTCACTGTTTGGAAGCTACACCTACGAATAAATAATAAGAGCTACACTATTCCCGAGTGACATAGACTATAATTTTTTTTGAGAAAAATTAGGGATCCTTACTAAAACTGCAATAATGTAACCCAAGGTGTAAAAAATTACCTAAAATATTCATTACATCGCGTGCCCTGCGAAAACTATTGATGATAGAATAAAATAATGTACTACGACTTTGTAGATAACTGCAATAAGTGTTCTTTTATTTAAAAAAAATAAAACAACATCAAATATGGTTGAAATTTTTGTTAAAGACTGGAGCGGAGCCAGAGCGCGTCGCTAATATAATATTATACAGGGCGTTATGTTGGTTAGTTTCTGATGTTTTCGAAGACAAAAAATAAATTAACTTCAATTTTAATACCTAAGGTAGCTTACTAAGTAAGCATTTAAATTGTAGATAAAGACAAAACAGCTCAGTACGTTTTACTCATACGTTTGCCAACCGATTGGAGTTACATGATCCTGAATGGCGTGCGTCCATTATTTTGCCATTTCATCTTCATCCAATGACTTTAGGTTTATTCCATCTGTCCCATCTCTTGAGGTCTTGGGCTATACGGAGCGAGTTCTTACAGGTCTGACCAATCTCATCATCAAATCCCATTTGTTGCCCGTCTACCATTCTATTTCCATTTCGATTCTATTAAACTTCGTGGATCAATCCTCCTTGGGCTATCTGTGGCCTACTAACGGTCACTTTCTTTGACCTAAGATTTTTGTTTTAAGTCGATAAATTTTCTCCTTTTAGCTTTTAGAAAAGCTCCCTGCATGGCTCGAGCTCATAAATAATGGGCAATCTAGGCAACCACGTTTCTGCTCTTAATACTAAGACGAGGACAACACATTAATTGAAGGTTCGACGTTGTAGATCGAGTCGAATTTTATTCCGGAATACATCTGTCAACTCGCTACAACAACAATTATAACAACAACAAACTTATATCTTTACAGTTTCTGTTAATATTTTTCGATTTTCCGAAGTAAATATACTTCTCAATTTCCTCTCTCTCTCTTTCTCCTGTTCTTTTTATTTACCCATGCACAGTAATATGGACTATGCTTGTGTGTAACCCACCTTTAGGGACAAAATCAAAGTCTCTATTGTGATATTAATTTAAAGTATAACAGCAGATAATAAAGCCATATCTATTTCCTGATAAATATAATACATTATTTATATTAGATTATATACAACTTTAAAACATTTTATTGACAATATTCCATATTCAGTCCGCTAATATGATTAAATTTCTTTCGAGATAAAAATGTAAAACTAATCTTCAATATCAGCCTTCCTATCTAGGAACAGATTACGGTGTGTCTGAGTATCTTTATTAAATAAGACCTCATTTCATGTCAGGCCGCTGAAAAATTTACGTTCGTGATCGGAGCGGACAATGTAACTTTGAAGTAGCGTTGAATTTCGATTTTCTTTCAATATTTATTTTCTCTACTAACTTACCCTACTAACTAATACTGGTTGTAGGTCCTCTTGTGAGTCCGCACCTACTTCTGCCGTGAAGCAGTAATGCGTTTCGGTTTGAAGGGTGGGGCAGCCGTTGTAACTATACTGAGATCTTAGAACTTATACCTCAAGGTGGGTCCAACCAATTCAAAAAAAAAACACTTCCAGAGGTCTTCTGAGCCCGTACGGGTAGGAAACACAACCCTGTCCATTACTGTCATAAATCAGTATTGCGTTAAAGTTTGAAGGATGGAGCAGCCGTTGTACTACAGAACTGAGACTTAGAACTCATGTCTCAAGCTAGATGACGGCGTTTACGTTGTTGGGCTCTGGTAACCACTGAACCCCAGGTGGTCCGTGACTCGTTCGCCTGTATATGCAATAAAAAAAGATGACAAGACAAAAAAGGAGGAGTGTACGGCAAACAAGAATTTCGTAGCTGAAATACCAATGCCAGTGCAGTGTGATCTAATTACAAATAGTCAGGAATTCACACTACAACAAATAGACAGTTTTTATTATTATTCATGAATAAATAATGAATAAGCTCTCTATATTGAATGCCCCCAAGCTAAGAGCGGGTTTCTTCTGTATTACCGTTGCCTTCCAAGAAACAATAAAACACATATCCTTTACTAGCTTTTGCATGCGACTTCGTCCGCGTGGAATATAATTAGTTACTTCTTTTCGATTTCGGGCTGAAGGAGCCCGCTCTTCCCCGTGACCACTCACGGCTGGAATCACGCAAGGCTCTGTCCTCTCGCCGTTCTTATTTAGTTTATTCGTCAACGATATTCCCTGGTCGCCGCTTACCCAGTTAGCTTTATTCGCTGACGACACGATTCCTTACTATTTGAGTAGAAACAAGACCCTGGTCGCAAGGAAAATCCAGAGCGCAGCCGTAGCCCTAAGACAGTGGTTCCGAAAATGGCGCATAGACATTAACCCAGCGAAAAACATTGCGGTGCTATTCCAAAGGGGAAAATCCACACGGATTTCCTCCCAGATTAGGAAGAGGAATCGTGTGCTCGGGCAGCTGTTAGCAAATCCCACCCCTACTGGCTGAGCATTTGCTCGCCCACATGTCCTGGTGAAAACGGAAAGGCCTTTGGGCCACCAGTAACCCCTCATTCATAAAAAGAGTTAGTTACTTTGGGATAGCGCTAAATTTTACCCGCGACTTCATTCACGTAAAAGGTGAAAATATTTTGGAATCATAGAATGTTAAGGAGCTATTTAAGGTACCAAAATCGCGCTTTTAACCAACTTTAAAAGAGGAGGTTATCGATTCGACCACCATTTATTTATCTATGTATGTAGAAATCGGTGAGAGTTCTCGAGAATGCTTGAAACTGATTCTGATAAATCTTTTTTTTTTTTTTCGAAACGTTATACTTCCCGAGTGGTCATGTATTCATCAGCATCAAGATCTGATGATGGGATCCTGGAGAAATCGAGAAAAATCTACAATTTTCAAAGACTTTCTTGAAGTTTGGGTGTTTCTTGTTATTCTTCTTATTCTGTGCCGCCGCCGGCTGTCGTCTTGTACATTATTATTACGCGCTTGATCATTATTAGGCTACGATGTTATTTTAAAACTGCGATATCCTCAACAATACTCATTGAAGTCAAATGATGTAAAGGGCAAATTGCTTTAAAATTAAATACTTGTAATGATTAACATATTTATTTGGATAAGGATTAATATCATCTTTATAAAAACACTTTCACAAATATTGCTTTATTTTATTATAAAATAAATTTGGTTAGCATAAAAAGGTTATAGTGAGCCAAGTAAAATATAGACATATGCTGTCGCGGACTATTTTCGAAAAAAAAATCAGGTTTTCAAACATTCTTTGTCAGTAAATGGGCTATCTAACACCGAAAGAATTTTTCAAATCGGACCAGTAAGTAGTTCCTGAGATTAGCGCGTTCAACCAAAGAAACTCTTCTGCTTTATATTATTAGTAAGTATCGATAAATATAATAGTATTTCCTACCAACAAATAATATTAGTTTTTAAAATAATACTTAAAATGATGTTGTCAATGCCTTAAATTTAATTAATCAACAAGTATTGAACCTTAACCGTGTAATAAAAACACACGGACCAAAGCGAGACAGTCTGAAATATAAACAACAAATCACAAAGGTCTATTTCACTATAATAATAACAAATGTGGGTTGTACAAGACAAAGGTTAGATCAGATAGTAGTACATCTGATATCGATTTCCTTTAAAAGCCTCTCGATTTCGTGTAAATGCTGAACTATAATTTTATCCGGAATATGCAAACCTACGTAACTCCCCAGGGCATGAGCCCGAAACATTTTAACGCGCGTATTTTATAACATGGTTTTCGTAGTTTCGCAACAATTCAATTTTTTTTTAAAGATCTCGCTGAATATCGATAAGTAATAAACAACTCGATGTAAACAGTCCTACGGCTTTTGGTTAAAACAAGTTTTAATGTAGTTTCTGGCATGACAGTAACGTTGTTTATAAAAGAAAGTCATAGTAAAACATTTCTTTGAATTTATATGTGACGTCTAGTAATTTCTGTGGCATATAAAATAATACTAGATGATGACCGAGCTTTGCTTGTTTTTTTTTTTTTGGTAACTCCATCTTGTTGTGTCTTTAAAGCGGTTAGTTGCCCTCAATTAAGAAAAATAGTATTATTATTCGCCAATAGATGTCGGAGAGAGTTGATTATTGAAAACACGAATAAAACAACATTTTCTGAAAATAAATCGTAGCTAGATCGATTTATCGCCCCCAAAATCCCCTGTATCCTAAATTTTATGAATATCGTTGGAGCTGTTTCCGAGATTCAGATTATATATATATTAATGAATATACAAGAATTGCTCGTTTAAAGGTATAAGATTATTAATTTAACGTCTTAAAATCGAGTTGTCGAACTAATAACCTTCATTCCGTGATCCCGGTCTAACGTCTAAACATATTTTTTGGTAGCGGCGAGAGAAGCGAGGCGGCCACATGACGGATAAACGAAATTGGAATATTCTTGTTTAAATCTCGTATCTAAATATTATGAAATTTTCGTAGTATCAATTTTAATATATTTCCTCCGTTTAGAATACTTTTAAATTTTTCTAAGAAATGGTTCTTGGACAAGCCTTGGTCTTCAACTGATTTCAAATTTCGTTTGAAGAAGCATATTTCATATCGCTCAGGAAACACGGCGGAAGGAATTTGAAACCACAGCCAAACGGTACGTGGTATGAACATTGTCTCAGGAAACGCACTGTGGATATTGCTGTCCAGATAATAGGAATGAGCCGGCTTAGGATCGAACGATGATGCTTAATAGATCACAAGTATTGGATAAGTGTTCATATTTTCTTTTTAAATTATTCATATTTTAATTTTGATGATTCCCCGAAGCAAAAGTGGATTATGGAGCTTGACTTATCTAAATTTATTCAATGGTTACCCTAGAATAATTATACACATTACAATAACATTCCAGGGAGTAGCATCCGAGGTTCTAGAACTCCGTAAATGGGTAAGTTTGTTTGTCAAGTATATTATATTTCGTCGAATTAGAAAAAAAAATACTTTCCTTAACCTCGCCCACGTCCTGAAGCCATTACTTGAGTAAAATGTAAACGTGATCTGAATTCACGAAAACGTTTTCACCACCATCATTTGTAAACCACTAGGTCCTCAATTTTCGGACTCAATTTACTTTTCCGTCCGAATTCGGTTGGATAAATAAAACATAAATAAGAAAGGAGTCTGGCGGGATGACGGTGCACGAAGTCAAAGGGAAGAAAGTGAAATTATCCCGGTGCTCGACGAACATAGGTCCACCGTAGGTACAGCGTCGTCGGACGGCCGTTTTCACGAACATTACTCGGCCAAATATGTGAAACAGTATGTGTCACGAGTAGCGAAAAAAATATTTAGTTTAATTAATATATAAAAAAAAACATTTTGGCGTATGTAAATTCGATTTACAGACGATAGTTTTACAAGATAACATCATAAAAAAAACATTTATGAAAAATCGCATTATACTTTTATGGTTTGAATTGAATTATCATTATTTTATATAATACAATACATTAGTTCACTGAAAATTACAATTTTTTCGATAAATTAACGCTTGGGCCGATCGAGTCTCTCTATCGCTTCTTCCGCGCTCTCGCCTGCACGCTCAGGCTCAGCCGGAACGTGACACTTTTTCGTGCGTGCAGCCCGTGCTCATCGATTTATAAGACGTTATCACGTCAATAAAACTTACAAGTAAATGGAAAATTATAAGATTTATATTTAACTCTAAGATTACTAATTTTTTTTTAAACTTAGCTAAATAATTCGACAAATGGTTGACTACAAAGTAAAACATATTTTTTAGAATATGGGAAGTGAGTTTTGTTTTTTAATCCCAGCTGTAAAGTTGAACCCAGTAGAGGTCTATTAAATTGTGCTGACTAGTGCCATTGATGGGATAACCGAATATCGCCCAAACCTCACGCTGTCGAACATGTAATATTTAAATGTATGCAAATCGATCCAACAGTGTAAAGAGTCCATTAAAAGTTTAATTAATTCGGAATCACGTGAATCGTTGTTAATTTGTTTTAAAGATTGTTAATTCTCTTCTGAAGTCATCAAATATGCTTTCAGAATACAGTTTTACAAAAATTTTAACACTTTCAATTATGTTTTTACCACATTTTTGAGTTCAGAATTACATAGTTGAGCCAACTCCTAATGAAACATTTGGTCCATAATCACTTGTTACTAAAGGATTAGTAGGTACGTGTATTTCGATAACTATTGATAGAAATAGAGAAAGTGTATGAATAAAATTTTCTGCAATCTATACCTATGTTGTATATTTTTTATTGCGTAGGCTGGCAGACTTCATACCGTAATGTCGTCTTGAGGGATGTAGACGAAGTGCCTCACGGAATAATTTCGTTTTCCTAACTTCTAGATTATATAACGGCACCGCGGCAGAAATGGGGATTTTATGTTGTAAAATCGAACGGCGATGATTTTGGGTATACTTCTACATGCTTACCTATATCTTCTAATTATTAAATATCGATAAAAATTATTTCTTCTTCTCCTTATGTTTTTTTTTTCACTTTCCCTTCCTTTCTTTTCTTGGGCATCCTAAAGCATCAAGAGGTATTCGTGATAACAAAGCTATTGTTGCCAATAAGATTACGACCAGTTTAGATTTTATTTCGACTTAGAACAAAGCGGAACAAATTCACTACATAAACAAGCTCACTACATAAAACTAAACATAAACGTACAGATCTCTATCTGAAATAATTGTCTCGATAAGTGATACTTGACTGCTTACGTATCACTGATCTAACTACGAGTATGAATACAAACGTAGATTTACTAAGGAAACTCAGTGGTTCTGAAAGTTAAATATTCAAATGAAAACATACAATAGAGTTATCGAATTGAGATATTTTTTAACATAAGCTATGAGATACACTAGAACATTTATCATTCCCGATCCTGCGGACAGAATGGAAAGCAGTCGACGTCGCCCAAAACACGTCATCTCGGATCCTCCCGATCCACTAACGGTGCTTTTAGGTACTTCAAGCACCGAAGCTTCAAGCAGACGAAGGGCTGGACGAGTAAATTAACTCTCAGACACAGCCCACTGAGTTTCTCGCCGGATCTTCTCAGTGGGTCGCGTTTCCGATCCGGTGGTAGATTCTGCGAAGCACGGCTCTTGCTAGGGTTCGTGTTAGCAACGTCATCAGGTTTGAGCCCCGTGAGCTCACCTACAAAAGTTAGGGTTACGCTGACATAGCCTCTCAAGGCTCTCTCAAGCTTAGGTAGGAAAAAAAAAGAACATTTATTTTAAGATTAAACAAAGTCACTCAATAATGACAATCATAAAAGACAATGATCAAAGACCTTTTTTCCGCTAAGTATCGTCCAAACTCCCAATGCAAGTCGCTCGATTCGTTAAATGCAGAGCGTGATTCGATTATCAATTAGGGATTTCAATTGCGAATCTCACAAATATATTGATAATGTTTCAAGCCAAAGTATTAGAGATTGAATAATATCTTTATAGAATAATATGGTCAAATGTTCGATCAGATGAACATCTATACCGTAACAAACCTAGTACCCTGAAATACAGGCACCAAGAAACTTAATATTAATTACGCTGTGACAAATAACATTTATTCTTAAATATTTCTAAGCCTAACAACCTTTATGGCCCGAAACAACCTTTTAACTAAACTTACTTTTTTAAAGTATTGGTGGTATTCGCTTGACAATAATCCCTGATTTCATCGAAAGCTTGACTGATAAGAACATCGGGTTCTAAGCTATTTACAACTGGCAAAACTTAATAATCAACTGGAATGATTTCTTTACTGATGCCAGACGAAAATTAAGCACTGACTGCTGTTATTATTTGGATGACTTTACTTTGAATTAATATGTTCAGGATATCATTTTTTAGCTGTTTTAGCTTTGCCTTTGTATTTTATTTTTCGAGATCACTATACGTTTATTTATTGTGGATATAAATGCATAAAACAAAGTCACATGTATGTATCACTAAATTTAGGTTAACAGAAACTCGAGCCTCGATTACTTGGTAAGGGCTCTCTCAACAGGTCCTCACGTCGAGACACATGAAGACATGTATTATTCATGAGAGGCAAGGCTGTCGAGATATCGTTTGTAGGCAGACTGAAGACTCCCTTCCAGCTTGTAATTTAGTTCCTGCATGTGCTTTCGGAATGTATAGTCGAATATTATTTATTGTATTTCAAAAAAATTCTACTATGTATTCACATTATCGCATTCTGAGATCAATAATTCATTCGTATTGTTTAAAACCATCAACGACTTTTGACAAACAATAGAAAGACAACTTACCTACGAATAAATACTTATTATTTATTCGTAGCAGCTTACAGTGGTTTTTTTAAAAGCAAAGAAAGACAATAATGCTGGATAGACATATAGCAAGAGGAAGAGGTAGACCTAAGAAAAAATGGATGGACTGCGTGAAAGACGATATGGGTAAGAGGGGAATGAGCGAAGAAATGGTATATGATAGAAGAGTATGGAAGGAGAACATGTTGCGCCGACCCCAGGTGACTGGGAGAAGGGCAGGATAATGATGATAATGAGACATAAAGCAAAGTAACGTTTGGGTATGACTGACTAATCGATACTCGAAGCGCATTTTAGAATATTTTTTTCCAAAAAACGGTCGAACAACTACTACTGGCAATAGTCATCGATGACCGCTCTCCGTTTCTAAAAATATTCAAGCTTCATAGTTCTTCTTAGTGCTTTAAAATAACCGAATAGGGTGTTAGATATGATACGATCCGATCCTAATCTATAAGGAATAATTCAACTAGAGTAATGTTGGTTCTGAGGTTGGCATTCTGAGGCCGTACGAGTTAATACAACTGCCCTGCCTTTTCATGTCATGAAAGACGCAAGTACTTACGTGATAATAGTAAATAATTGAACCCCGGTAATTAGCGGGTTTGAATTGCTTTAATTATTGTAATAATTCAAGTTTACATCTAAAACAGTGGTTTCCAAATTATGAAATACAGTGACTTAGATCCGTTGATCATCTCAAAAATTCATTTAGGAGGTCATTAACAATTTTTTTTTTTTGTTAAACATTTGACTGTTCGATTGGTGTAAAATAATTTTTGACTAAAATTAAATTAAAAAATGAATGAAAAAAAAAAGAAAAAAAACTAATTTTATATTAAACGCGGATAAACTAAATCTTTCCGTCGTAGAAAAATGCGGATTGCATTCATTTGCATAACTGCATGTACGTCAAATATCTCGCATAGCTCGTTTACCCCCCCAGACTTAGGTCGGCGTCGTGGAGTCGGCCACGAAATGTCATTACGCGACTAGACTAGGGACACTAATCACCAACGAATGATAAATTATATTATTATGTCGGGGTATTCGTAGTCGGTATTTATTCTTGAGTCGAGATGCAGAAATATCTAATTTGCTTGCCTTGACTAATATCTTGTCGTGGATTTAAAAAAACTAGTGGTCCCGCAGTAGTCGAAATTCGACTATAATTAGTTGGAATTGTTAGTTTGTACACTATTATGATTCTATTTTATACTTCTATAATCACAAATTTCCCCAAGGCTACACTATAAAAAAATATTAATAAAGACAAACAGTATTTAATCTATTCTCAATTTGACAACAGACGTCAAGAACAAAATTTTGACAATAAATAGTATGCATGCGTGTGTGCGTTAAATACATGGTATGTAGTATGTGTAATGTTTTCTTTATTGATTTAATGTAACTTTTATGCATTATTTAAAAAAAATATTAGCATTGTGCACTTCTTCTCTATATTCTCTATAAGTGTGGATTTCATACTCCTCCGTCCGCGCAATTTTCGTAAAAAGGGATACAAAGTTTTTGCTTCACGTATTAATATATAGATAATCACAAACGCCAAGACTACACTATAGAAAAATAATAATAAAGACAATATTTAATCTATTCTCAATTTAACCACAGACGTCAAGAACAAAAGTTTGACAATAAATAAATAATATGCATGCCTGTGTGCGTCAAATACATGGTAGTCTGTGTAATGTTTTTTTTATTGATTTAATGTATTTTTCTAGGCATAATTTAAAAAAATATTAACATTCTGCACTCCTTCTCTATATTCTTTATAAGTGTGGAAAATTTCATACTCCTCCGTCCGCGCAATTTTCGGTAAAAAAGTTTTTCCTTCACGTATTAATAGTATATAGATAATTGAAGTCTACAATTCAAGTTCTTGCATGTTTGTGAAAGTTTTAGTGATAATTTTGGTAAAGAATTCGTTTACAATCAACATTGAAGTCATTATTCAATATATAGAATGGTAACTGGTATAATTAAAGGATTCCTAAGTTTCTTATTTCTTTGTAATTTACTGTTTGGTTTTCTTGAAATCGATTGTTTTTGTAATGAAATGTTATATACCAGTTTGATTCTATATCAATCTACACCCATCCTACTGTTAAACACAAGTAGTGCTGTGACATTTTCTTATCAAACGAGGTTAAAAAAATCGTCGCTTTATATACATATTTATAACATAGAGAGTGAACTAGTGGCCCATCTGATGGTAATTGGTGACCGAACATAAATAGACATAAATCTCATCGTGAATTCTGCCAACCATCATGAAACGTGCGGCTTTGGAATGAGCTCCCCTCCATGGTGTTTCCCGAGCGCTAAGACTTGTCCTTCTTCAAACGAGGCTTGTGGAGAGTACTTAACGATAAGCAGCGGCTTGGTTCTGCCCCTGGCATTGCTGAAGTCCATGGGCGACGGTAACCACTCACCATCAGGTGGGCCGTATGCTCGTCTGCCTACGAGGACAATTAAAAAAAGATCAATGTTCAATGGTAGTTTATTAACGCGATAAATTTTTTTGGTGTACTTTTTGCAACACGATTTTATTTCTTCTTCGTGGACGTGAGTAGAGTATGTATTTTGGTAGAAAAATTGGTACCTACCTGCCTTCCAACTTTGAAACCCGTCATAGTCCAAACGAGGGCTTCTGTAGGCTTCTTGGCCAATAATACTTTCAAAGTAATTAAAACGTTTGTAAAATAATATGTTGATTAAAATACAATTTGAGTCAGTTTGAATTTTAAACAGTTTAAGTCGCGTTGATAGGTATATCGTGAAAAATATCCGGGCAGGTTTCTGTCACGTCTTCAACTTTCGAAATAAATACGGAAAGACTTTTTGTCTCACTCAAATAATTACGATCAGAAAAAAAAAAGAAAAGAAAAAGTGTAACTCTGAAAATAATGTAATAATAATAATAAATAATAATAATGTTTTTTTTTTATTGCTCAGATGGGCGGACGAGCTCACAGCCCACCTGGTGTTAAGTGGTTACTGGAGCCCATAGACATCCACAACGTAAATGCGCCACCCACCTTGAGATATAAGTTCTAAGGTCTCAAGTATAGTTACAACGGCTGCCCCACCCTTCAAACCGAAACGCATTACTGCTTCACGGCAGAAATAGGCAGGGTGGTGGTACCCACCCGCGCGGACTCACAAGAGGTCCTACCACCAGTAAAAAGTCTGGTGGTAGGATATATTATAATATTATGGGTAGGTATATTATTATAAATACTATATATTATAAATACTATTAATAATAATAGTATTTAATTATAAATACTATTTATTGTTATTATTATTAATAATAATAATACATAATACATAATATAAAATAATAGTAATAATAAAAATAAAACAAATTATGAACGAAATATCTTCTAGTTATGTTATAATAAAAGTACAAAATTATAGTCGTTTCTACGATACGTGATTTAGTTTTAAACATACACTTGTATAAGAACAGTTTGGGTAGACATTTCCGGTAGTTTTATCCTATAACAAAATTAAGTATTAAAATAAGTAGTGTTTTCTATTTTTACTGCTGGTAGGACCTCTTGTGAGTCCGCACGGGTAGGTACCACCGCCCCGCCTATTTCTGCCGTGAGGCGGTAATGGGTTTCGGTTTGAAGGGTGAGGCAGCCGTTGTAACTATACTTAAATCTTAGAACTCATATCTCAAGCTGGGTGGCGGCATTTACGTTGTAGACGTCTAGGGGCTTCAGTGATCACCAAGTAGACTATGAGCTTGTCCACCCACCTAAGCAATAAATAAATAAAAATTATAATTATATGATGAAATTATTCTAAAAGTTTTTTTTTTTTGTGAAGCTGTGAACTCTCACCGAGATGACTTAACTAGCGGCGTCTTTACGAATTAATTCGAATTTTTTACTCGAAAATTGCAGACCGAGGTGTTGTCAAGTGTGAGTGACGTTATCGGTAAGAGGGCTTGGAGGGCTGAGGGCGACGTGATTCAAATAAATTTATCTACCTAACAACATCTGTTGACGAGGCCTGTAATTACAAAATTTGTTTTTTGCATATTTATTCAATAATGGAGCCTTTGAAACGACCTTCAAAGAAACTACTCTCATATTACATGCTAAATATTAAAAAAAACCTGATTACTTTATTCTAGTCTGATATACTAAAGTAGCTTTTCTTTTTTAAATATAATGTTAGCATGATTATCATACGGCCCAGCTGCTGTTGAATGTTGAATGGTTACAATCGCTCATTCAGACTTCAGCAATGACAGCCAAATCGCCGCCTACCCTTAAGTACTCTCCGCAATTTTAATTTGGAGAAGAAGATGTCATAGCACTCGACAAAACACTGCAGAGGAGAGAGTTCATTCCAAAACCGGACGGTACGTGGTAGAAAAGATCTTCAAAAATGCACTTGTAATTCTTTTATGATTTGATTAAAAACGTTTTGCCTATATCATTTTTAATTTTCGTTGTCCCTGTGAACAGGTTTCAGCAATCAAATTGACAAACATTATGAATTTTATTTTATGAAATCAATTATTACACAAAACTGAAATGTAAAAAAAAACAAGGAAAAATTCAAAACACACGACTTCATATTCAAAGTTTTACTTGGAGTTTCCAATTGAAATCATCGATGTATATTATAATAAAAATATCACAAAATGCGTTAGTTAATTAACTAAGCCGAAGTTCGCGCATCAAGGTTTTCTTTAGCACAAAAACCGCCTCTTAAGACGTCCGACCCACGCGGTTGCTGTCTGTGATCCCCATTCAGAACTCGAAGAATATCGCTCCCTAAGTTAACGATCTTTTATAATTTCACGGTATTGAGAAATAAGAGTGGTATTTAGATCTTAGGTACTCTTAATCATATTTTAAGTCGCCATTAAACGTTATTGTTTTCCCTCTTGAATTACGTGAGCGCCAGCCCAAAACAATTTTACTAAATGAAGCGACTATTATTATTTCATTTAAATGGATAAAAATGTTTTACGTCGTTGTTTTGTATTTTAACGAATGATTAAAAATGTTACAGATTACTTCGCTTTTGTCAGATAATGCTTAAACAGATTACAATAAGCTTAAATTAGTTTGTCAGTACAAATCCTGAATGCATACTTGCTATCATTCCTAATTTAACAAAAAAAAACCTTTTTCTTTGTTTTCTCTGATTATTTTGATTGCAAAAATCTAAATTTCTATTAGTCGGACAACAGTGACGCTTAAACCATTTATTGTCTAAAGTCGACAAGACTATTATGAAATCTATTTCAATACAAGACATCAGGGAAATCAAATGAACACAAAGATTCTTGAGATCCATCATAATTGGCTTCTTAATGTACAAGAAATTTTAGAACAAATATAAAATTGAAACACAGGCCCAGGCGTTGCGAATCTATTCTCGAATTCGGGCAAAATAATTATTACAAACCATTTTGAATAGATAATGCCCGCATTATTGGATCAACGGATTTAAGCAATGACAATTTCGTTATTTGAGAACGCTATGAAACCGTGATATCAATGTGATTTAAAGATAACTCTTTCCTTTTACAATATTTTTGTACTGACATTCTAATTACAATATCAATAAATGAGTGACTGAGAGATTTTATCTACGTATATACTAATATAATAATATAAAGAGGAAAGATTTGTTTGTTTGTTTGTATTGAATAGGCTCTGAAACTACTGAACCGATTTGAAAAATTCTTTCACTGTTTGAAAGTTACACTATTCCCGAGAGACATAGGCTATAATCTTTTTTTTTTAAAAATAGGGGTCCTTACTAAAACTCCAATAACGTAATCCAAGGTGTAAAAAAATTACCGAAAATATTCTTTACATCGCGTGCCATGCGAAAACTATTGATGATAGAATAAAATAATGTACTACGAATTTGTAGAATACATTATTATTTACAAAAAGTGTCGCAACAGCATATGTCTAACTATTCTTTTATTTAAAAAAATAAAACAACGTCAAATATCGTTGAAATTTTTGTTAAAGACCCGACCGGAACCGGAGCGGGCCGCTTGTTATCTTATATGATTATCTGGAGCTTATGTGAATTAATGTATTATTGTCTCTGCTTACACGTCACTACGGAAGCTCTTGAAAGTCTTCATCGAATTTGTGTCTTAAAACTCTTTATTTTTGTTTAAAACCGGCTTTAGATATACCGTAATAAAAAAATATATTGGGGAATTGGAATTTGACTATTGTTCAAAATTCCCGCCCAAACTATTTAAACCACATAATGAAGTGACGCGTCGTTTGCGGCCAAAATGCACGACAAGCTAACCATGGGGTCGTACTCTAACAAAAAATGATTAGCTACAAATGTACTTGCAACATTACACATAGCTTTTTATATTTATTCATGTATTTCGGTTGCTTAAATAATAATAAACCATTAATATTTCAGAAAACGAATGGTTCAAATATCAATTTTAAATTGAACCCTCTTAACTATTCATTAGATTGTTTTATTAACGGTACCGGCTGCCTATTCTCTGCGCGAGTAATTTTTCGTACTTTTTTTTAAATTAGAAATTGGAATTCACTATGCTGGGTATTGTTAAAGTCCGCAACAGGTGCTGACCATTTAGGACATCCCGGGTGGGGCGTATGTGTGTCTGACATCGTGGTACTATACATATACCACATTGAAGACCAATGTCTCTTTCATTCACCGGATTAATTTCGTTTTAAATACAGAAGCGTGTTTTTTTTTCTATTTATGTTCACGTTCCACCTGGTATAAAGATCCCTTAAATATCGTTGAGATCCAAATCTCAAATTATATGTATTACAGCTGTCACACTGCATAGCAGTAGAAATACGACAGTGACATCTATCGGTGCGGGTTCGCGTTACACCCTACGACAGTAAAATACCCGCAACTTGCAACCCGAGTGCAAATGTAAACAAGCCTCCATTTTACTAGACTCAACACTCTTTTTTTTTTGGGCCGGGGCCCGTCCCTCCTACAAGGTCCGTGGGCACCGGGTGGGTATGTGGCACTTGACGACCTGCTGATGTTGAGAACAAACCGCGGGCTCAACGAATTTTAGGGCCCTACCGCACTAAGCAACTCCCCTGCACTCTTACACCCGACATCCGATCTCCCTTTGGGCTCAGAACCCGGCCAGAGTAGGGGGATTCCCGCGGTCAACACTACAACCAGACTCGCTGCGCCACCCCGAGGACCCCGAGGTGACAGTCGATGACCAACAACACCGGTCTCCGCGGTACGGCGGCCCTACCAGGCCGCCCGGGCGATGCCGTTGGTGTTCCGGGATACCTCGCTGGGCTAGAACCAGCCAGCCGAGTCGGAACGCGATACACCGGCGACCGGGTTGCTCTTCCACAGTCAGTTTGGTGACAACAGCGACGACGACAACGCGGACCGCTTCGCAGGCCGCAGCCGCCAACGCGTCGTCCTATCCTCATGGTGCCAGCGTGCTAGAGTGACAGTAGCGTGCGGCGCAGCCTCAAGCCCCTCAGGTCGCCCCGTGACCATCACCGGGAGGGAGTCAACTCTCGCATTAACTGCACAGGGTGTGTAGGCAATTGCTAAACTAATTTAATAAAATTTCTCGAGTGACAATGTCAATATTCGCTCGTGTAACTTACAGCACCTCCGATTAGATAGTGAATAGATATTTGTTTGTAAGACACAAGTGATGCATAAATATTAGCTGATCCCAATTATTATATATACATGATATTTTATCAAACTGCTACCTCGACGTTGACACTATCTGAATCAGGATCCCTGAGGCGACCGCGCATAATGTGATACTTCGTGGATGTAGACACCAGGCCTGCTGATTTTATCCATAAAGTCCAGAATGTATGTTTTAATTTTACCCATCTTCTCAAGAAAACGAAACTTTATCTTACTAATATTTTTTTAGTACTGTGCATTGTTTAATTATAACAATCATTCTATAATTAAATTTAATACATTATAAATTCGTATGTAAAGGATTAAATTATTAATTTACCAAATTATTCCAAACAGACTGTAGTCTTCCTACCCGTCCGAGCGTAACGGAATAACTTCCTAGGCTACCAGCGATTAGGTAGGAAAAAAATGTCTATCTGTTCTTAATACAAAACATTATTTTAGTATAGATAATTTCGCCTACCTACACCTACCCCTACCTACCTACACCTACCCCTAACTACCTACCTACACCTACCCCTACCTACCTACCTACACCTACACCAATGCTGAAGGTGGATTGAGAAAAACTTAAGAGATAATTTAAATATTCAATAAAATCATGTTTCATTCATCATGTTTCATTCATTTCATCTTCAACAAAATTTAAATATTGTATTAATATGTAACAAATACGAAAATATGGAGGCCCTATTATGCTCGCATAAGTTAACCCTGTAATTGAAAATTTAATAAAGTGTTACTTTATATCGAAGCCGCGATTATAGCCGAGACTCCTGGCGTCGGCATTATCATGAATCCACGATACAAGCGCTGCTAACAAATTGCCGCAGTAATTCATTCAATTACTTTAGCAACAGATTTTTGTCTAATATTTATTTTATAAAACAAATTACTTTTAAGACTTTATTAAGTAAAATTTTGGTAGTCGAACGTAGATATATAAAATAAATACAGAACACGATATGTTTTATAGACACAATCGAATCTAATCGAAATTCGATTTAATTTTCAGTTATTTCGTTTTACTTAAACTAGAGGTCCCGCAGTAGTCGAAATTCGATTATAATTAATTGGAATTGTAAGTTTGTACACTATTAAGATTGTATTTATACTTCTATAATCACAAATTTCGCCAAAACTATACTATAAAAAAACATCAACAAAGACAAACAATATTTGATCTCAATTTGACCACAGACATCAAAAACAAAAGTTTGACAATAAATAGTATGCATGCGTGTGTGCGTCAAATACATAGCATGTAGTGTGTGTAATGTTTTCTTTATTGATTTAATGTATCTTTTATGTATTATTTTAAAAAAATATTAGCATTGTGCACTTCTTCTCTATATTCTCTATAAGTGTGGAAAATTTTATACTCCTCCGTCCGCGCAATTTTCGTAAAAAGGGATACAAAGTTTTTGCTTCACGTATTAATATATAGATTCGAATCACTCGAAAAACACGTGAAAACTTTCGTATACCATTTATTTGAAGTAACATATTATTTGTGCAAAATAAACACAGCAGTATCAAAAAGTCAACAAAATATATTCCTAAGTATATTATGAATGATAAACAACCTTACACTTGTGACGTGTGGTGACGTATTTTAAGTATACGTTATGTGAAGTGACAGTTTTTTGATACAAAGCTGCTTTGGGTTCAGATTAATTTGTTGTGTATTACGTTTTTTTTTTTATAAATTGCTCCAACGGTGTATTACGTTGATATACTTACCTACTCGTAATAGGTCTTTACCTATGAAGTTACCGTTCTACAATACCTGCAGGGTTTATGTATATGTAGCTGGCAAATAATTATTTTTTCAAATGAATTTTATTTAAAAAATAGAGAATTCTGTTTTCAAATTCAGTCATTTTTTTCTTATTTAGAGTTTTGCTTTCACTACATTAGTAGCTTTATCACGCTGTCATAACCTTCTAAGGCTAACCGCTTAGGTAGGGAAAAAAATTTTTTTTTCATCAATATGGATAATGAAAAAAATATTAAAAATTTTGAGTAGGCAATTACGGAACACTAGTTCCGCTGCGGTGGTAATGCACAAACGGCTCACAACAGAATCCTTCCCTGCAGTGTCAACAACAACTATACCATGTATTATAACAAATTGATAAATAGTTTGAGAGCCTATAAATGACAAACATTAATTTTTGTTCATATAAATGCTGAAGCTTCGTCAGCCCATAGACCTAGCTGATGAACTCGTGTTTTTTTTTTAATATTACGTGTATTATCTATGATTCTCTTGTTGACAGCGGTCGCATTTGGTGGTCTTTCACTAAATCCATTGGCTCTAAATCACTCATCATTACTGTAATCCCTGATTGTTTAAGTCATTTAATCGTCTGTATAATAAAAATAGTGAAAACTCAACATTACGGTCTACATATTTCAAAATTTTCTGAAGTTCAACGCCCAATGTTGATTCCTCTGGTGACAAGTTCACAAATCAACAATAATTTTCATCAACCTTACGGGCTTACGTCGCTCTGATATGAATAATAAATAGCAAAGTATTTGACGGTTTTCTAAAAAATATGAATGAACATGAGATTACAAGTGAAATTACAACATTTTGTGCTATTGATATGCCTTTAGTATTTATTTTATTAAATGCTGATATGATGTTTAATGATGTTTGATAGGATCTTGAATCATAGATGTAGTTTTTTTTCGTCCAACAATAGATATTAACACGGTTACGATAAGGACATTTCGTTATCAAACACGGTACAAAACTGTTGAAGTCCATTAATGTTACTAAATTAAGCCTCTACATTAAATTAAACATTAATAAACACAACTGGCTGTCTATAGATTGTTAAATAATATAAAAAGCTCAATAATTTAAGTGAACAGTTTCAACTACAGGATTACTATTAGATTTATGTTGCATTATGTTGTAAAGATGGTTTACGCGGTTTACAAGTATTTTGTAAATAGTTCAAGCAATATAGTAGCAATATAATTAGTTTTATAAATATTAGTTCTGGTTCAATAAATACTATTTTTTACTAGCTGAGCCCGCGATGCTACCTGCGTTTATTGTCGTACCGCGTGTGACGCCGCGGGGCGAAGCTAGTCTAAAGAAAGTAGCCTAAGTTACTCCTTATATCATCAGCTACCTATCAGTGAAAATCCCGTCGAAATCGATCTAACCGTTCCAGAGATTAGCCGGAACAAACAGACAAAAAATTTAAAAAAATGTTATTTTGGTGTACGTACTGTATACATACTTACGCTTAGTAAAAAGTAGTTATTTTATTATTACAAACAGAAACTCCCAATTTTATTTATTTGTATAGATGACTTCTGCATTGTTACAAATGAGAATCTTAATCACTCAGGTGTGACTAAGGTTTTTCGTTTATAATATTTGTTAATCTTCGAGATATGCGTAAAACTTTTCGTAGATGTCCATGGTGGTATTCCTCACCTACGCACTTCCATACCTTTTTCCCAGCCTAACTCTCAAATTCCCAAATCAAATCGGTTGAATGACAATGCTACGACACTTTTTTGAGCGAAAGTGGGTCCCATAATCCTGGCTATTGTCCTTGCAACCGCACTTATCATAGGTCTTGGTGGAAGATTTACAGTGGCGTTCACGTTGTGTGTGTGTTATCCCCTAGTAGGTCGTGAACATTTTCACATCAAAAGCACAATGCAATATTTATTTTTCAATTAACATTTTAAGCAAAAAAAACATCCAAAAGTCACATCATTTCGGTTCCTCCCGATCCACTAACGGTGTTTTTAGGTACCCCAAGCACCGGTCATCGTTCTCGTCGAACCCGTCGCTTCCGACGAAGGGCTCGGCGAGTAAATTAACCCAAAGACACAGCCCACTGAGTTTCTCGCTGGATCTTCTCAGTGGGTCGCGTTTCCGATCCGGTTCTAGATTCTGCGAAGCACGGCTCTTGCTAGGGTTCGTGTTAGCAACATCAACAGGTTTTAGCCCAGTGAGCTCACCTACTAGTTAAGGTTACGCTGATATGGTCTCTCTAGACCATCAGCTTAGGTAGGGAAAAAATAAGAATCCAAAAGTACCTAATTTATAGCTCGCGATTTTCAAACCACACACCATAACCAAAAAATCTAAGCTCATGACTATAATATCACTGCGCATATCCTCCAGAAAATTGAGCTTAGATATTTAATTGAACATGATTAAACTAAACACTACCAATCTTAAAACAACTACATTTTGTCACAGCAACTGCATTTTTTACAAAGGCAGTTCATCATGACGAGCTCGTCTAGTATCTTCTTGACCAACGAAGCTGAATGCTGAATGAACGAAGCTGAAATTATCATTAGCAGAACTTACCCATATCATCAATTAGAGGAGCCATTCGCAGGGTAACACCAACAAGCAGCAAGCACAGGAATAGCAGCAGGCAGGCCGTCACCATAATCGTGTAACGAGCACGGCGTGGCAACTCGTCAGGGTCAAGCACCTAATGTAAATAGTAACAGCATATCAGATACAAAGGTCTGGTCATACAAAGGTTTTGAAGTAATCGTGGCCTAACGGATAAGACGTCCGGTGCACTCGCGTTGAGCGATGCACCGGTGTTCGAATCTCGGGCGGATTGACTTCCTCGGTGAAGGAATCGGGTAATAAAAATGAAACCCGCAAAATTATAATTCGCGTAATTACCGGTGGTAGGACCTCTTGTGAGTCCGCGCGGGTAGGTACCACCACCCTGCCTATTTCTGCCGTGAAGCAGTAATGCGTTACGGTTTGAAGGGTGAGACAGCCGTTGTAACTATACTTGAGACCTTAGAACTTATATCTCAAGGTGGGTGGCGCATATACATTGTGTCTGTCTATGGGCTCCAGTAACCACTTAACACACCAGGTGGCCTGTGAGTTCGTCCACCCATCTTAGCAATAAAAATAAAGATACAAAGATAAATTATAGGTTATGAAAAAATTCATGTACAATTCATGTATTCATACTAATGCTGTCTGGCCGAACACCTAAATCACATAGCCATGTAGTTCTAGTGGTAAATACATAGTTACACGATCGATCGAAGGTTATAAGCAATTTTGAGAAAAATCGTGTCAAGCCGAAATTTTTTGAGAGGTTCTAGAGTGTTCCGCGCGGGTTGTATGTAAAGTAAATAAACTCGAACGAGAGTTGAGAGCATCAAAGTTTTACTTTAAAACTCGTGGCGATTAAACAATGATCCGAGGAGAAGTAAAATTATAGAAAGTACAGCGCAAATTGCGTGTATGTGAACGGTGTTTTGTTAAGCAGGTAGTGTTTACATGAATTCTGATTGTAAGGACTTTTATTAAACGTGTCAGCATCATCAGCTTAGAAATAGGCCACCGAAGTAGACAAAGGCCCCTTAAGGTTTTCTTGCATACAGTGGATTTCCGCGACGTTCAATAGGACATCGGTCTACGGTGTGGAAGAGCTACCAACGCTGCGTGGGTGACGTCAGCCAGACAAAATTAATCTATGCGAAACCCCAGTCCAGAACTTACTTGTAACTTACTTGAGACCTTAAAACTTATATCTCAAGGTAGGTGGCGCATATACGTTGTGGATGTCTATGGGCTCCAGTAACCACTTAACACCAGGTGGGCTGTGAGTGCACCCATCTAAGCAATAAAAAAAATAGTCATTGTTTTTATTGCAATACTAGCGGCTCGCCCCAGCTTCGCTTGGGTAGTAGCGCACGCGATGTAAAGAATTATAGGTAATTTTTTTACACATTGAGTAACATTATTGGAGTTTCAGTAAGAATCCCTAATTTTTATGAAAATATAATAAATATAGCCTATGTCGCCCGGGGATAGCGTAGCTTTCCAACAGTGAAAGATTTTTTTAAATCGGTTCAGTATTTTCGGAGCCAATTCAATACAAACAATAGGCTCGAATTAGCTTTTACTGAAGCCTATGTATGATACAGATATCGAATAATTAGCAGGAAAACGGACGATTGTTTCACGTCCTCAGAACTTCAGAAAAACCGCAGATATCGACAAATAACGTTTTATCCGGAAATTGCAAGTTACCCATAGTTTGTGTGGCTCATTAGTAATTGCGAATTCACTCGTCGATATACAGAAGAGCTACGCAGCCATTTTTTATGTTATGTCTATTATTTGCCTGATCTCAAAATAGTAATGCCTATTCTGATTTAAACTATTATGAATTTTATTTAAATAAGAGGCTGAAAATTAATCGAAAGTTTTGTAGGGATTTCTGTGATACGTAAGTAATAGGTTAGGGAAAAAGTTTCTTCGCATTGTTTTAGAAAATTCACAACATTTTTAAAATAGTTAATTTACATTTAACTAAAGTATGTAGGTACCATTTTGTTCGATAACTTTTTGCCATCTTGTAGCTAGGGACATGATCCCATTACTATAGATATTTTGGGGCTTCTGATCAAAATACGGCGACAATTGGTTTTGGCAGTCCTCTCGTGATGTTAACCTGACACTGCCTAAAGAATTCTGAAGAGACCGAAATAGGTGGAAATCTGAACGTACAAAGGTCATCATGGCATTAACACCTCCCAGCCAAGCTCTCTTAATTTTTGCTGAGTGGCTAAAGCTGTGTGAGATGTGTGATGATGAAAAACCACACCCCTTCTGTTGATTAATTCCGGCCGGTTTCTCTCAACTTCTTGCTTTAATCTTGCTTTAATAAAATTAAAAGTTCAGAATCGATGGTTCTGCCTGGTGGTAACAGCTCATAATGAATAATGCCCTTCCAATCCCACCACACACACAGCATCACCTTGTTGCGAGTTAACCTGGGTTTCGCCACCGTCTGTGAAGCCTGACCGGCCTTTGACCACGACCTTTTTCGCACGTCCTTGTCATACGTGATCCACTGTTCATCACCAGTTATCGGCTTCTTCAAAAATAGTTCGGTTTCATTACGTCGTAATAAAGAATCACAAATGAGTACACGGTTCATTAGGTTTTTTTCAGTGAGCTCGTGAGGTACCCAAATATTGAGCTTTTTTGTGTACCCAGTTTTTTTCAAATGCGCCAAAACTGTTCTGTGGTCAATTCCCAGTTCTTCAGCTACGTCGTAACTACTGATATGCCGATCTTGCTCCACTTTTTCACAAAATCCGTAATAGGGCGACCAGAGCGACGTGCATCTTTGACATAAAAAAATCCGAATTAAAAACGCTTAAACCAAATTTGTGCTACTCTCACACACTAGGTCCATAAACATCGCAAATATTTTTTGCGGCTTACGTTACATTTTTACCTTTTTTGTAGTAAAATTATAAAATGTATCGAATTTTTTCATTAGATTCACTCATCTTGACAGCACGAAAAATAAATAAAAATCACAAATTTTTCTAATTTGAATTTGGAATTATCTTCTTTAAAATTTAAACTTTTAATAATACCAAAAGCAGCCAGATACAAATAGTATAGCCAAAGAGATTTTATTACAAGTTCATACATACTATAATGCGAAAGGACTTTTCCCCTACGTATTATACAATATTGAATTTTAGCAAGTTTTTATTTTTTATTTTTCGTGTTGCTTCCATCCTGAACTGGTTTATTGACACCAAACTTTCTTCTATTCGTTGGCTGCAAAATGGGCGACAAATAATTACGGTGGCCATAGACGTTCCAGAAAAAGGAATTAATCAGGGACCGACCGGCGAACCATTACAGACAGGTAGTCGACGTTTGCGCCTTTTCCTAGTTTCGGCCCATTTCTAGACCGCAAAACAGGATAAGATTGGTATTAACTTGGAACTATGTAAGCAAAGGCCTCAAAGCAACTAGAATAATATAGCTAGAACCGAGAACTTCTAGTTAAGTATTGTGATATAATCTAGTAAATTATAACTGTAAGGAAAAAACTACCTCCATAAACTTTTAATAGATATCATTTTTGTTTTATTTAAAAGCAGTTTTACTATGCGTATAACTATTATAATCTTATTAAATATACCTAATTCTACAACAATATAAGCTGACATAGGCTCATTATATTCACTGCTCGTACTTCTTCAACATCAACATTCACCACAATAAAGAAAGCGGCTCTCCCTTTATAACCGACTTCAAAAAAGGAGGAGGTTTTCAATTCGACTATATGTTTTTTTATCTTTGTTACCTCATAACTTTTGACTGGGTGACTCGATTTTTATTTTTATTAGAAAGCTGGCGCTTCCCTTGCGGTCCCATTTCAATTTAATAATAGTATCCATGAGAAAACCATATAAGTCTTAAATTTGCATTAAGTACGTGCGTGACAAATAGATGAATAACTGAATGTTACGCCAACCGATTTCGATGATTATTGTTTTTAGTGTATATTAATTTGTTTTGGAATATCTTTTTTTTTCTATTTGAAGTCGATTTTTGTTAAAGCATGTCTTTTTACAATTATTATTAATAATAATTAAGTCTAATATTTAAAGACAGTCTGTTTGCTGCCTTAAATTTAATTCTACTATCAGTGAGCGCAGAATAAAGTTAGTAACTTAATTTTATATCATGCCTGTTTCAAAGAAAAAGTATTTATTTTATTTTATTATTAGCTCTCTGCTAGAAATATAAAAAATACTGACATCTACATTTCGTTTTAAAATATGAAATGTTAAAACGCAAATTCTGTTATAGCAGCATCTAGTGTAAAGATTACAAACTAAAATGTGAATTATGGTTCGTTTCCTTAGTTTCGAAATGAACCAGTGGACGGTTCTAGAATACTATTTTTGTTATCAACGCCATCTAGTGAGTATTGCGTTAACTACACTCTTGCAGAAATAACTTTTAAAGTAGCTCTGTTTAATTATTGAAACCCTTTAAAATAGCTTCAAAAACAAAATGTCCACACCAAGATGTCTGTTTCTAGTTGTACAATGACGGCATCCAAAGGACGAGAGTACGCGTTTAGTCTTCTAGCAAAATGTTGCGTTCCCTCCTCACCAAACCAGCAGCATGAGGCCACGAGCGTCATACAGAAGTTGATGGTTTGTAGGTCACAGTCAATTTGTGTGGGGGGGCGATGTACCTTACTTAGACTACCTGCCCTTGCTTACATGTATGACTTTCGCCTGTTCATCAATAGCAGATACTAGTAGTGTTCGATGTTTCTTAGGCTTCCGAGTGTGCTGGTGCTGGGTACGCCTCCGCCGACGACGGCGACGACGTTCCAAATCTAGCGTTTCAGGACAGTTCGTATCCCTGATGAGACAAACAAACATATTAATTCTCCTTTATATTATTTTATTTACATTGTTTTTTTTTTTATTAACAAGCTCATAGTATCCTTGTTTTGTATTTTTTTATTGCTTTTAGGTAGGTGAACCCCTGGTTTTAAGCGGTCACAGGAGCCCATAGACATCAACAACGTAAATACCGCCATCCACCTTGAGACATGAGTTCTAAATTCTCAGTTTTAGAGTACAACAGATGCCCCACCCTTTAGTACAGTACGTGTTACAGCTTCACGGCAGAAATAGGCAGGGGCACCAGTAATTAGCATTTTACCTATTATTACCTGTCAGCTTCAAACATAAATAAAACATCAAAGGCACCACAGCTAATAAAACAGCTCCTTTTCAGTAAGAATATTATTAATTACACACATTGAGTAGCCGCCAACCGTGGGCTCGCACAAAAACCCTCCATGTTCCATACATGGTTAAGATTTTATATTACTATAGTCTCAACGACTATTAATCGAAGAAGATAAGATACATATTTAAGCTCTTTCAAACTACAACTAGCAATGCTAAAGAAATAGCCAACCTGTGCCTACCATTCAGACCTTATTTGACGAAGAACATCTTATAACACTTCAGAAACACCGTTAAAGGGAGTTCATTCTAGAGCTGGATGGTATGTGGATAAAATGATAAGTCAAAACGTCGGTATATGCAGTAGTGGGATTGTAAATGTTTTTATCACCAACTACTACTACCAGAGCAGAATTCGTCGCTACCACTCGGAACCACCTTTCACGGTGATTCTGAAGTTCCAACCGGCAATCCGAACGTCCCTTTTCGGAATGGAATTAAATGGTAGTAGGAGGGGGACCAGAAATATAATGTATGCCACACACGAGGCTTAACCTATGATTTGTATAGCATAAACCTTTGATCAAGCTAAAAGTATCATCACACCCTACTGAAGATTCCCAACGTTTCTTTTTAAGTGACTTTGAACATCGTCCGAAATATAGCCTCTGGAAATGTTGCCGGGATGCTCCTTAAAAATTTATTATTATATTATATATTAGATTTTAATTCAATTCAACCCACTCAAACGGCCATTAGAATTTTTAATGTTTTTTAACTAAACATTTTTTTCTCACCTAATATGGGGTTGCAATTTAAGTTTTTTGCGTTTATGCCTTGCGATCTCATGCTCACACCAGTGTGAAGGTAGTTCTTCGCCGGGACTGCCAATAATCGATGCCTCTTCTGTAACGAAAACTGATTTGATTAATCATATGTTATTTATTTTCGATAATTATTGCATTGTCATTGGGTTTTCGGAAGTCTTAAACAAAATGAACACTAATTTTACTTTCTAGCATTTTATTTTGAATCTAATTTTTTTTTAACACGATATTCAACGGCTGTCGTCCATGATCATAAAATCTTTTGTATTGATAGTATATTAATTTAGCTTTAATGTAAAATAAATTCTATATTTTTCAGGAGGGCGCTTAGTGAGCCTATAAGTGTAAGGACCACCATGTCCATTTCTACCGCGAAGCAAAATGCGTTCTGGCTTTAAGGTTGGGAAAGCCGTTGTACTAGGTATACCTAGTCAGGTCATAAATTCTGTCACATGTTTAATGTAAAATAATTGAAACAAGTTTATTCGGAATACGGTTGCTCGCTTCTTCACTACTGTGTGCGTACACCTTATCATTTTGTTTGTTGTAGCTCTCTTCTACTGTAAAAATTTTTTCATCCGAAAAAAGAATTTCCCGAATTTTTTTTCCCGCGTACCGCTTCAACAAAGCGCGGCATCTCTTCAGTCTCAGGTCCATTAGACGAGCATTCAAACGATGTCCTGTTTTTCTTCGATATGCCCGAAGCCCTAAGTCTTCATTTAACACCTTTTTCACCGTGGTTCTGCTTAACCCCATCTGAAGGGCCAACAGTTTCTGCTTACGTTTGGGATTTCTTTGAATTCGTGCCTTCACAGCTTTTATCACTGCTGGAGTCCTAACAGACCGAGGGCGACCACTTCTTGACCTGTCATCTACACTAGAGTCTTCACTGTATCGTTTGATGGTACGATAAACGAATCTTTTGGTTTTATTCAAATTTTTCAGTATGTTAAAAATTTTAATTGGCGCGTAACCGCAACGATGCAACGCAATAACTGCAACACGGTCTTCTTTAAGCGTCCACTCCATATTTAAAAATGAGTAAAATTCTGTAAGTATTCATTTTCATTTTCATGAACAATTCTAAATTCGAATTCAATAAACTTTTTTGTGGCCAGCATTCTAAAAGAAAAGTTTTTACTGTGTGACAATACTTATGACCTGACTAGGTACAATTGAAACCACGACCTTAAGTTTCTGGTGGTAGCATACAAATTGAGTTGTCTATTGAATTTGGTGTCTACTTTATACGAAATGGGCCTTAAGCTATTTTTTTAGTACTTCTCTTGAGTGTACAGTCACACCGACTGTTTTATTTATTATATTATGTATAGACATAAAAAGTGGAAACGCTACATTAGCCCCAGATTAAAAATCACTAAGCCAATCTGTCAGTTACAGAAGAGACTTTGTCGATAAGTGTATCAAACGTTCGCAATCCCGTCTCCTCGAAATTGATTGAATGTCGATCAATCAAAATGTGATTCGCGATCTAACGTGTAATAAAGAAACCAATTTACTACATTTTATAAATACGTTCGAATTTGTTTTGCTATTTTAATACATATTATAATACATAATTTATACATTTGAAGTCGTCGTGGCCTAAAGGATAAGACGTCCGGTGCATTTATGTTGAGTTATGCATCGGTGTTCAAATCCCAGGCGGGTACCAATTTTACGGGAAAGTACGTACTTAACAAATGTTCACGATTGACTTCCACGGTGAAGCAATAACATCGTGTGATAAAAATCAAACCCGCAAAATTATAATTTGCGTAATTACTGGTGGTAGCATCTCTTGTCAGTCAGCACGGGTAGGTACCACCGCCCTGCCTATTTCTGCCGTGAAGCAGTAATGCGTTTCGGTTTGAAGGGTGGGGCAGCCGTTGTAACTATAATGATGGGTGGCGGAATTTACATTGTAGATGTCTATATTCTCGTCCACCGATCTATGTAATAAAAAAAACCGTATGAAGGATGTATTGAAACAATTCCCAAAAACGAATACAGGCGTCAGAGTAGATTAAGAAAAAAAATCTGCATAAAAAAATCGGCAGTCACGTGAGTTCTACAGTTCAGAGAAACTGTGAGAATGACCTGCGCCTTAAATTCTAAAATGTAGCTTAGCTATCGAAGCCCATAGATATAGTCGAAATTGACGAGTTAATGGAGGAATAGGTAGCGCTTCTGATCGTTTTGACGAGGGTTATAGATTCTTTTTTTTTTTTTTTTTATTGCTTAGATGGGTGGACGAGCTCACAGCCCACCTGATGTTAAGTGGTTACTGGAGCCCATAGACATCCACAACGTAGACGCGCCACCCACCTTGAGATACAAGTTCTAAAGTCTCAGTATAGTTACAACGGCTACCCCACTCTTCAAACCGAAACGCATTACTGCTTCACGGCAGAAATAAGCAGGGCGGTGGTACCTATCCGCGCGGACTCACAAGTGGTCCTACCACCAGTCCAATTCGATACCTGCATCAGACAAACATTCGTTCGATCAACAGTTTGCTCTTTTTTTTTTTTCACTTATTTTATGATTGAAAGATCACTTTCCAGTTTCACCAGGACAGGTGAGCGAGCAAAGGCTCAGCCAGGAGGGGGGCGGTCTGGGTGTTTGTTATGTATACGTTTATATTTAAAAATAAACGCTTTTATATTTATAAGTATATAAGTATGTATTTCAGTCTCTGGCTCCCATAGTAGGGAATCATAATTGGGGGCTGAACGACCGTGCGTGACTTGTTCCCGGTTATGGGATTATCTCTCTATAAAGTTCACCAAATACAAACTTCCTAGAATGACCTGATTCCGCCGCTTACTATTAACGCTTTCGGCTTATGCTGTGTTAGTTATTTTATTGCCTGTTGGCTGCAAGAACAGAACCCTATAATTATTACCTATAGCTGGAGCACCTATCTATAGTAATCTAAGTACCTATCTATATTATATTCATGGTGTAATAATAACCTCAGTTTGAAAGGGAGAAAATCTAAAAGACCAATAATAAACGAACTGTTGACCCGCGTGACAATATTATTTTATTTGGAATTTCAACATTTTTAAATTACTTTATATTATGATGCTGAACTTTATCACTTCTATTTAATAATTACATAGAAATTCGATATTTTCAGCCGCCACGAAAATTATTATGGAAATGAACCAACCTTTATATTTCATGTACACCTAAATTAAAAATTAATTGTCCAAATTATATTTTTTGCTGGTTGATTTTTATTACAGAGCGTTATTCCTTAATTGTATCTCATTAAAAACAATGGTACCGGTGTGCGGGATTGGAACACCGGCACAGTCACATCGCTCGATACGAGTATACCAAACGCTTAGCCTTTTAGGCCAAGACGAATTTTGCATACTTTTTTTATGGCGTATGTTTGTATCTTTGTTGTCGGAGAAACCACATTATTAACACCATCGTCAGACATCGTAGGCGAATAGAGTGATCGAGCTAAAGAAATGTTGAGTACAGCAATCACGTTTAGTATCTTAGAACTATTTAGAAATCTTCTCTTGATGTTAGCAAACGAAAACGAATGACAGTTCTTAGGACTGAGGCACCGCTCTTCAAGAAGGCTGGTTGGTAAGTGTGTAATGGTGTCTATGTGCCTCCATCGGCTAGGCTTTGTCGTAGCACGAAGTTAGCCGAGTTCCGACGAGATCGCAATCGTGCTGCCATCTCTCGGGAATCGTGCTGCCATCTCTCGGGAATCGTGCTGCGTTTCGTTTAGCTACCAAACTAGTGACCGTCTCCGACATTTATATATAACAGATTAGGCTGTATGGTATGACACCTTTGCCTTTTCTGTTCTGAAAAATAAAACCACTACTACTACCGTCTGGCACGTGGTCCCTGAGCAGCAAGAGCAGAGGGTGTGTCCGCGACTGCTCCGCATGCAAGGCTCGCGCTTTGCGCTCCACAAGCGCAACCAGGATCGCCTCCAGCCGAGCCGCACCGCTCTCCTCCGTGCACACCGCTTTGTCCACAGTCTGAAAGTATTTTACAATTAAGTGACAATATTTTCAACCTTAGTGTAGTCTTTTATTGAAAGAATTGTAGTAGCTGTATCCATAGGCAGTGGCTTGGTTCTGCTCCTGCATTGCTGACGTAAATGGGCGATGGTAACCTCTCACTATCAGACCGCACGCTTGTCTGCTTACAAAAAAAAGACTATTTTCTAGTTAACAAATTTCAACATTTTTTTTCAAAAACTCAGATAGTATATAAGTAGATTAGGAATCCATTAACATCGATAGTGGATTCCTTTGTCTGCCTTAAATCTTTGGAAAAAAAATCTCAACTAATAAACAAATGTAAAACATCGAGGTCCCATTCGGATTAGCTGTACCGTGGTCAACCGAACACTCAACAATACTTTAAAAAAAGACCGCTGAATAAAATAATGTGCAATGAGTAATTTGAATTGTAAATCTCGATTCTCAAGGTGGCGGTCTATGCTCATTGATAACTCAAAGATACACTGCTATTTTACACTACCGCAAATAAACAGATAACTTATGAAGTAGAGAAAACAACAGATTTTATACCCGTAATCAAAATATTGTCAGCAAGAAATGCATTATACCTACAGCATCAGAACAAAGCGACAATAACCAGGCAACCGTATTACTGGTACAATTTTTAATCAGCACTCACTTTCACAGCAAACACACTCACTTTTTTTAGTAATAAAATATGACAACTGTCTAGCCGAAAAATACTTTACCATTAAGTCCATTACTTTATTAACGAGTAATTAAAGTTGCCGTCACTTAAACTACAAATACGTGAATTTATTCAACCATGCTCAGGACTACAATGTACATACATATTATATTCGTATAAATAGATTATCTGAAACAAAAGTCCGTCGTACGTATATGAGTCGACTATTATCAAAGGCGGCAATCTGACTTTTGGACAATGATTGGTAAATCGGAAAAACGAATTATTGACTTTGTATTTCATTGGCAGTCACAAAACTCTTCGGAACGACATCTTAGATAAATAACAGGTTAACTATTAACCTTTATTTAATGCAGGTTTTGAACCGTATTCTTTGAAGGAGACCATTATATTCAAATAAATCTGTATTGACATATCAATAAATTTTTTTTGTCCAAATGTACAGATTGCCGCCTTTGATAATAGACGACTCATATAAAGGATAGGAAATGAAACTTACGTCTGTGGGTGGCTGCCGCATTGTGAGCGCGCAGCCAGTCCGCGCGGCCGATCATCGCCTTACCATCGACGCTGCCAAGCGCCAACCCGCAACTGTAATAAAAATTATATCATTTGTTTTGGTGTTTGCTCATACATTTTGCATTTATAGTAACATGGATCTTGTGACTGGTGGTAGGACCTCTTGTGGGTCCGTGCGGGTAGGTACCACCACCCTGCCTATTTTTGCCGTGAAGTAGTAATACGTTTCGGTTCGAAGGGTGGGGCAGCCGTTGTAACTGAACTTGAGACCTTAGAACTGATATCTCAAGGTGGGTGGCGCATTTACGTCGTAGATGTCTATGGGCTCCAGTAACCACTCAACACCAAGTGGGCTGTGAGCTCGTCCAACCACCTAAGCAATAAAAAATAAATAAATAAAAAACATACGATTCCACTTCAAAGTAATCTATATCGTCGAATGCAACATGTGAAAACTATGACTATTTTAAAAGTCATTCAGTTTCTGATATAATTATACACTAGCAGATGACAGAGCTTTGCTCGTTCTTCTTTTTTTTGATAAATTGTGTTTTTTAGAAATTATATTTAAATACGAATTACAACATATTGATAAAATGATGAAATATGAATAATAATTTTCGATCTTACCGACAGAATAATAAAAAAAAAATGAACTGGTTATTTAAAGAAAAAATCAAAATTATCGATAAAGTTTATTATTGAAAACACGAATAAAACAGCATTTTCTGCAAAATAAAACGTAGCTAAATCGATTTATCGCCCCCGAAATCCCCTGTATACAAAATTTTAAAATCCTGTATATTAAAAGCGTTGGAGCCGTTTCCGAGATTCAGATTTATATACAAGAATTGCTCGTTTAAAGATATAAAATAAGGTAAATAATCTGACAACTTTCGAATGAACCGTTGTTTTTCCGCAACACAGATATTGTATTCATGCGTTCAATCGTGTTTGTATTTTGTAAAGTTGTAAATTTTATATCAGGGCGAGCTACCAGCGATAATCTGTGCGTAAATTTTTTTCAACCTAAGAGTAAATAAATATTACTGTCGTTAGTCACAGTGATACGTGGCTGTATTTCTCTAGAATAGATGACAGCGAACCTTAATAAATCTGATCTTATTCATATTTCCAAACGAAATATTTGTACCTTTTAATATAATACACGAGAAAGCGAATAATTTAACCTTTGAACTTTGTTATTCAAGCGCTAACTATAACAAACGATTCAGTAATGAATGGAATCAAAAAAGGAATGTCTTTTTTTTTTGGTTCTGAGCTTATGATGGTTGAATTTTAGCTCTAATGAACGGAACTTATATTTTAATAAAAGATGTGTGGTTCGTGCGACACCGGATAGAAACGAAGTTCATTATTATAAAAATATTAATTTTATGTTCTATTCGAGGTACAAAGAAACTAAAACTCCAGTTTTATTGGTGGGTTGTTGCGAAACCTCCAAGTTTCGGTCATTCGGTAACGTGCGAACTTGTTGTGGTACACTTCATTCACAGATGTTTGCATAAGAGCTAGTGTATTGCGCAAACGAACGCTCTGAGATCGTGGTCAATGAATGATAAAAAAATATGTTATTTTTTGTACGTTATTACAAAGTTAAGTCGTACACTGCGTGAATTACTAATTTGTACGTTATTATAAAGTTAAGTTGTACACTGTGTGCATTACTAACAAAAATCTCACGTTACGGACGTTTTTTCCCGGTTAGGGTAACCCTCCGCAACGTCCCATAAAGAACGTCGTTCCAACAAGAATAGTATATAAAAATAATGTTTTTAATCGTTTTTTTCCTTACGTATTCGCTAATAGCATCGATGGGCTACTGTAGGTTCCCCGGGTTAGTAGTGTAGTAGTTAGCTCACGGGGCCCAACATGTACAATTTGCTAACACTAGCCCTGACAAGCAAAATGATTCGCTGAATTTACTACACTGGGAAACAGTGGAGTGTGTACGTACAGCACTTTTAATTTCCAACATTTTCAAACAATCATAATCACCACTATACAATCGGAAGGTGACTTTAAAAAAAATATTTTTATATTTCTTAGTACAAGGCTAAAAACAACTGCAGAGGGCAATCCATGCTAAATACACCCTTTGCATATTTAATTCGCTGGGTAAAGACAAAACGTTTGCCGCATTGTATCCGAAACACGGGCTTCCCGATGCCACAGTTTTATCGAATATGCAAACATCGAGGAGCTCGTACAACAAAAGACCAGATTCGAATTTAGTTTGTATGGATATTTGTAGAAAGTTACGCTGTTTATAACTCTATTCTCATACAGTATTTTCGTAATTGAATTGCTTAGTTGGGTGGACGAGCTTCAACCGGTTTGGTGTTAATTGGTTACCAGAGTACATGTACATAATAACGTAAATTCCGCCACGTACCTAGAGATATCAGTTCTAAAATCTCAACTTTTATAGTACAACGGCTGCCCCATCCTTCGAATCAGAACGTATTACTGCTTCACGGCAAAAATAGGCAGGGTGATGGTACCTACGCGTGCACACAAGAGACTTAAAGAGAACAGACTTCATAGAACATACCCGAGGCGAGAAATGCAAAAGTGAATTATGATATACAGGTCGTCCCATAAAGAATGGATAATCCTGAAAAACCTCATAATAGAGCTATTGGGGACACAAAATAAAAAATAAAAAAGTTCTGCGGTAGTACCCAAATTACGTATTTAAAAAAAAAGTTGATTTTATCCATACTGCTGTGCGTTTCTGGTATATACAACGGCTACAAATAAATGAAATCCATAGGTTTTTTGTTGTTATGATATTCTACATGGACTATTCTAAGGAATATGCAGGAAATCGTAGGAATAGCTAGTGTATTTTTTTATAAAAGTTAATCTGAACTTAAATTTTAATCCTGAAATTTGGTATTCTTTCTTTATTTTTATTTTTAGTCTCCAATAGCTCTACTATGAGGTGTTTCAGGATTATCCATTCTTTCTGAGATACCCTGTATAGACCTTAGAATGAGACATAAAAGAAATAAACATTTAACGGTATTTTGTCTTCAAATAAAGATTAATTAGTTTTTAATAACAAATCTATACTTAATATTATAAAGAGGAAAGATTTGTTTGTTTGTTTGTTTCGAATAGGCTCCGAAACTACTGGACCGATTTGAAAAATTCTTTTTCCATTAGAAGCCGACATTGTCCCTGATGAACATAGGCTACATTTTTGTTTTTTTTTATTTATTTTTTTTGGTTTCATGTGTGTTTTAATGTTTCCGAAGCGAAGTGAGGACGGGTCGCTAGTATTATAATAAAAAAGACGTGTGGCACTCGGAGACTGCCGCGGTAAAGCTATTGCATAGCATTTTTTATCAACTTATGCAATTATAAATCGACAATAATAATTTAATATTAAAACAACAATAAAATAAGATCCGGCGAGAAACTCAGTGGGCTAACTTTCAATGAATCTGCTACATTGTTAGTATTCCACTTTGACCGCGCACTCACTAGAGGGCGCTACATGAGATAGAGACACGCCTTTGGATGCTGGTTCTAACTCTCATTCGCCCAGAATCAACGGTTTAGCTAGTTTATTTTTAATGCCACTCCAATCACTGAATCAGTAGTAGGAGTAGTAATAAAATTCTTCGACTAAGCGATAGAAAATGGCACGCCCAACGCATTGTAATGTGATATAATTTTCCATATCGGCGACAAACGGAATTGTAAAATAGAAATGGCGCTATATAAAATAGAGATGGCGCTTGACGCAAAAGCTGAATCGCGCTATCGTTGTGTTACCCACGAAATTATATCACATATTTTGATAGTACATAAATCGGTTTTTAGACTTCTTACTTTAAATACTACACAACCGCAACGTGTGAATGTGTTGAACGCGAACTACATAGTAGGCGTAGTGAGGGGTGGAAGGTTTTTTTCGTTACGGAATTTCATGATTCCGCTCTCAAGCCGCGCTCAAGGCCCGCGATAAAATCTATGCAATAGCTTAAAAATATTTCGTAACTCAGTTGTCGTATACTCTTGTCAGAGCGATTGTGATCGTCATTCAGTATCGGTGCTGTGGGCAGATATTATGCGCATCACGAGCAATCGCCACTTCTCCCGGTTTGAGGTGAGCTTGGTACACTCATGCAAACAACCGCCAACTGCCGACTTGACTTGGTCCATCGCATGGGCAACCTTCCACGCGGTCTGGTGCCTATTAAGGAAGCAACATTTAAACGCAACCTAAAATTCGTAGTTTTATTTTCACGTTATTTAGAAAAGTGAGTAGGTCGTTATGGATAATAATAATTTAGGGCTGCGTTAAATACAATGTCCCAGAGTAAAGTTAGGTAATCCCTGGTGACAGCTTAGTTAACAACAGAGGAAATGATCAATTACTTTACCCATATCAAAGTCAAATAACTCATTCTCCTAAATTATATACTAAACGCTATTTTTGCAATGATTTTTAAACAATTCACTTTTAATGCGTCTAAAGAAGAAATTTTAACTGGTTATTAATAAAATGTCGTTTAAACAAAATATTTAGTCTTCGATAGTTAAAAGTGACATGATATGTTGCTGTATACTACAAGTATCTGTGCGTGTACTTATTTTTTTGTGTACATGCATGTATATATGTACATAATAAATCAAACAATTTTACTAATAATTTGTATACTATCGCACACCTTGGGACGGAGATTAAGGCTGGCCATACAACATAGTAAAAAACGTCACTTCCAGATCCCAAGGCAGCATACCAACACACAACAAACACACGCAATCACATACGAGACAGTAGGTTCGCAAGAGTATACCGTTACCGGTCATCAAGGCACTATAGAGCCCTATGCGAAATACGAACGAACGGGGTCGTCGTACCCCCTTACAGGGGCACGGAGAGAGCCTCGGGGCGAACCCCGCTCCCCATGCAGAGGCTCCGTGCAACTCAGGGTAGGGGTGAGATATTGCAGGGTTGCACTGAGGGGAGGGATCCCATTCTCACGGATCGCTTGGAACCTCTGGGCCTGCGGAGGGACTTCGGTTCCCTCTGTATTTTGTACCGTATGTTCCATGGGGAGTGTTCTGAGGAATTGTTCGAGATGATACCGGCATCTCGTTTTTACCATCGCACCGCCCGCCACCGGAGTAGAGTTCATCCATACTACCTGGAGTCACTGCGGTCATTCACAGTGCGTTTCCAGAGGTCTTTTTTGCCACGTACCATCCGGCTATGGAATGAGCTCCCCTCCACGGTGTTTCCCGAGCGCTATGACATGTCCTTCTTCAAGCGAGGCTTGTGGAGAGTATTAAGCGGTAGGCAGCGGCTTGGCTCTGCCCCAGGCATTGCTGAAGTCCATGGGCGACGGTAACCACTCAGCATCAGGTGGGCCGTATGCTCGTCTGCCTACAAGGGCAATAAAAAAAAAACAAGGGAGGGATGGAGCCCACCACCAGCCCCATGCCGTGGCCCGCCTCTACAACTTAGAGCAGGCGCATTTTTGACCACCTGCTCTGGGCTCACAAGAAGGGGAAGAAATGAGCGGGGAGGGAACGAAGTTAAAAACACTCCACTGATAGGTGAGTGGTCCGCCCATGGGGGTAGTCCCCTAGGAGGGCAACCCAACGGTGTGGGAGAAACGATGAGTGTGGACAGCTTAGTCCCATGGAGGTGCTCATTATGAGCGCTCCCATATCACTCCGTTTAAGCCGACTATCGCACCATAGCAGGGGATTCCAGGAGCTCCCTCGGTAGCGCCCGACCATCAAGTGTCCTGGCGTGCAAGGGAGCTATGTTGTGGAGGTGCTCGTCGGCCGGCTCATACATAGTATGAGCTAACCTAACTAAACTAACCTAAGTACCTCAGGCACCGGTCACCGTCTTCGCCGAACCCGTCGCTTGCGACGAAGCACACGACGAGTAAACTAACCCAGACCCAGCCCACTGAGTTTCTCGCCGGATCTTCTCAGTGAGTCGCGTTTCCGATCCGCTGGTAGACTCTGCGAAGTACTGCTCTTGCTAGTGGAGTCGTCGTGGCCTAAAGGATAAGACGTCCGGTGCATTCGTGTGTAGCGATGCACCGGTGTTCGAATCCCGCAGGCGGGTACCAATTTTTCTAATGAAATACGTACTCAACAAATGTTCACGATTGACTTCCACGGTGAAGGAATAACATCGTGTAATAAAAATCAAACCCGTAAAATTATAATTTGCGTAATCACTGGTGGTAGGACCTCTTGGGAGTCCGCACGGGTAGGTACCACCACCCCGCCTATTTCCGCCGTGAAGCAATAATGCGTTTCGGTTCGAAGGGTGGGGTAGCCGTTGTAACTATACTGAGACCTTAGAACTTATATCTCAAGGTGGGTGGCGCATTTACGTTGTAGATGTCTATGGGCTCCAGTAACCACTTAACACCAGGTGGGCTGTGAGCTCGTCCACCTATCTAAGCAATAAATAAAAAAAAGGTTAGGAATCTGCATCTATTTTAAGCATATTTTCATCTACCCAGATTTTATTTTAGAGTCTGTGGACGGCTATTTTAGCTAACCCATCCCTTTCATAGGACAATAGAAATCTAAAATATATAATTTTAACGAACAAATTAAAAAATATATAATTCGAAATCACGAATACCACCGACCGAGTAGGTACGTCTAATTTCCTGAATATTAATTACGTTTCGGAAAAATAAAACCACATTCACTCGCACAGTCCCAAAGGCATAAAATATTAAAACTGATTCATAACTGGATAAAAAGCATTGTAATATTTTAGACATTCGTTTCATGGCGTAATTCTTTGAAACGGGTAAATAATTAATGTAAAATTGTACAAAAATCGATATGATCCGACCGTTTCGTGTATTGTGTATCATCGAACCGACGGTTTCAAAGCGAGTATATAATGATCGGATACTAAAAGCAAACGTATCAAAGGCTTGTATGCCTGATATGTCATGTCATGAAAAGGAGTTTTTAATAAGCACCTACAAGCATTAAGCATTTTTTTTATTCGTTAGATAGGTGGGCGAGCTCATGACCCACCTGATGTTAAGTGCTTACAGGAGCCCATAGACATCAACAATATAATTAAAATAAACGATGAAAAAAGAAGCTTTAACTATACATGTGAAATAGTATAGTGTTAGTAGGTAGCTTAGTTCTGTTCCTGGCATTGCTGACTTCCATGGGCGACGGTAACCAATCACCATCAGGTGGGCTGTATGCTCGTCTGCTTACAAGGGCAATAAAAAAGTATGTTCAGCGCTTTTTGTGTTATTATTTATTTTATTATGATTGCTTAGCGTGGTATGGACATGTGATGCGTAGAGAGAAGATGCATGTGACTAGAAGATGTATGAAAATAGTAGTGCAAGGTAGAGGGGGAAGAGGTCGACCGAAGAAGACATGGATTGAGTGTGTGAATGACGATATGAGAGAGAGAGGAGTGAGTGTTGAGATGACGGCTGATAGAAGAGAATGAAAGAGAAAAATTAGCTGTGCCGACCCCACCTAGTGGGATAAGGTGGAGAAAAAGAAGAAGATTATGAGTGTTCCATTAAAGTGATCCCTTAAAAAAATAATTACATCACTCACAGGCTTCCACTACTCATGAGCACCTGCAAACAGCCGTACGTGTCCATTCTCTAATCCGTGATTGAAAAGCGCTCATGTTGACGATACGTTACGAAATTCACCTCATATTAAATTAAATTCTGTAAAACTTTTAAAAAACACAAACTCGCAAAAACTGTAATACATTGTATGTATAATTCGAAATTTTCCTCCAATGATTTACCTTTGAGCGCTTCGTTAAAATTTTTAGCACGTGATGGTATTGGATTTCGACATTTTAAAAGTATATGGTTATATAAAAAGTAAATGATAGAAGAATAACTTGTTTGCCTTTAGATGGGCAGAAGCAGAGAAGAAGAAAAGTTCACGGAAGCTCGAATACCGAAACCCAAAGGATGATAGGACTACAATAACTCCAAAGTATTCATAAATTTATATTGATTTTGATTTACTGTTTGTTTATTGATCGATTTGTGAACGAGCTCACGGCCAACTTAATTTAAAAGGTTACCGGAGCCCATAATCATTATTACGTAAATGCTACCACCCACGCTTTAAATGTGAGCTCGAAATCTTAAATTTTCTTGTATTACAGATATCCCACATTTCAAACAGAAACGGCACGTGATCGCGGCAAAAAATTAAAAATGGTGATAGCTTAAAAAACGATTTAACGCCTTACGTCAAGTTAAAACTATGCAGGCACAAATCTGAATATTAAATAAACTGAACTACTTTGATTGGGAATAATTTCGTCACCTCCTCAGAATGGGGTTGCTTTGGACTGTAGATTTAATCCACAGTAAGACTCAGCTCATTTTATACGCTATACATAATCTCTTCCAGCAGACCAAAAAGTCTATGCTGGTAATTTCAATTCACTCAAAAAAAAAAAGAAAGGAAGGCCTTATTAGATTAAAAAAAAAGGCTTTTTCTGATTAACTACCGAACAGTCTATATTCATTAAGAAATTTCAACCTTAATTTTGTAGATGTCATTTGGGAGTCAAGCATCGAAGCTCTTAAGCACATATTCTGTATTTCATAATGATCGCTGAGATATTCGATAAGCAATAGTGTACGTAAAATACGTAATTTAAAAAAACACAGCATTTAAATCAGTCAAATTTAAAGTCAGTCCGCACTCTATAATAATACAATTCAATATTGACGGAAACTAAATATATAAAATCCATACAAATTCAATACCCATTGAAAAAGGTTTACATTTCAAAACAAAGACCTAAAACAAATAAGGGAAGCAGTTTTTTAGAAGTGATGGCGTTTTAGTAAAGAGTTGATTACACGTAGAAGGGGGGCCTATAAACGATCGTGGCTTTGTTCATTGGCTATTCGAGCTCTTGTTTATTCAGGTCACTCCTGATGGACAAGCCGTGTGGATTTTGAGTTAAATTGCGAACTATCTGACCCGCTTTGTGAATATAAATTCGAAAGTTTCCAGTCTAAACATCGTTCGTGAAATTTTAAATTAATTGCGTTTGAAAACAGAATATTCGGTAGTTTGTATTGAGTTCGATTTCAAACATTAAATGTTCATTTATTATAAAATGATGCTAAAGCATTCTTAAGAAATCCAAAATCAAATTCTACTGACGATTTCTAGACAAAATTAAATGTTTGTTTTTGTTTTTTTTTTTTTTTTTTTTTTTTTATTGCCCTTGTAGGCAGACGAGCATACGGCCCACCTGATGGTGAGTGGTTACCGTCGCCCATGGACTTCAGCAATGCCAGGGGCAGAGCCAAGCCGCTGCCTACCGTTTAATACTCTCCACAAGCCTCGTTTGAAGAAGGACATGTCATAGCGCTCGGGAAACACCGTGGAGGGGAGCTNAGGAATAACACTGGCTCTCCAACCCACACGCCGGAACACAGCTAGGCTATTTGGCGGCGGACTCTAGTTGGAGGGTGGTCGCCAGCCAGTCGGACAAGTCCTACCACCGATTATGTATTCGGCTCCCGTTTTGCACCACCCAGGGGTCACTTGTAGGGAATCGCGGGTAAAACCTACGGAAGCGGGAAGCAATCGACCCCCAATTTGTGTGTTGAATAGTCAATTATTATAAGTACACAAAAACATTCGTTGTTGATGTGATTATTAATTGGTTCTAAGCTGTAATAAGTGACCCTAAGTACTGAGTAGTGATAACTTTCTAATATGTCTCGTTTCAATTTGAGCCTCTCCTTTATCTTATGCTTAGTGACACTGACCACTGCAATACGGAGTCCAAGTTCCAAATACCGATTCATTATCAAGTAGATATTCAGTATCTTAATAAAAATATTTTGTATCCAAGATTTAGGTGTTTGTTTTTTATGTCGTACTAGCTGACCCGGCAGACTTCGTAGTGCCTCAATCGACAAATAAAAGACCTAAAGTTTTGTATAAAATAAACTTAAAACAAACAAACCGAATCCGTCCTACGGGGGACACATCAGAGGAAAAACAAAATTGTTATTTTTATTTAATTCCGAGCACTTTCATATTTATTATCTACCTTTTAAACCTTCTCTGGACTTCCACAAATAATTCAAGACCAAAATTAGCCAAATCGGTCCAGCCGTTCTCGAGTTTTAGCGAGACTAACGAACAGCAATTCATTTTTATATATATAGATAAACATACGACCAACGACCACAACTTGAAAGTCTTGGCTTGGTTCCGTTATATGTGAAACGTTTATTGAAAGAAGAAAAACAGTGACTTCTCCAATAGTTCGTAGTTTTCGTCCTATCACGACGGTATCGTGTCCGAGTCTCGAATAACTTGGAAAATAAACTCCGAACAAATGATATCGACGTATGTAGTAAGCGTTTTTGGTCTGATATCACTGACTTTTGATGTTGAAATTTTATAAAAGGCTCATTCAAAATTTAATTGAGTAGGCCCGTATTCTAAGCGCTTAAACGTTAAATTTGTTGGAACAACTACGAATTTCACCCCCATCTAAACAGAGCTCTGAAACGCGAAATCTTAATAAGCTTGCTCACGGCTAATTAACTCGGTTCCGCCCTCTTCTGAGAGCTCCTTAAATTAGTATCTGTTTAAATTGTTACTGTAATTTTCACTGAGAGGTCAAATCGTAAAGATTTTAGTTGCCAACCGCTAACAATGAAACAAAAGTTTATTTCCGTCCAGCATTCACTGTATAAAAACAATACGAAACAAAAATTGTATCAAACAATTCCACAAAAGCTTAATGTCTTATAAAAGACTTGTTGTTTCGAATCTCCGAAGACCACGCGTCAATAACACACTCTCTTATATCGCTCCTGATGTGATTTGTTCTGAGACTAATACCGCTATGTGATTTATAACTATTCGATTGACTACAAAGTATTTTTGTGATTGTATTTGTACCGATGTTTCAAAGCGATGTTTTCAAATTAAAAATATGTGGTACGACGACCGTCGATTCTGTTTATTGAAAATAAAACTTTTTTAGCATCGTTGTGAATAAAACTCGAAAAAAGGCTAACTAGCAATAGACAAACAAACACATTTGTAGGACTTAGTCTGCAAGATAATGAGGCTCTGAAATACTTATTTTATACTTTATTCTTTACTAGCGACCCGCCCTCGCTTCGGTTCGGAAACTGTAATTTACTATTGATTTCTCCACTATTTAATGGATTATTATACATATAAAACTGCCTCTTCAATCACTCTATCTATTAAAAAAAACCGCATCAAAATCCATTGCTTAGTTTTAAAGAATTAAGCATACATAGGGACAGACAGATGTAGGGACAGAGAAAGCGACTTTGTTTTATACTATGTAGTAATATTAAAGCATTTGAACTAATGTATTAAGGTGGGCGACGAAATTATTGTATCTCTATGCCCTGATAAGCCGGTCTACCATATTAATTTCAATTTATTCACATAATATATATAAGTATGTATTTCACTAGAAAAATTGGTACCGGCCTTCGAAACTCTCGTCGCTCGGTACGAGCACATCGACTATCACACCTTTTTTTTTTATCGCCCTTGTAGACAGACGAGCACACGGCCCACCTGATGGTGAGTGGTTACCGTCGCCCATGGACTTCAGCAATGCCTGGGGCAGAGCCAAGCCGCTGCCTACCACTAAGCCTACACCCACACCTTTTAAACAACGAGGATTTCACAGCCCACCTGGTGTTTAGTGGTTACTGGAGCCCATAGACATTTACAACGCAAATGCGCCACCCACCTTTAGATATAAGTTCTAAGGTCTCAGTATAGTTACAACGGCTGCCCCACCTTTCAAGCCGAAACGCATTACTGCTTCACGGCAGAAATACCACCAGTAATTACGCAAAATATAATTTTGCGGGTTTGATTTTTATTACACGATGTTATTCCTTCACCGTGAAATCCGATCGTGAACATTTGTTAAGTACATATTTCATTAGAAAAATTGGTACCCGCCTGCCGGATTCGAACACCGGTGCATCGCTAGATACGAATGCACCGGACGTCTTATCCTTTAGGCCACGACAACTTTATTTTAAAACACAGTAATAATGCACAGGCCCTACATGAGATCGTAATAAAATAAGACATTAGAATATTATGTACCCATCTTAATTAGATTTCACATACTTTAGGTTTAGCCTTAAACTTAGTTGGTTTTAGTAGTATTGTAACCGCATCGCTAGATTATTAGATAATATAAGTCAATACTTATATTATTGTAGTCAATACTTATAATATTATTGTCAAAATTTGTTTCAGTATAACTGTATGGTGAGACTCGAAAAATAAAAACAATGATTGTCTTCAAATTCATTAACACTGAATAAGTATTCTCTAAGTATTTAAAATAAAACTTACAGCTTAGTTTTTTTATTTCGTTTATTCCTTAACTATCAGATCACTCCCACTATTCATTATTATACTATATATAAATCTTTTAGTTTGCACTCGTGTTTGAAGAGAAATCAACTAAGATTTTGAATAATTTATACTCACATCTCACAATCTATTAGATAAAGTAAGAGACATCTCCTACCTCAAAGAAAAATGACGGTAGCCCTATCAGTAATTTTTTTAACATAAATGAGCATCTGCTGTTCCTCTAGTGTAAAGTGTTATCCTCCTACATCGCAACATAAATACCACTAAAATAATTAGAATTTCCAAAATAGCTTATTTCTTGAACGGCTACTGAAAAACAAGTCGAAGCTTATTCTATCAGGCGTGCTTAGCATTGTAAATATCTACTCATGATAATGCTCAAGAAATAGAAATAAAACTTGTTTGTAGCCGATCAGCAAATAAGGGAGAGTAAACAAATATATAAATCATGTTTATTTGTCTACATCCATAAATTAAGGATGAAAAACAAGTCGATTCCGAACAGAAATCTGAGACAAAGCATTTTTTCTACAGTTCTATTTACAAAAACAAATTACTAACGCTAAAAATTTGGACCTTTGCATTTCTCGAGTGATACGCATTCTACGGACTGGACCAATTAAAAAATAAAACCTCTAACATGAACTAGAAGCTAAAAAATATCACAAAAAAAATTTTTTGATTTTATTAGAAAGCAGATATCTGGAAAAAATTATTAAAAAAACAAACCTAAGCTATACGGACTGCTGATACGGACCAATTTAATTATTAAAAAAATTGTCTTTTTCTTCTTTTTGTGTTCACTTTCATATAAAATACAAAAACTTATATATTTTAATTGTCACTTCTTTCAAAATCGTTTTATGCTGATTCTTGTGGTTGTTTTTGTTTTGTCTTGGAGTATCAACGTAGGGCGGACGAGCTCACGGCCCACCTAAGGTTAATTGGTTACCCCAGCCCATACACATTTACAATGTAAATTCCGCCACCTACCTTGAGACATGAGTTCTTACAGGGCCAACCGAAACGCATTACTGCTTAGCGATAAAATAGGCAGGGCGGTGGTACCTACCCGCGCGGACTCACAAAAGGTCCTACAACCAGTGATTACGCAAATTATAATTTTGCTGTTTTGATTTTTAATACTCGAAGTTGTTCCTTCACCGTGGAAGTCAATCGTGAACATTAGTTAAGTACGTATTTCATTACAAAAATTGGTACTTGCCTGCGGGATTCGAGCACCGTTGCAAGGCAAGATACGAAAGCACCGTCTTATCCTTTAGGCTACGAAGACTTTAAATGATGTGACTCATTATGCGATTAATTATTAAAAAAATGCTATCCTAAAAATGACGGCTGAATAATGTTATAGTTACTGATTCCAATATTGAATATTGAATTCGAAAAGTCAAAATCATAGATATCGGACCTTAAATCTATCCAGAATTATTAAGTAGCACAGTGATCCTACAGGCTAGACAAAAATTTCATTTGGAAATTTAAGAACACTCTGCCATCTTTGAAAACTGCTTTAATGTAAGAATATTGAATGTTTATTATTGAATATTTTATTTCCCTACAAGAAGCTGTTAAAAGCCTATTTACATATTCACGAATTCGGTATCCATTCAAGTGTAATACGAAGGGATTTGATTGATAGTTTCCCTGTTGCTTAGTCACGATGGTTTCCATTGTGTGGCGGCCAAAATGCTCATAAATACATTTATTATGATAACAATTCATAGACGATAAATCTAAGGAATCTTATTATATATTCAAACTCAGTCGTTCCAATGTACAAGAGCGTTTTTAGTTCGGTGAATCTAGAATAACTCCTCGAGGTTACTAGTATAGGTAGGAGAAAAAAAAGGTCCAAAGATTTTATATTCTCTATTCGATCATTTCCAAGATATGACCTTTTTTAGTGATTACTTGTGGAATGTCACAGCGTGATTGCCACCGTTCACTTTGAGGCATGCAATCAAGGCTATAGTTTTCACAAGGACAAAGGCTGTCCTTCAAAGCGTGAAGCAAAACTGAGTAAATTCAAAACACGACCCACCCCTATTAACAAGCATTTATCAAATAGGCTATTTATTAGAAGAGCTATTTATCTTAGTAAGATTAATTTATTGAAAGAAACTAAAAAGTTTTATTTTCAGCATCGGATACTAATATCACTAATAGAGCTAACATTTTACTATGTACTTTAGCTAACTATTTTTTAACCTTCAAAGATGCAATATTTCGAAATTGGCTATTCGTCTATATTTGTGAAGTTATTAAAATAAATCAAATACTAAAACAAAGATACGTGACATTAGTCCCTCTCCAGGTATTACTGATAGCTTCATTCTAGTTAATTCATAGTCGATTTAGTTATATTAATAATAGAGATTAGTGGACGCGCGCACACACATATATAATACAATTGGTATGGATCGATTTAACAATGAATGTGGAAGTATTTAGAGGAAGAGGTAAACCTAAGAAGAAATGGATGGATTGCGTGAAAGACGATATGTGTAAAAGGGAAGTGAGCGAAGAAATTGTATATGATAGAGGAGTATGGAAGGAGAAAACATATTGCGCCGACCCCAGGTGACTGGGAGAAGGGCAGGAGAATTATGGTGTGGATCGATTACTCCTTCAGAGGCGACACATGTGATCACTTGTCCTAGTCTTATCCATGCGATAACTTTTTAATTCCCTTAACCGCCGTATCCATTTAATTTTCTCATCATAAACATTAATCGGAATATAACTGTGTATAACTTGTAGTACTCATTTGGCAGATAATAGTTAATGGTCGAATAACTCGGCTAACGACTAAGTCCCGGCCAGGAAACCCAAGCTGGCCGTTAAGCTGTGAAGTTCCAGCAATCTGTTATGACTTGAATTGTTACAAACTGCAGACATAATGTACTATATATCTTTAGTTTATTTATCGGTACTGCAGACATATTCTATTTATATGGCTCGAACTGTTATTTATTACCTATCGAATATCAAATCGAAAATATACCTCCTTTTCCAATTTACATGCAAATGTTTGTAGTTTCTTCTGTGTCGAAGATTTTATTATTACTGGTAAAGTAGACGTATTATTGAAATTACTGAATTCGTTACGAAAAGAGCCATGTCTATGTTATAAATAAGTTTTGTATTGTAAAATAGTTTTGTCACGGACGGCATTCAAATGGTGCAAAGGGAATTTTATTAAACGGGTCTTTATAACAACGTGGAGCTTCACTAAGTGTATGGAACATTAGCTCTTTGTCTGAATAGAGGTACTAATATTTCGTAAAATTAGTAGTAGTAAAATTGAAATTAATATTGCCAAAAATCTACGTAAATATAAGCAGCTCAGATCTAAAATATTAAATAAAATTAAGTAAATGTGGGTAAAATAAATGCATTAACCTCCTCGCAACTAACGAAGACCTATTATTATCTTCTGTCAGACTGCTCAAATCTATCTGTCTCAGAGTATTTACATAATCAAGCTACGTCTTCAATCAAAGATAATTGAAGCATTTTCAGCATTCATTTCTTTAGATTAAAAGACAGAGAATTGTAGATTGGATTAAAATCATTGAGACCTTTTGAAAGGTATCAAGTTCGTTAAAAACTAATTAAATTCTATCCTCCGATCGTGAATTCTCGTGAAAGGTCCAATGAAGAAAATGGCGGACGCAATGGAAAAGGTTTAAGGTTTCATTGTAACAACTTTTTAAGACATTTTGAGATAGGGCTTTCTGTAGTTCTAGAAAATGTAGAGGTTCCTGACTGTTTTTTTTTTAATTATTAAGCAACCTGATAAAGTTATCAGGTGTAATTCACGGAGGCAAATGTACGGGTGGAAAGCTGGTTAATTCTTATTATTCTCCGTATATTAGTATCCGCATTCGTATATCATATATGTTGATCGACAAAAAGAAACAGAAAAAGAAATTGGTAATGTACATATAACTAAAGCACGTAATAATTTAATCATTTTTGTTTGATAGTTCGCCTCGTCGAGCTGTAGCTTGAAAACAAACTCTTTTTAATCAACATTTTCTATACTAATATTATAAAGAGGAAAGATTTGTTTGTTTGTTTGTATTGAATAGGCTCCGAAACTACTGAACCGATTTGAAAAATTCTTTCACTGTTTGGAAGCTACCCTATTCCCGAGTGATATAGGCTATAATCTTTTTTGGAAAAAATAGGGACCCTTACTAAAACTCCAATAATGTAACCCAAGGTGTAAAAAAAATATCTAAAATATTCTTTACATCGCGTGCCCTGCGAAAACTATTGACGATAAAATAAAATAATATACTACGACTTTGTAGAAGACATTATTAATTACAAAAAGTGTCACGACAGCGTATGTCTAAATATTATAGTTATGACGCATTAAGTGTTCTTTTATTTAAAAAAATAAAACAACGTCAAATATCGTTGAAATTTTTGTTAAAGACCCGAGCGGAGCCGGAGCGGGCCGGTAGTTTAGAATAAAGATACAGATTATACTTATACTAAATAGTGAACAACAGCGGGCGTAATATTATGGATGCATTATGTAATTCGTTTGTGGTACTGGGCTGGTCAACTTTTTGTCGACCACCTTTTAGTAAATTGGCCCAAATCGAGAGAGGCTTATGTTCAGCTGGGCAAGTATGGGCTAATGATGATAATTCATACTAGTGAATTCCAACAACACTTCGTTGTGATCGTCATTAAATTTATGAACTTATTTTTACTACGGCTGACCAAACCTGCTTTATCATACTATGTCAAAAACCTATCCTGAAGTATAATAAAAAGTGGGGAAAAAAATCTGAATATAATACAAAGCTATATACCTACAGATTAGTATTTCTATAGAGTCAAAAAATACAATCCAACTACGAAATGATAATAACACTTCGCGTAGTCAAACAGTAACGAGCTTACTGCGAGAGTTCACGTAAAATTTAAATTCTTGAAATCTCCAATATCGAATAACCAAATTCAATAAACTTTAACGATGATCAAAGAACCATTTGCGAAAAAGGTTTCAAAGGTAATCGCGAAGGCCTCGAAGGGCTACTCGTAAAATCTAAATGTTTCAATAACAAAACGTGCCGTCTGTTATCACAGTAGTGCTGTACTTGAGTGGCTGTTTCAACGCTTGTGCCCGCCTATTTTATCTCAAGATTATCTTAATGAGACCTTAGTAATGAGGTACTGAGTTTCAGAACTAAAGATTCCTTCACCCTGTCGAAATCCAATATCGTTTCACGTTTGTTGCCATTCTAATTTTGTGCGTTAGTGGATTTTGATTTGCATTGATTTTAGCAGACTGTACAGTTTCAGAAAGTTCATTAACCCTGTACGTTTGGCGTTTTAACGCTTTAATGTCACGTCATATCGGATCCTCTCGATCCACTAACGGTGCTTCTAGAGTCTGCACCTCAAGCACCGGTCATCGTTCTCGTCGAACCCGTCGCTTGCGACGAAGGGCTCGACGAGTAAATTAACCCTCAGACACAGCCCACTGAGTTTCTCGCCGGATCTTCTCAGTGGGTCGCGTTTCCGATCCGGTGGTAGATACTGCGAAGCACGGCTCTTGCTAGAGTTCGTGTTAGCAACGTCGTCAGGTTTGAGCTCTGTGAGCTCACCTACTAGTTAAGGTTACGCTAATATAGCCTCTCAAGGCTCTCAGCTTAGGTAGGAAAAAAAAAAAAAAACAAAAAGCTTTAATGTTTATTTACTAGCGAGAAAACAATTAATTTTAGTAATCAATAGATCAACAAACACATATAATAAGAAACATCCGAAGCACGGACCACCTGACTAACTGATCCGCGTAGTTTTTGGGTATCAATAGCACTAGGCGCCAATCTAATTTGCGGCAGAAATTTATTGTGCAACCTGTGACCTTTATTGTTATAGAAAGGTACACTGTGTGCACACTTCACGTGAATTTTAATTTAAATAACACGGATTTCTTCCTAAATGATTAAAACTTCCTGTAGAAACTTCTAAAGGTTATTACAGTTTGTTGGGTTTCTCAAACTTTCCGTGTGCCCAACATTGATCAGAATCTCCGAGTAACAAATTTTTCATTCATTAAAACTTATAACAATGCTTACTATAATATTTAACAAGCATTACGAAAAAAAAATTGATTTAAACTTTAAACTAATTAGTAAAGTAATATTACATTTAAAGCAAATTAAAATATATTCCTCGAAACACCGTGAAATTAAATGGACATTCTAAATACCGATTTAATCGAGTCTCTTAAAAAATGACCCATTTGAAAAGATTTATCAAATTAGCCAATGGACACTGACGGTATATAAACAATTATGTATGTGATCAGCTTTATTCGTAGATAAGTTTATGTGTGATGAATTACTCAGATAAATGAATAATTATTCTTTCTAGTTCCAGATTTAAAACGAACAATTCAGTCCATAATATTTTGACTACTATTTTACTAAATGAATTCACTTATTAAACTCTATTACCACGAATTAATAAAATAAAATAATTTCAAACAACAACCGATGAAAAGATTTATTAATTTGATCGTTTACAACATTGCTAATGATGCAGATTATTCTCTTTCTCAATAAAACAAAAACGTTATTCATATCTCATTTTTCAATATGAATTTATTTATTGTCCTGAATTACAAACTAATATGTACCTTTCAAATGTTTCATTGCTTGTATTATTGAAAAAGCTTTTGTATTTGACTGTATTAACAAACAATGTGTCTGAATAAGGTATAACTTTCAGGGTAATGTGATGTGCTTTTATTCATCCAATGATATGTTTACTTACAAAGGCTTTTAAATTAGCATTGAAACACATCCTTATTTTCTTACTTTGTACAACTTTTGATGATGATTTTTTTTATTATTGTGGAATGGTAAAAATTTTTGAAAGAGCAACGGGCTCGATTATCATGATAAAAACTGCAGTATTTGAATTTTGAAAATCAAATTCCCTTATCAATTATCGAACCTGTTAATTGAGACTCGCACATGGGGACGCAAGCTGATATTTAATTACATCATTAAAAAAGCGTAGTACTACAAATGGGTAAAACTAATCAACGAAAATATTTTTTACTGGTGGTAGGAGCTCGCGTGAGTCCGCATGGGTAGGTACTACCACCCCGCCTATTTCTGCCGTGAAGCAGTAATGCGTTTCGGCTTGAAGGGTGGGGCAGCTATACTGACTCAATATTGAGACCTTAGAACTCATGTCTCAGAGTGGGTGGCAGCATTTGCGTTTTAGATGTCTATAAGCTACAGTTACCACTTAACACCAGGTGGGCTGTGCGCTCGTCTATCTAAGCAATAAATAAAAAAACTGATTGGAAATAGGTAAACTTCAAATTAAAAAACCATGAACATGAATCGTTTTAACGTCATCCGACGAATTATTTGTTCCGACGACGTCAATGCTTAAAAACGCGATACCGATTACATAACAACACTCGTTGCAGAAGGAGGATGAAGCATCTCCTCTCAATCTCCACCAAGTGAAAAGTCTTTCTGAAAGGTATTTGGTGTTCGAGATTCAAGTATACTTGTTTTTATTCAGTACTAGCGACCCGCCCTCGCTTCGCTTCGGAAACTGTAATTTATTATTGATTTCTCCACTATTTAATGGATGTTATTATACATATAAACCTTCCTCTTCAATCACTCTATCTATTAAAAAAAACCACATCAAAATCGGTTGCGTAGTTTTAAAGATTTAAGCATACATAGGGACAGATTTAGGGACAGAGAAAGCGACTTTGTTTTATACTATGTAGTGATTACTGGTACCGATAACACATAAGAAAAAAATAGCTAGCAACTATTGAATATGGAACGTTTAATTATAATATATTATTAATATCTGTGTATTGCGTTTCAATGAAAGATTAAGCTTACATTCTGAAACTTTTAATTACACGAAAGTAACTGTGCCTTTCTGTTACGTTTTGAGACGCAATAAACTGAACTTTTTTTTAGGAAATTCTATAGTAATAGTTCAAATCCTGCGAAAGAATATAAGCTACCTTTCATCCCATTGTTGCGGACGGGTCTCTGCCCACGCTATGCAAAGTGTAGTGTACGCAGGCGATACTGTTGGCGGAAAGATTGTATTGAGTAATATTCCTCAATCAAACATTAGGTTTTAATAAACATATCACATACCAATTCACACAACGTTATCCTTGTTAGGGACACTATATAGAGTCGGTAGAATACAGTCTATACAGGATGCGATTTTTTAGTTAGTGCGATCTTTATCTGAAAATAGTAAAATGTATCTACTACAGTATTTTCTACGATTATATATATTTTCGAACTATAATAATATTCATACTAATAATATGTATAAAAGAACGTAGCTACAGTACCTGTGTCCAATTCAATTTAAATTCAATATTTTTTGTTTTACGAAAACTATACCAATATGGAAGTGTTGTTTACTATTTGGACGAATTACCAAATTTTATATATAATATAGATACACTTTTCATACTAAATAAGAAACACAACGCAACCACCCTCTTTAAAATCTACAATAGAACAGACATTAGCAGATTAGAGCTACCCAATGTTAAATTAATTCAATAAGCTAGCACCTGACGTGAAATGTTAGTAAACGCAGAGCTCACGACAATACGGTCGGATCCCCCGGAGATCTGTTCCGCTCGGCTCGAAACTCGGCCACACTTGCCGGAAACACGGTTGGCCGAACACCGGCTGATACGTGTGCACCACGGATGAACAGGCGCGAATTATGAAATTCTAGGACACTTTTTTTTGCCTACCTATTCGCTGGTAGTCCTAAGGGGCTATTCCTGCTAAGCCCAGACGGGTAGGTGAGCTCACGAGCTCAACCCGAGAGAATTTGCTAACACTAGTCACTAGCCCTAGCAAGAGCAGTGCTTCGCAGAATTTACCACCGAATCGGAATCGCGATCCACTGAGAAGATCCGGCGAGAAACTCAGTGGGCTACACTTATTGATTACCTAGTACATTGCATTTTATTTAAAACAATTAAAACGGTAGGCAGCAGGATGGCTCTGCCTCTGGCATTGCTGACAATTTTTACCAATATCAATTTATTAACGGGCAGCAGTATTATTACGGAAATATTAACATACAAGCTGCCCGCACCGGTTTCGCTAGGGTCGACGGTCTCGGACGACCGTGGTGTTATATAATACGTAAGAATTGAAATTTTAATTGAGATTATATCAACCTTATGTTTCAAGTTTCGTTGTAGCGCCAATCTACCCAAACAACAGCAGTTAATAAAATGAAACTTGGCTACGTGCTCGGAGTGCAACAATGAAGCAATAAATAAAAGTATTACCACACAACGTGCATACTGCATATTAATTTTATGTACATATCTTTGGAAGTTCATACAAAGCGAGCCACTTGGGAACATCTGCTTGGTGTAATAAATAAGAAGAAACTTGAAATTTCCTTTCATAAAAGGTAAGTTCTAATAGTAAAAAAGTTCCAAATGATATCAGTTTTTTCTAATTAAGGTTTTTTATTTAGTCGACATCATTTTTGAGATATAATTTACTCTTATTCTGTACTTTGAAATTAATGTTCAAATATACGTAATATTATTTTGGAATTCCATGCTCTTTTCGGTAGGATTCTCTACTTACCTACTAGGCTGCACTAAAAGTATCGGGAATGGAATATTTCCACTGTTCCTGTCATATTAAAATCTTTTTAATTGAAAACTCCTTGGTTTTAAAAATCGAATACCATTTATTTATTTATTTAAAAAAAGATTCTCGGTCTTGTCACGAGGTTTTGTCAAACTTGTTTAGTCGTTGAGAAAATGGAATTGACTCGAGAAAATTCAAGAGCGATGATTTATTATGACTTTCGAAGTGGTTTAACACAAAAACAGTGTGTTGACCGGATGATTTCTGCATTTGGTGATGAAGCCCCATCCAAAACCACAATTTATCGCTGGTTTGCTGAGTTTCAACGTGGACGTGTCAAGCTCAGTGATGATCCCCGTCAAGGTCGTCCAAAAACTGCAGTCACCCAAGAAAACGTTGATGCTGTGCGTAAGCTGATTGAGGAAGATCGACATGTGACATACCGCGAAATTCAGGCAACTTTAGACATTGGCATGAGTCAAATACAAATAATCTTGCATGAACAATTAGGTGTAAAAAAGTTGTTTTCCCGATGGATACCGCATTCGCTCTGTGAAGAGCAAAAAGCGGCTCGCGTTACTTGGTGCGTCAGAACTCTCGAAAGATTCCACGCAGGATCCTCAAATGCTGTATACAACATTGTATCAGGTGACGAATCCTGGATATACGCGTACGAACCCGAAACAAAAAACCAGTCACGAGTTTGGGTGTTCGAAAATGAGTTAAAGCCAACAAAAATTGTTCGTTCACGGAGTGTTGCAAAAAAAATGGTGGCCACGTTTGTCTCCAAAACCGGCCATGTTACGACTATTCCTCTTGAGGGACAAAGAACGGTTAATGCAGAATGGTATGCTAGCATTTGTTTGCCACAGGTCGTTTCTGAACTCCGTAAAGAGAACTGCAACCGCCGCATCATCCTCCATCACGACAATGCGAGTTCTCACACCGCGCACAGAACAAAAGAGTTTTTAGAGCAAGAAAACATAGAATTATTAGACCATCCGCCGTACAGCCTCGACCTAAGCCCTAATGATTTCTATACTTTCCCTAAAATAAAGAATAAATTGCGTGGACAGAGATTTTCATCACCTGAAGAAGCTATGGACGCCTACAAAACGGCCATTTTGGAGACCCCAACTTCCGAATGGAATGGTTGCTTCGATGATTGGTTCCATCGTATGGAAAAATGTGTCAAATTTCGCGGAGAATACTTCGAAAAGCAATAAATACATTTTTAAATAGTAATGTTGTGTCACTTCGTTAATTCCCGAAATTTTCAGTGCCGCCCTCGTATACTCACTCATGTTATTACATAATATGCTATGATGCGATCCTGTGAATGATATGATATTTTTCTAAATATTTTTTAACAATTTCGAGACTGACTTTCACAATGGAATATTTTTTTTATTATAACACAACTAATCAATTTACTTTTGCTTATTTAAAATATTGATTTGTAGTATAGAACTTGACAATTTCATATTTATTTACTTAATTGAATTGAAAAAAAGAACTTAAGGTAGCGAACAGGGGGTAGTGATCAGATTTAAGAAACGCTCTGTAAATGCGTCATACAGCCATATTTATCGGACACATGTTTCTATGATTCGTGATTCATGAAAAATCTAGATTTCGAAGAAAATACATTTGAAATGATGCCGGTCCTTCTAGAAAAGTAACTTCAATTTCAAATATAAAATTCTCAAGATTTAACCTACATTTATTGTATTTAATAAAACGCAACACAGCTGTCGGAAAATCCACAATTTCTGCCAGTATCATGGTAACTAATGAGAAAAAAAAAGAATGTTTTATGTCTAATATTATGAAGTAAAGTGACCCCTGGAAGAAATGTCACATTACGTCCGCGCCAAATGAAGGGTCAACTAATGACGTGAACGTGTCAGAGAAATTAGGCGAAAGGACGTTTTGACCTACGTAATTTGATATACGAAATTCGTGCTCTTTAGCGACTCCCATTTAAAAATACAGGGTGTTAGAAAATCGCTTTCGAAGCAATTGTAATTCTAAAAATAGCTTAAAGGTTTTTTTCATATAATATCGATTGAACTATGTCGCGACTCAAGACTTGGTGATAATAATAATAACTGGGAACAAATCACACACGGTCATCCGACCTCAATTTAGAACTCCCTGTGCCATGGGTACTAGAGACTAATAAACATACTTATATATATTGAAATTTATACATATTTACATAGATAATGAACACCCAGACAAAGAACAAACAAACGTGTTCGTCACACAATGTTTGTCCGATGTGGAAAACGACCCTTGACGCAACAGTCAGGGCTGCTAAGTACTGCACCACCGAGTCGGTGCCAGTACAAATAGGTGCCAAATTTTAAAAGTAAATAAGTGTAGATAAACCCTCATAAAATTGCTATTCGTGGTAAGGTGGTCCACATAGGTGGATGTAATAATCTTGACTATTTCTGCCGCAAAGCATATGTTCCCTTTGAAAGAGATGTGCTGTTGCGTTAGATAACAAAGGGGAATGCCCACTCTCCATAGTGTGCTAGGCCCAAGGTGGACATCAAATATTACTATAAAAATGGACTGATTCAAATTCTTAAATGTATTAGATATCTAAAAAATATATTGAAATTGACGCCACTATTATAAAAAATATAATAAAAATAAAAAACTCGTTTTGAGGTTAATTTTCTATATAAATACCTCAAGAACTNTGCCCACTCTCCATAGTGTGCTAGGCCCAAGGTGGACATCAAATATTACTATAAAAATGGACTGATTCAAATTCTTAAATGTATTAGATATCTAAAAAATATATTGAAATTGACGCCACTATTATAAAAAATATAATAAAAATAAAAAACTCGTTTTGAGGTTAATTTTCTATATAAATACCTCAAGAACTTTTCTTTTTTTAATGCTTAAGATGTTCCTAATGTATTTTTATCCAATTGTAGTTATTAGGGTATAAAAAACACACATACTTCTTTAAATATCTATATTATTCTATATTTTCTTCATCTTCATACACAATTAGTAAATCATCTAAAAATAGCACAGGAGACCATATACACGGTTTTAAATCTCGGTCAGGTTAAAACCACAATTCACACAATGGTTTTCAGCCGTAGTATGAAACGTTATTGATAAAAGCAAAATAAATCGAAGAAAAATCAAAACACATCCATTTTGAACGCAAGCACAAGCAGCAAGCGAAGAAGTCAGATTAAAATCAGTGTTGTCAGTATAAAGAAAAATAATTACATGAAATTCATATATCGATCATTTTTTTAAATAACCGATATTGGATTTATTTCTTAATCTTTTTTTTACGAGTACACATTATATTGTATTTTTTATGTTTTTGTTTTAGTTGTACATATTTAAATAACAATACAAGTTAAGTTTTTTTTATTGCTTAGATGGGTGGACGATCTCACAGCCACCCTGGTGTTAAGTGGTTACTGGAGCCCACAAACATCTACAACGTAAATACGCCACCCACCTTGAGATATAAATTCTAAGGTCTTAAGTATAGTAACAAGTTAAAGTCCAATGGGTATGTCTTTGATGTTATTTTATGTGCTTAAAATCGATTAAAATCGATTGATTAATGATAATATTTAAAATGATTTATTTATATGTTTTTTTATATACTTAAAATGTTTACTTAATACGTAAAAGGTTTTGATGTTGGCAATATTTTTCCCGCAAAAATAAAATTCTTGTTTTTTTCAATAGAGTTACTTTTTTTAAACTACTTATTGTAAACTGTAGTGGCGCTTATTTGGAAGAAAGTAAATGCATATTTATTTATGACAAAATTAATGCACTAAGTATTTTTTCTTTAATCTATTGTCCGCTTTGGGCCTGAAATGGGCCGTCCCCTTTGGGACACTTTTTGAAGATGGGTTCATGATGCCTATGGACTTTGGTAACCACTTAACACGTTAAACGCCGTGGCGAACACCATGTGTCCACGTTATACCAATATATCAAGAATCTTTACTGGTGGTAGGACCTCTTGTGAGTCAGCACGGGTAGGTACCACCGCCCTTGTGGTGGTACCTACCCGTACTGGGTGGGGCAGCCGCTGTAACTCTACTGAGATCTTAGAACTTATATCTCAAGGTGGGTGGCGCATTTACGTTGTAGATGTCTATGGGCTCCAGTAACCACTTAGCGCAAGGTGGGCTGTGAGCTCGTCCATCCATCTAAGCAATAAAAAAAAACCTCCAAAAATGGTGTAGGTGCAATTGTGCGAAAAACGCAAATATTGTCAAGAAATACCTCAAAAATAATTTGCGTGATCAAAAGATACACGGCGTAGACCGTCGCAGCCCCTTAGACCCTATTTAATGGCGGTCACAGGGATTCTGCCGCGGCCCACTGAGCTAAACATGGTTTCTAGTCTAGCATTTAAAAGGTTAATACGTTATTTTCTTATTTCTGACACAAAACAACATTATTTATTTTCAGTCTTAAATATAAAAAAAAAACAAAAAAAAATTAGTGCCTTCGATAGCCGACGATCATACACCCTATCTAATGGTGGTATTCTCAGCTGGTTATAAACATTAGCAATACAAGGACTGTTGTTCGAATATGGACATATCATAGCACTCAGAATACTATGTGAATTGAAGTTCATTGCAGAGCAGGAAAATGTCTGGAAAAACATTGTGAATTAACGGCTAAATACCGAACGGAACATTATAATACATAATATATCCGATACTGTTATATTACAATACATCTTGCTTCAAGTAAAGTACAGAAGACAAGCGTTCTCTTTTAAGTTGAAGTGAATAAAACCTTTGCATTCTTGAAACTTTTGAATTCTGAAACAGATAAGAGTATTAATGTCTATATACGACCAAAACTGTTTTTAGCTTTCAAAAATATTTAAATCTGTATTTATTCATTCATAAATCAAACAAGCATAACATTTTTATCAATGAATAACGGAAGTAAAATAATAAACGTGGTTGGGTGCTATTTTTTATGATTCAAAACAGAACTCAACATTTTGTTATCACCGAAAAAACAAGATTCGGCACAAATTTAAACCGCGCCAACTTCATTCAAGAGATCTTGCACAAATTTAAAAGTCATCGTGGCCTAAGAGATAAGACGTCCGGTGCATTCGTGTTGAGCGATGCACCAGTGTTCGAATCCCAGGCGGATACCAATTTTTCTAATGAATTACGTACTCAACAAATGTTCACGATTGACTTCCACGGTGAACGAATAACATCGTGTAATAAAAGCAACAAAACCCGCAAAATTATAATTTGCGTAATTACTAGTGGTAGGACCTCTTGTGAGTCCGCGCGGGTAGGTACCACTGCCCTGCCTATTTCTGCCGTGAAGCAGTAATGCGTTTCGGTTTGAAGGGTAGGGCAGCCGTTGTAACTATACTGAGATCTTAGAACTTATATCTCAAGGTGGGTGGCGCATTTACGTTGTAGATGTCCATGGGCTCCAGTAACCACTTAACACCAGGTGAGCAGTGAGCTCGTCTACCCATCTAAGCAATAAAAAAAAAATAAAAAATAAAATTATAAAAGCACCAAACAATTATATTTAAGAACATCATTCTACTACGCAAAACATCCTCAAATCGATCTTCCGTGTAGCTGTTCGCTATAGAAAAAAATTCGTCGTAAGTGACTTTTTTAAAAGCGTGATGGGCAGATTCACAGCTTATTTGTAATAATGCAGTTACCATAATTCAAAAATACAACAAAAAAATGTCTCCGTCTATCTTGAGACATACAAATTGACCATCAAACATATGTTTTGCATCGCTAGCTATAAGATTCGCTGTTGAAAACTTCATAATTGTTCTTTTTACACGTTTTGAAGTATCTGAGATGAAAATCACAAGGCACAAAGACGAGAGCACTAAATTTACTTGAATAAAACATGGAGTAGGTATTTCACTGGAGCGAGGACTTGAGGGACCTCCGCAGTTTCATTTCGGACCTTCAAAACGAAACGAAAAATTTATGAATGTGCTTTCCCTTCACTAAATAAAATATTTACAGACATTAAATTTGTTAATTCCTTTACAGTTGACAATTTTTTATAATTGTTTTAATATTGGTTTTTGTTGTCAGCCTGCTATTTCGATATAAAAAATTCAATATTTTACAAGAATTTTTAGAAATATAGCTACATACTTCATTGTTTCAATACCATTAACGGACATGTATATGCTTAATGTATTTACTAGACTTTAATATTTTTGAATTGAAAGTTTTTTTTTATTGCGTAACCGGGTGAACTACCTCACGGCCCACCTGACGTTAAGTGGTTACCAGAGCCCATCAAAATCAAAACTTGAATACCGCGACTCATTTATAAACTTGAATTAAGTGTGTATTTCATTACAAAAATTGATACCTGCGTGCGGGATTTGAACACCGGCATAAAGAATAATAGTCTCATCGAAAATATATTCAATAGTTGGTCGAAAGTTTAATAATTCCCTTTATAATCGAATTGATAAAACATAATTCTTCGATATAAATAGAATAAGTACAACAAATAATCACATTTTTACATTTTATTTCTGACGCAAAAGAACTAATCATACCCTAAGGATAAGTAGATCATACCCCAATTAATGAACATGTATCTCTGTCACGCTACTAAGTGCTTTGTGTGTGACTACGAAAGATAGTATATATATTTTTGGAAAAAACAAATAAAGCATGAATATATTCATTAAAAAAACAAAACCATACAAAGTGAACCAGTAAAATAAATTACTACGGGAGTCGTATCTGTAATTCAATACGAATATTTTTCATTTCATTTCTCTCTCATTCAAAAAAACTTCGCCCCTTTCGCGGTGTTTCTTTCACTTTATTATTGTGTTTCTATTTGATTACTTTGTCCTTAGTATCAGGTGCTACTTCTGTCGTAATTTCGAGAATATTGTTGCTTCGTCCGACTTTTCTACAAAGACCAATTATTATTAGTTTCATACGGTTAAAATTAATTATGAAAACAATGCTGAGATACAATTGCAAAGAGATTCTAAATTTACCTTTTACCCAAATGTTTAGTACTTAATAATATTGCAGATAGCTTGGTCAGCAATATTTTAAATTAATTAATTAAAAAATCAGAAAAGTTTTTTTTACCGCATTAATTAGTAGCAACTTAGATTGTCTCCTTAACTAGCAGTTACTTCATTTCAAACTTACAACAAAATTGTACCTAGTAGATCCATAAGTACTATAAATCATTAATAACACAGTTCGATAGGTACCTGCTTCGAAAACGCCACGTTAAGAGTACCGATAAATCTGTATTATGTAGCTATTAACATTTTTATTGATTTACACTTCGCTCGTAGTTGCGAAGTTAGGGGTGTAACATTACAGGAAAAGAGAGAAAGTTCGGTATGAAGTGGCTATTGAATCCAGATTTAGTCTAGTGGGCTCCGGCTTGAAAGAAATGATTGATGTCGCTTTGAGATAGTTTATGAAAACGATTTCGTATGATAAATGGTATGTGTAACTATTAAATTAGACGGAAAATGATTTTCACATTGCCTTCCAAGGTAGATAAGCTTGCATTCTATATGATACTAAGCGACTGCTGCACATTAAGATTGGAAATCGGTCCGTTGTCGACTTAGAAAAAATCTCAGAGTTGAAGAAGAAAATATGTATGTACCATGAGACACTGCACAGAGTAACCTATACTGCAGTACTTTCTTTGAGTTTACCTTATATCTATGTATTCAAATGATAACATAATGGAACATTACAAATATATAATTATTATTATAAATTCACGTTAATTCAAGAATATGTAAACGTTAAATGCTCATAGAATCAAACTTCCAAAAATAATATTCAAACAGCAAATATTACGTCTTACCGTGTCAGACGATAGGACAGGTGTCTGGGCTTATTCAATGAGAAAGAGATAAATCAGCCGACGGATAAACTTAATGTTCTGTTGATAAACAAAATTTATGAGCCTCGTTCGCTCAGAAGCTTACTTCTATGTAACACGGCTTCTTTTGTGTTTGCAAATAAACCCTTTCTTTAAGGGAATTTAAACAAAAATGTGAATTAATCTAGACTATGTATAAATATGCAAAGTCAAAAACAATTAAGTGCCATTTCCTCCTCCATTTGCTACTCGGTTTTTTTTGTGGTGCCTAATGACTTGTTTTATTCTTATCAATAAAAATATGTGGGAATATGTTATATTTTAAATTTTCTATAACAAAACAAAATAAAACTGTATAACTCCTAAAAAATTTCGATATGTTCAGATGTTAGTGATTTTCAACGCTTTAGAGTTAGAGAAACTACGTATAGAAATAAACAAAGTACACTATTATTATTTTTTTCAAAGATGTCGCCTTTTAAAAATGTATTATTTGAAGTAAAGATATGAAAACGGCTAGAAAGCATAATAAAATTAATATTAATTTTCATGTAGCTCGTTTGCTACGTACGTAGCGGGTCAATGTTTGTACATTCTACGGCGTAGTAAAGTCTACGTTAATATATGTAAATATAGGAGGAGCAACTGTTTATCTACAATCTACATGGTGTAATAGCTACGTGTAATATGTCGATAAGATACACCTTGTCCAAGAACAGTTGCCATTTATCTTTTAAAAATCACATTATTATGTCAAAGCACGATTATCAAAAATATGTGATATGATTGATGATGATCTATTTTGTTTATTGCCTTTGTAGGCAGACTAGCTTACGGTTCAATCGATGAGTGACTGCCGTTGGTATGGTAGTTATTTTCAAAACCAGATGGTGTGTGGTAAAAAAGATATCTGAAAATTCACTGCGAATGAATGCGTGGTTCTTGATAAAATGGATGAACTCTGCTCCGATAGCGGGCGGTGCGATGGGAAAATCGAGATGATAGGATCAAACCTCAAACAATTCCTCAGAACACGGAATTTCTTCTTCTAGCCCTTATCCCACTGTGTGGGTTCGGCGCAGTATGTACTCTTTCGTCCTCGCGGAGCATACGGTACAGAACACAGAGAGAAGTTAAGTCCCTGACTATATATACCCTGAGGTGCCAAACAATCCATGAGAATCGGTATATCGACATATACCGATTTTGATATACGATTTGACGACGACGACGACTCTTCTTGTTTATTAATAGACTGGGGTTTTTTTATAAGAGTAAATTATCTTAAACGACTAAACAGATGTAAAAGCGATTTTGAATTGACTTGATTTTATTGAAATATTTTTTTGTTGCACTAAAATCTACTCATAGATGGAAACTGTTATCAATTTTCGTCATCATGTCAATCGTATGGCAGTATACGGAAAGCTTTTTCATTAGCCAATTCGGTTCTAAGTCTGAAATCATATTAAAAAATAACTAGCCTATTAAATTTAAATTAATGCGAGAGCCATCACAGTTAACACTAATCATTTCCAATGTGTGATCATATCATAAGCAAAGTAATAAAATGGTGTGCTTGACTCGTATTTTTCATCATCAAAAAGCATTTTAACATGTCATTGTTTTCTTGAAATGCCTATATTTAAATACCGTATATGTAAATTGTTTATATTTATAATTCACAAATCAAACATTACTTTGAAAAGGGACTGCGTAATTAGTCCATTGCATGAGCATTAGACCCTCAAGATAAACCCTTCAGATTACTTAACGAGCAATTTTGCTATCAGAGCGATAAAGTTTTAATAAAATGTTGGATAAGCTAAGCAAATCCAATCCTTTTATTTATGTGAGTTGAATGGACTACATAGTACTTCAAATTTAAAAATATTTGGAATTATCAGAATGAAATTTAATTGCAATAAAAATTCAATTGCTTAAATATTATATTATTATCATCATCATATAATCCTATCATCCTAGCCTAGTAATAGTATATTTTCTGCATTTACTAACCTAATCCAATAGTTTTTATCTGACAGACACTCTCAGTTCCACCTTTTCCAAGAAAGGATAACGGATCAGATTAGCAAATAATAAGTTAAATCAATTTACAACTTATATTCATATCAGATTATATTCAAATATTACAACATTATGAACAAAATATGCTGCCACTTCATTGATATTATGTAGAAGCGAACCAAAAGAAGTGAATATGTTATTCATTTGTAATTCATAACTGAAAAATTACAAGGAAAAAAACCTCAAATGGAATCAGTGCTGAACTTATGAATTTTTAAAACACTCACAGAGAACATTGCCTCTAAATTTTGTTTTAAAATTTACAACATTTCGTTTTCAGAGAGCATTACTTTTAGTGCTCTCTATACAGTTTTACTCATAACCTAGAAAACTTTTCGTAACAATATGTGTTTAAGAATACGAAAAATGTATAACCAATCTGGTTAATCGACATTTTCATCACTATTTCACTAATTCAAAAACGCCTTTAAGGCATTTTTTTTAATATTAGCTGTCAACCACTTTAGTTTGTGATAAGGTATGTATATTCATGAATATATGTATGTATGTATGTATATATATTTCACTGGATTGGTACACCGCACGTAATTCGTTTCCAAATGATTCTTGTCCACCGATGGTTGTCTGGAAGAGATCGCTCTTAGCGATAAGACCGCCAATTGTACTTTTCTATATTTAATGTATCGCATTGTTTATTTATTCATTTGGTGTACAATAAAGAATAATCTCTCTCTATCTCTCTCTCTCTTAACTTCACAACACGAAAAAATACTGAATATTTTACTTAGGAAAGGAAAATAAGTATTTATACTAAATAAAATAAGGAAGGATTTATACTAAATACTTATTTACTTACTTACTTATTTACTTATAAAAAAACGAACAGCAATTCATTTATATATATGTCGTGGATAACGACTTTTAGTTGTCGTGGATAACGACTTTTAGTAATATTAAGACGGTGGTTTTGATTATTATTTTAAATGATGAGATATTGTTTTGATAAATATCACAAAATGAAGGGTAGACTACGTAACGCCACAGTATAAAATGGCGGTACGTGGACAGAGTCGTGGCATTCCGTGTCAGACAGTCATTCCGTCCGTCTCAGTCAGTCGGTCTGTCGGTATGTGCAACGAAACTGTCGGTTTATCCTGTCATTGTGAAAGTTGTGTGTGTTGAGTTTCAATAATTGTTATTCAAAAAGTTTTATTAACTAAACTGAGTTCAATCGAATACGAGTGATGACGGAATCTACCGCTCAGCCATCCCCGCCGCGCCCCGACATCAGAAGTGGGATCAGGACTCTACTCTCACTGGCGTGACGTGTTTGAACATGTTCGAAGTACAGCAAAAAAAACATGATGCAGATCAGAATACTAGTAATGGTACGCCACAAGAGCGTGAATGCAGCATACGTAAGTCTTGTAATAACGTCTCTGTTATCTTGATGGAAGATCTGAGCCACGAAGAAATCGTCACATCTTNGCCACTTCGATAAAGCGGCACGACACGAGAACCCTCTCATCGTGGCCGCCGGTAACTACATTCCCGATCCTGCGGACAGAATGGAAAGCAGTCGACGTCGCCCTAAACACGTCATCTCGGATCCTCCTGATCCACTAACGGTGCTTTTAGGTACTTCAAGCACCGGTCACCGTTCTCGTCGAACCCGTCGCTTGCGACGAAGGGCTCGACGAGTAAATTAACTCTCAGACACAGCCCACTGAGTTTCTCGCCGGATCTTCTCAGTGGGTCGCGTTTCCGATCCGGTGGTAGATTCTGCGAAGCACGACTCTTGCTAGGGTTCGTGTTAGCAACATCGTCAGGTTTGAGCCCCGTGAGCTCACCTACTAAAGTTAGGTTACGCTGAAATAGCCGCTAGGGCTATCAGCTTAGGTAGGGAATACAAAAAAAAAAAAACGTGGCATTCCGTGTCAGACAGTCATTCCGTCCGTCTCAGTCAGTCGGTCTGTCGGTATGTGCAACGAAACTGTCGGTTTATCCTGTCATTGTGAAAGTTGTGTGTGTTGAGTTTCAATAATTGTTATTCAAAAAGTTTTATTAACTAAACTGAGTTCAATCGAATACGAGTGATGACGGAACCTACCGCTCAGCCATCCCCGCCGCGCCCCGACATATATATAGATAGATTAACAGTCGGAGAATGAGCCCATCCCAAATTAGTCAGAAATTATGTAGAGCTTACAAACGTAATGAGAAGGGTAAGTAGCCCGCATAACATATGCATTGGACAACATTATTTTGGATTCACCAAACAAACCAACAGTCGGAGTGAGTTAAATCAACATTCTCGTGCTTTTGATTGTAAGATAACAATAATTCGTCTAATCGCATTAAAAGTGTACAATTTCTAAAAATATTCAAAATTGAATTAATATGCGGAGCCATTTGGTATCAACAGTATTTTCCTCATAAATGCTCTCGAAAGAGCGTAGTTTTTTTTTTTTTTTAATTTACCTATATTTTGACTACTGTTAACAAAATTAATACATAATTTTATTTTAGTTTAAAAGACATCATGTATGTAACTGGTAAAAAATATAAAATAAATGTTGCAAAGATGATTAACATTAAAAATATCACCTGTTAAAGCTTTAGTGCGAGAAGACGAATGATAAATTTACGTTGGTCAGTATAAAGAAGAGGATAAACGTTGTTAATTGAGATAGGACACGCTCTTACAACACAATCCAGACTTCGACTACATATCTTTAGGTGAGAATCGTCATTGACGAAATTGACAGAGCTCCTGTTACCACTTGTCATGGTATAAACTGTGTCTTCTTCGTGGTTTCGTCTTCTGTATATAGAGCAAATAATAAAGAAAATACTTATCCTGACCAACGTTTTAAGCTTTGCTTTTTAAGAAATGTAATTACTATAAAATCCGTTCATACGGTCAAATCTACATATCGACCGATGAAAGGTTTTTTTGGTTTATCGGCATTTTTGCAACTTTACAAGAGAGCCAGTTAAGCCTTAAAATTTGCAAAAAATATAATGCCAAAAAAACTTGTTCGACTATTTGAATGTGGTAAACATATTTGAAGTTCAATTGAAAACATCGAGTTATCTATATATTAATACGTGAAGCAAAAACTTTGTATCCATTTTTACGAAAATTGCGCGGACGGAGGAGTATGAAATTTTCCACACTTATAGAGAGTATAGAGAAGAAGTGCACAATGCTAATGTTTTTTTTAAAATAATGCGTAAAAGATACATTAAATCAATAAAGAAAACATAAATTCCAATAAATTATAGTCGAATTCCGACTACTGCGGGACCTCTAGTTCATACTAATACCGATAGAACGGACCTTTAATTATGACAAAGGTAAATGTCGCGTATTAACCGTAACGTTGCTTAAACCAAATAGCCCGTCGATATGTTTTAATACTGTATAAACTATTATATGTATGTATGTATGTATGTATGTGTATATGTATTACTTTTTTATGTATGTATTTGTAACTTAATATAAATTTCATTGCACCTACCACTATTTACTCTGCACTACCTTTGGTTGACTGGTAGAGAATGCTTTACGTATTAAGTCCGCCAATGTAAATTTTACATGAAGTTTAATAAATAAATACAATACAATAAAACTAATAATAATAATTTGTTTATTTATTTTTGCACTTTTTCAAACTCAATACAGTATTATTTAATAAAGTAAATTGGTAACCATTAACGTACGAATATAACTTCCAATAGCCAAAATCAATGTAGGCATCTAAAAAGTCAAAGGTTAAAGGCTACTTCGTTTAATCAATTTCATACTCGATAACTTCGCTCAAAGCGTGGGCAAGTAATACGAAAAAAAAAACAATTTTCACCCACGTATAGTACTTGTAAGATAAACATGCGTCTGAACTATCCAAATACTTCTCCCATAATCCGGTTACGTCGATGAACTTTCTAAGTTAATGAATCTGTGTTAATTACAATGCCGTGAGTTCCACTTCAGGACATTAAGGCTGAATAACGCCTTTAGCGGCAAATCTTCTGTCGTGAACATTACCTTAAACAAGCCCACCGTTTATTCAACTTGCCTAATGTATTGAAATAATCCTTTAATATATTATAACATACACATATAAAGTTATGTACATATACTTATGTATAGAATTAACGTTTATACGTGAGTTCCGCAATGCAGTTTTTGAAGCAGTTTCGACGATAAAAATTATAATGAGATAATTAAAACGCCATATTCTGAATTGCGTAAATATTTTACAGGTTCATAAAAAAGCCTATCGGAGTCGCTCCTCCCATAATTTGATTGAGTAGGAACTCAATCAAATTTTGACAACTAATCTACATATGATTATATCTTACAAAATCCCAATATTTTTTTTTCTATTTTCTTCTTTTGTTATTTTTTTAAGGGTCTTCCTAACAGTGTGTTTCATCTGGAACTAGAATTATTGGTCGTGTCCAAACGGTTCGCTATTTTTATCTATGATTTATGAACTTATGCTTCTAAAGTAACGAATTGCTTTAGCTTGTTTCAGCCATGAGCAATGGATGAAAATTGGCAGCAAATTTTACATACTTAAAATTCCTTTAATATATATATATTTTTATGTACACTTACGCTCAGGTTATTCCTTATTTTATTCATTCATTACCTAGTATTTTCAGGATTATATGAAGAAAAGTTAGTTTTGTGATTGTGTGTAATTTAATGGATAAATTTGTAGACATGATCTATATCAGCGGTCGGAGAACCGGGGTAAATTACCCCAAACGGGGTAAAATGAAATTTCGGGGGGTAAAAATGAAACTTTTGTGAGTAAAAAGTATATATTGAAGTGAAACTTCTTTAGAATCGTTGTGATTTCAAACTCGATGAAACAATGAAACGAAACAAAAAAATATTCTTTTTTTCAAAATTATCGTGGGGCTATAATATGAAAGATGCTAGGGGCTATAATATGATTTTTGTTTAATTGTATTTAAGTTATTGTTTTATGTATGTTTATTTATATGTATTTTTCATTTTATTATGATTTTTTTAAAGCATAGTTTAAAAATCATGCTTTAATACCTTTTATATTGTACACTATTCCCCTCTTATACATCGTATTTCTCCCTGCTAATGGCTTGCTGGAATAACTCATGAATGAGCTAAGCTCGCCTTTGTACATAGTATTTAGACATTCTTTAAATCTGTTTTTATTGTATTTTCTTTTGTGTACAATAAGTATAAATAAATAAATAAAAATAAAGATGCAAAAAAGAAGCGATTTCGTTTTTTTTTGTTCTTCGCCATGGGGTAATATCAACTTACACAAAAATATTTTGGGGTAATAATTAAAAAAGTTCCCCGACCGCTGATCTATATGATAAATCACTTTTAAAAAATGTTTGCATTTTTCCTTTAATAATAGCCTAAAATTGTACATATCCTAGTAATCAATGTGTATTTACTTGTTGATGAATTATATTATATACAGAAATAAGAGACCACACAAAATATAATTTTGATAAAAAAATAAAAAAGTGCTCTTGATGTTACTGATTACACTTGAACCGATATTTTGAAGTAGAATGAAGAATAAGATCTATTTTTATCAATTTACCTATATTTACCTATATTCTTAATTGATAATTGCTTTGGTACAACTAAATTGATGAATAAATAAACCATACTTCATTTAAAGTTACATAAAGGCACTTACGACGCTTTACATTAAATAACTTTTACTCTCTGATCATTTTCAAACTGGCTCATTACAAAAAAAATTCAAAAGGAAAATATATTTTACTTCTTAATTGTGATGAATAATAACACATCTATGTTATTTTTCAACCACGCACGAAAGTAAGTATTATATATTTTATTTAGAATTAAATCAATACGATATGAATTAAACTACAGATGACTTCATTATGCTGTAGAATATAGATTTCTCTATCATTTCTGCGTCAAGAAAAAACGCACGTTGCAGATCACTATACTTAAATTTAAAACAATTATTGACTTAATACTCACCCCACTTAGGAACGAAGATAAAATTCAAATTTCTCAACCGATTTTGCTAATACACGTATCAAGATTACTTTTATTTATGAAATAATACAGTTTTTACAAAAAAACCTTTTATGCTTTCAATTCCATTGTTACTAATGGACGCGAATGCCCGAGGCATTTCCCTTCGCCCAATTTTATGAACAAAATTTAAACTCTGCTCTGTGCTCTGAGTAAATTATAATTTACTTTTCAAAAATCTACTTTCACGAAAAGTTTATTTCAAATCAGCTCCTTCAGAGATTACTTATACTGTTTCAGCGTAAATAAATAATGAAAACGTAACTTAGATCATGACTGAAAACTATGATGATTTTAACTTATTTGAAATATTTTGAACACTTTTAGGATTTTAGTGAATTTTAAAGCTATCGCGGGGTCTATATTGTTATATTATTGTGCTTACCATGGGACATGATAAGGCGTGATGGCGGGAACGAGTCGCGAGCGGCGGCCCACGCGAGCAGACTGTTGCTCTCGGCCGGGTCGAGCTTGCGTGCGCAATGAAACCTCCAGCCCCGCGCCCTAGAGCCCCCTCCGGGGCTGATGCCGCCAAGCCGCCACGCGCTATCCTTTGACTACTCTGATCTTCTTTGTCTCCAACTTAATTGCCATACTGTCTCGCGACTCTATTCATACAGCGAGGTTTTCGGTTCCTTAAAGTGACCAATTGGAACCAAATTTTTTTGAGGATTAATATCTGAACAATGTGATGATAAAAAAGTTACATACTTCACATTTAAGCCCTTATACGAATAATATATAGCCACGTCATTAACAGTTATGAGAATAGAATTATTTACGTAATAGACTAAATTGGAGTATTTTGTATAAATTAATAGGTTTTTTTTCGCAAGATGGCCAGAGGGCTTACGTTCGTAATTGCCTACACCCACTTTAAGATATGGGGTCCCGGTTCTATTGTATCACGACTTTCACATCTTTATAACCGGAACACAATGAATAAAGTTAAAGTTTTTTTTTAATCGTAATATGTGTTGTTATGGCGTTTTTTTTTTTAAATCGTTTATTATAGTATGTACAGTATTCATTCTGCACGGTAAAGTAAAATAATTTACCTATACTTAAAAGTCAAGTAAATCAAGATATGCATTTTAATCTAAATCCATAAAATAGAAATATGCTAATTTTCATAGACATTTTGGTAGCCCTACTCAAGATATATTGTATTGTTCCTACATTATATTACTAAGGTTAAAAGTATTTTTAAATGTTTTCTATCTTGGAGTTAATTTAAATCAGGATTTCAAAACGGTCTGGAACCTGTGGATTTATGGAGAGATTTTAATGCTGGGAGTGTTCTGAGTTTCAGATGATCGCGTCATTTCCGTTTTAACGCCGAACCAATTACCACTGGAACCAAGATAATGCCAAACCGTATCCAGACATCTTATTTGCCGTATTGGTAGCGCCATCACATAATCTCTTCCAAACGAGGCTCAAGGAAGATCCTCAGCGGTAATAGTTCGATGAGTTCTTTCTCGTCTGCCTTCCAAGCCATGAAGCCTTCAGAAAAAAATATTCGTATTCAAAAAATACCCAAAATTACATTCGTTATTTCAACGGAACATTTCGAAACCGTAAGCAGTTTTATGATAATTGTAACAGGGCTTTCTGTGGTAATAAATTGAGTTACGATATTTACATATGTTTTTTTTTGTAAGCTGGGTCATATTATTTCGCATATTTAATATGAATATAAAGTTTCTTGATGACGAGGGCGGGAGGGAACTTTAGGTTGGTTTTCGTTCAAAACGAGTATCACATGCCGATGTATATCGTACAAGGTCTTTGTTTAGTGAAATTAATATTTTTAGCTCCCTTTAACAAAGAGAACCTAAGGACATATTATAATGGACTCGGGTGGTAATGAAATTCACTTTTTAAATATCTTAAATATTATAATAATATAACTTATAATATAGCCTAATTAATTATTTTAGTAAATAATTTTCTGTAATAAAATTATTGAGAGAAATAATATACTTTATTGCACACCAAAACACAATTAACATTCAAAAATAGTCAACCTCCTCCTCCTTGCTTCGATAATCCTCAGTGCTGAGGGTCGTGGTCTCCTCTAATAACTTTCTCCTGCATTCTCTTGCGCCATTCCTGCCTGTCCTCGGCTATGTGGATAGCAACGTGGACTGAGGTATTGAGAGTAAAGCGTATTTGGTCCGACCAGCGCATTGGATTTCTGCCTCTGTGCCTTCTCCCGCATACCTTGCCTGTTACCAGCAGTTTTTCCAGATTGTCACCTCTCTTTCTGGCGATATGTCCAAAGAACTCGAAACTCCTCCGTGCGCATGTAGTGCTGAGGAATCTTGAGCTCGTAAGAATGGATTCGTTGGTTCTGTGTTCTGTCCAACGAATCCCGAGCATTTTCCTCTAGCATCACATCTCAAACGCGTCGATGCGTTGGCGGTCGACTTTCTTGAGGATCCAAGTCTCTGCGCCGTAGAGAAAAATGGAAAAGACGAGGGAGGTGATCAGCTGCTTTTTGGTATTCCTCGAGATGTTTCTGTCCGCCCAAACACGGTCCATTTGGGACATAGCTCTTTTTGCCATACCAATTCACCTTCTGATGTCCTTTCGGAGGATCCATTACTAGCTATGACGGAGCCCAGATAAATGAATTCCTCTACGACTTCCAGGTTTAGCTTATTGGTCATAGTGAGAGAATGGCTGCGATCGACCACCATAACTTTGGTCTTTGCTCTGTTTATGAAAAGCCCCATTTCTCAGCTGGTTCGTTCGAATTTACCCAGCAGGATGCACATTTCCTCTTCGTTGGACGCGAAAAGTGTTGTGTCGTCAGCATAACACAGGTTTGTGAGCTTCGTTCCACCAATGGAAACACCACCATTCCAATCCTCGCATACTCGCCGCATTATATAGTCAACAGACAAGACAAATCGGAAAAAATACAGCGCGTATGTTACGATGAATTATTAATCGATTAATTGTTTAGATACTAATATATTTTAGAAATATCAAACAATGTCTAAAAACACTGGCGGTAGAGCGTCTTGTGAGCCCGCTCTAATACCACCGGCCATCCCCATTGCTGCCGCGAATCTATAAAGGTTTGAAGGGCGAAAAAGCTGTTAGTTATACTACAATTAAGACTGCAACTGCTTCGAGATGTCTTAAACTAGATGGTGGTATTTACGTTGTGATGTCAGGAGACTCCGGTAACAACTTAACAGTAAATGGGCTCGTTCATGCTTCTATGCAATAAAAATATATCGATAACCAAGCATGTACAAAATGTCATTTAGATTGTTTTATTATTTAAATTTATAAACTTTGTACAGATGTTCAGGACAAATAATATGAAGTAATAATAATAATAAATTTGTTACAAATATTTTGTCTTAAGTATAAAAAAAATAACAAACTCGAATAGTTTAATAATAATACATGTCATGTCTTTGCGAATTATTTAGCTGGTAATGTTTACAGAAGCATAGCCGGTTGAACTTAGCTTATTTATGTACCATATATCGAATGCAGTTTCCACTTTAATATAGCTTTTTGATAATATAATACTTAGATTTTGTACTTTTAATCATTATTCTGTCATTTTAATCGATTGAAAAGTAATAATATGAATTAATAATAATAAATTTGTAACAAATATTTTTTCATATAAAAAATAACAAACTCGAATAGTTTCATTATATTTAATTAATACATTTTATACATATTTAATTAATATAACTTCTTTCGTAACGGTTAGTAGATTACTATGATATTCAATAGTAATGTTACTTGATATCTAAGTTGAAATAAATAATTTTTAATCACCATAAATTTTAATTTGGTGAAAAATATTTATACATATTGACCAATTTTTCAAGTTCAGAAAACATTCAAATATAAAGTCAGTTTTTGCTCATAAAGTTGGTCAATTAGTTTTTTCGTAATAGAAACGATTTCTCTGAAATAATATCTTCATTAAACTGCATAGAGTTTTGTTACAACCTTTAGTTTGTTTTACTTTATCCTATTTACTTTTAACGGCCGTCTGGTGTAGTGGTAAGTGACATGGTCACTACACAAGGGGGTCGCGGGTTCGAATCCCGCCAAGGGAAGATATTTGTATGATAAATATAAATGTCTTTTCCAGGGTTATGGATGTCTATTAAATATATGTATGTGTATAATAAAAATCTTACATTTATATCCGTTATTTGGTACCTGTAACACAAGTTCTTTACGAACTTATCACGGGACCAGTTAACGTGGCGTGATTGTTAGTAAATATTTATTTATTTATTTTGCAACTTTTACAAAATAACTATCGATATTTGATTTATATAGTGAAATAATTATTCCGATTTGAAAGGTAGATAGAACAAATGCTAGTTCAGAGCAATCGACCTTAATTAACCACCACCTCAAGATTAGTGATGGTATTTGCGATGTGTCAGTTGACTCCGGGTAACCACTTAAGACTGGGTGTGCATTGATCTTTTTTTCCATCTTTTTTTACTATTGAAAACGAGTGTAAAGCCCAGCTGATACTAAGTGATCGCCCTCGTTCGTGAAGGTCGGCAATATCAAGAGCACCACCAAGTCTGTGCCTCACCTACAACAAAAAATTAAATAAGTCAATTTCAATGCATACTCGAAACAGCAATAATTCTTTAAGCGATGTCACTACCTGTCGAAAATGAAATGATTAATGCAGAAAAATATGCAATATGTTTAAATTGAAGCATTGAATTATAAAATAAATTTTTTTTTAGCAAACAACTGCATTATTTTTTTAAAATTCCCTATAAACGCAACATACACATAGTTTTATGTATTTACATGATGAATTTTCCATTACATAAATATCAGAAGTGATATTCTTTTTAAATTGAACACTAGAAAAACACCAAGATTCGATGATGATTTTTCTCTACATATAATCAATGATTTTTATGTAAACCAAGAATAATAGTCAAAACAAAATAAGGGCCACTTGTTTATTTTAACGTCGGTAGTGCTAATTTATTTTTTATACATTCTGATGGTTTATTGTGGTGTTACATACCTTAAATGTCAAAAAATTCTTTTTGAGTATTCCATCAGCATATTTTTTTGAAAATTAAGAAGATTTTCATAATTTATTGTAACCATTTGTTTCTGCCAGATTTAAAGACCAATTTCAAACTCATTCAAAGTGAAAATTCTGTCAAGAACAGTTTGTTTTGTTCAACTAGTAGCTGAATTAACGTTTTGAGAACCTTACGCCGAGAACTCGACGACATATGGACTTACTAATCGTAACCAGGGTCTTAACATTACTTCAAGGACATTCGTAACGTTCTGTGGCGTTGCAGGTGAGTTTTTCCGGGCGAGCGATTCATAATGCTAGGAATTGATTTCAAGAGGCCGGGAGACTAAATAGAAGACAGGGATCTGGCAAAATTCGAGCAACTACCGTACATAACCGCTACGTGCGTTTCACTGCCCAGTGCCCACAGAGAACGCTCCGTCACAGCACGGTCCTTACAAAATCGTTTGCGGCAGGCGACGGATACACTTGTTAGTGATCAAACCATTAGGAAACGGTTACATGAGGACCAGAAGTTCTCCAGGAGACGCGTAGTATGGATTCCATTGACTCGTCGTACAAACCGATTGCTGTCCACAAGACAGCATCTGGCCTGGGATATTATGGATTGGAGGACAGAATTGTTCACAGATTAGTGCAAAGTAATTTTTTTTGTGATGACCGTCGCAGTAGCGTCTAGAAGATTGAAGGTGAGCGATTTTCAGATGCACACATGCATGAAAGTGGCAGGTTTGGCAGTCCCCACGTTATAATGTGGGGAGAAATCTATATGTCAGGCAGAACCGAGCTGGTAATACCTAATGAAGGCACAATTTCAGCTCAACGTTACATAGAGGAGGTCATAGGACCCCTTGTGGTGCCGTATGCACAGAGAATCGACGCAAGATTCCATTTGATGCTCGATAATGCTCGCGCTTATATATATATATATATATAATTATAAAAAATGCGTATGCGTATGGCGTATGCCACAGAGGAGCAGATGACCGTGCAGCATTCGTATCTCTGCTCAAAGAATTGCGTCTGGCTTTCGAAGGTGAAGCCAAGACTTCAGGTCAGCCCCGGCTCCTGCTCACCGCCGCTGTACCGGCGTCGTTCGAGGCGATCGCCGCTGGATATGATGTACCGGAAATATCGAAATATTTGGTGAGGACGATTTTAACTGTTATGAGAACACAATTAGCAACATCTTGTAGCTAATTGTTAGACATTTTTATGCCCCATATCAATGAACTAAGAACTGAAACGCCATAAGCTTATTATGATATGTAATACTTCAGAATGAATAAACGTTATATATTTAATTGTGTTTTCTGCGATATAATAACAAAAAAAAAAACATTTAAAGCCTTTACATTTTTTTCAATTAATATTTCAAACAGACTTATCTATACTTCTATACTAATATTATAATCTATACTAATATTATAAAGAGGAAAGATTTGTTTGTTTTTTTGTATTGAATAGGCTCCGAAACTACTGAACCGATTTGAAAAATTCTTTCACTATTTGGAAGCTACACTATCCCTGAGTGACATAGGCTATATTCTTTTTTTTTTTTTAATTAGGGATCCTTACTAAGACTCCAATAATGTAACGCAAGGTGTAAAAAAATTACCTAAAATATTCTTTATTACATCGCATGCGCTGCGATAACTATTGATGATAGATTAAAGTAATGTACTACACCTTTGCTTACTGCGTACTTGTAGGGTATATGTCTGACTATTATAGTTATGCCGCAATAAGTGTTCATTTATTTAAAAAAAATAAAACAACGTCAAATATCGTTGTTTATAATTTATAATTGCAAGATTTTTTATAATTGTGGGTTTACTGGTGGCCCGGAGCCCTTTCCAGTTTTACAAGGACAGGTGGGCGAGCAAGGGTTCAGACAGAGCAAGGGCTCAGCCAGTACACGGAAGCTCTGACTAAATAAACTCAATGGCTTTTGTTTTGTATGTATTATGACCTTTTTACGAAAATTAGAAAAATAATAATATAAAAATATAAAAAAAATTGATAAAAACAAATATTATTTAAAGGAAAATAAAAGTTTATTAAAAAAAAAATCAAACTATCTTTATAATTTTCTATTTTTAGAGACCTGACGCAAATATAAGGGTTAATGTGTGTGTATTATAATTTTTTATTTTGAAATTTTGTTAAAGACCCGAGCGAAGCCAGAGCGGCCGGCTAGTCACCTGTAATAAGCAAAACTGCGGTACTCTCTTTACTGAATAACAGATAGGTGAGTGATTTCCGTCCAAGATTTTTTTTTAAACTAAAGAGTCTTAAAGGTTTAAAATGATAAAGGCTATTCTTTACATGTATATTTACCAAGAAGACGTCGAAAAAACATAAAGAACAATTACAATCCTATCATACTCTTGCTTTCAACAGAATATGTATTAAACCTAAATTGATGGCGCAATTATTCTTACAGGACTTCATAAACGTGATGACGTATGACTTCCAACAACTAGGACCACCAGAGAAGCGAGAGAGGGGGGCTGGGCTCGGGCTTGCAAACAATCTGGACCTAAATCCCACCGAACACATGTGGAATTTATTGAAACGCAGTGTTCGAAGCGTAAACCAACCCGTGTCCCGTGTACAATGAAAAAGATAATCAACGTGCTAAAATCAAGCTGGGAACAAATTCCTCAAGAAACAGTTGTACACCTTATGGAGGTGTACCTTCTGGGCTTTAAGAGTGCATTAGAAAATTAAGAGGGCACACCAGATATTGATTAATGTTAATTTTTAGGAAAAGTTGCATCAAAAGATTTTTTTACTGTTATGCTGTTAAAATTAAAAATTAATCAATTTATCTAATCTAATCATTTATCAACCTCTCAACCTCACAAATTCATGAGAACACCGAAAAAACAATATTTTGTGGGTATATTTTACGTTTTCGTAAGTTCAAATGACGAGTTCTCTTCAAACCGGATTGCATGATTGATTATTCACAATATTAAACAGATGGTACCGATGGGAGCTTACAACCCGTGCATAAGTTGGAAAAAGAAAATTCGTAGCTCATAATGCTGGTGCAATATCTTTCTATGCTATATTTGCAATTCTTCTTTCTATCTTTGCGATTATATTTATTTAGTATACATAATATACTCGTTTGTCTTGGTAATTCTAGGCACATCATGAATTACTAATTTAAAAACCCACTTATTGCCACTAAGACAAATGATATTAATTTCGTTAAAAAAAAATTAAAATATTTTATTGTGTTCGGACGATGGTACGACCCTCCTGATGTTAAGCGGTTACTGGAGCCCATAGACACCACTAACCTTGATAAACCGACCGACCGTATATACACGTAATATGTATATATAACACATTCCTTACATACGTAAGTATATAATATGATCATTATAATTTTGAAATCCCAAAATATTTCATTTCAATTTTAGTACATAGAGAGCGGTGACCACTTCAATCAGCTCAGCTTCAATCAACTCATTATTGCGCTTTAGGACAATAAAATAAATACTATACATATTACGTAATATACACACTGATGCATTTAAGTATCTTATTTTAATTCCTATATAAACATGTAAGTAGTGAAGTATAAAATAATTGAAGGAAATACATACAACATTCATATTTGGCGCCTTTAATGAGGCAGTCTGACAACTGCGCAGTTGCACCAACATTGAACTAATATCTGATTTTTCACATTAGATAAATTGAAAACAAACTGTTAAACAACAAGACAAATTTAATATTACAAACCATTTAATTTTTTATCAATATATTACGGGGCTCAATACTTCTTGTAACACAAAAAACAACAAAATTATGATAAAAGTTGCTCAAACGAACACTATCCGGTAACACTGTTTAGCCACCAGACGGCGCTACTAGTTCGACGTCACTCGTGTATCTATAATTTCCTTCTGTTTTGAAACCCAAGCTTAGTGATTTAGTTCCTTGAGAAATAATTTGTTGGCGAATCTAAAGTTGTTCAAAGTGTTAATTGGTATATTTATGAACATGGAAAAGAGGATCATCTTGGAACGCAGAGGGAGGGATCCTTCACAGGTAAACTAGGCATATTTTTCTATTTACTGGAATGTTTTGTCGATACGTATTTCATCAGTATTTATATGTAACATGTAAAATTATGTTCATTGTCAATCAAATATTGAAAATTTTGGTATTTACCAGGACGTAAAGATGTCTTTCAAAAAATAACAACATAATAATGGATGTGGCGTTATTATATTTAAAATTATTGGCCATTACCGATTGTTACGTTTCATTCGTGTGCATATAATCTTACCATATTTTATAGAATATGTATGTATAAACTTGTTCTTTAAATCACTGATTGTCTCTTTCTTGGAAGTTTTTTATAAATAAGTATACTGTGTACCGATTATCCATTCCTATTGTAAATATTCACTTATTGAGGTTAAGTGTCGAAACTTGTAGATGTCGTACGTGCTATAGAGCACATATAAAACAAATTTTAACATGATAATATTGCACTTACAGAACCTATGATTAATTTTAACAATGCTTCTATTTCTTTTATTTATTGTAATATATATTTTGATACATATTGAAAAGACACATTGATTAAATGTTGTCAATGTCAGTTGTATTTTCTTATTTTTGTGTATACAAAAACTCAAGACCCACACCACGGTAATGAAAATGACCCGAGACAGTAAAGCCTTCTTTTAAATGTTTACTTCTGAAATTGGAACATTACTTTTTTGTGGTACAATATCACACATCGTTAGATCACCCGTAAACTTTCATTTATAACTATGCATAATTTCGCGCCCTTTCACCGTCTTGAGAAAAGAAACCTAAAACGAGGGAAAAACCATTTGAGCTAAAATATGTTAGTTAATCCAACATTTACATTGTTTTAATAAGTTTTTCTTTCATCCCATCAATACCTACTATATTGCACCGCGCATAATTGACGCACGCCTTACCAATACAGCGGCCATTTTTATTGCGTCGCGATGATTCGTGTCATCCGCCATTGTAAAGTGAAAAAAGAATACTATAACAACAAAACCATAGCACTTCATACGTTTATTATATACCCCATGAAGTAACTATCACGTGTTTTTAATTTTGCAGTGAAAATTTCGCCAAAATAAACACTGTTTTACAATTAAAAAACGAACTACGCCTATGTCTTTGACAACTTGCACCGGTTTGACGTCTCAGTCAGCTAGACACAACTTCGATTAAGACCATACAAGACAATGATATTACTCATAAACTAATATTATACTGTATCTCAAACGTATTTCTTTCAATGTACTAGAAAAATTGAAAACATATTTTAACAATATACTGCCTTTTTCATATAATTTCTGGACTTAGTTCACGTATCTTTAAATACATCGAAAACGTCACTAAGGTTTAGCGAAACAGAGTAACGTTTGGGTCAAGGTAGAATCCGAAACACGTCAACAAAAAAATAAAAATAAAAAACAATAATACGTATAAAAAATTTATTGTATAGGTAGGGAACACAAATTACCCATTATTATTTACTGCAATCAATTGAAGGATCCATGCTACGGTTTTATTTTGTCCTGAATTATTGGTAACTATAGAAAACTAGATGGCGCTATTATAAAGTTTCCCTTGGCTTCTGCTGTTTCTGTTGTTGCTCTACTCAAATAGATCAGTACCTATGCTTAATTGTTACAATTGAGACTTCACCTCATGTGTTAAGATAGGTGGTTGGATCCATGAATTTTGTGATTTCTATGATCTGTGGTACCCCTTATCACTAAGTGGGCAGTGAGCTGTCACACATCTTTGCAATATGAAATACATAATTATGATTGATAATTATAATGAATACTCTTTTCTTACAATTACAGGTGAAAGAACTGAATCTGGATAACTGCAGGAGTACGAACATAGTTGGTTTAACAGATGAATATACAAATTTACAAATACTGAGTCTTAACAATGTGGGTCTCACAACACTCAAAGGTTTTCCGACGCTGCCTATGCTCAGAAAATTGGAACTGTCAGACAATAGAATATCAAATGGACTGACTTTTCTCAGTGGCTGCAAAAAGCTTGCACATTTGAATCTTTCAGGAAACAAAATTAAGGATTTAGAAACCCTGAAGCCTCTTGAAGCTTTCAAGAATCTGAAGAATCTTGACTTATTCAATAATGATGTTACTAGCATTGAAGACTACAAAAGTAAGGTGTTTGCTATGCATCCATCACTAAAATACTTAGACGGGTAAGTGATGCACAATGAATTTTTTGTTTCTTAAATATAAAACTGAAAATATGGCGGTATGACTCAAATTAATGTACCATGGTAAAATTCAATATATATACAGGATGTAAAGATTTTTACTGAAATGAGAATAAACCATATTAATAAATTATCCAAATATTGGCATAACTTTTTTTTAAATTTAAATGCAATATATTTTAAAGCAGCTGATAACTGTTAGATTTTTATTTCTATGATATTGTATGAAAGTTAAATTAAATAGGTATAAAGCTTTCTAAATTTATTTTCTGATGTCCTGTCTGGAATATGTTCCAGAATACTGGATATTATCAGAATAGTTTTTTTTTTTTGTAATTCTTAAATTAAATCAATGCTGTATGCTACTTTACTCTATGATGGAAAAATGTCACTAATGTTACCTTTTTTATAGTTTTGATAAGTATGACCAAGAAGCTGATGACAGTGACATAGAAGAAGAAGATGAAATGAATGGAAACAATGATAGTGATGAGGATGGTATGTACCAATTCTTTAAATGCTTAGATTGTAAAATGTTGATAATGCTTTAGCATTCATTCATTGTCAACCTATTTATGTGAACATAGTTATTATCATGAAATATAAGAAAGGAGACAGAAAAATCCAAATATAAAATTGTTATAAGTGAATAAAACAACAAAGTTCATCCTATAGTTATTTAGTAAGTATCATAACTTAATTGAAACTTAAAAGTCAAGACTTAGTTATGAAACTTAATTATAATCAGAAAACAAAAGTATTTATAATTTTCTCATTTCCTAAAATAACAATACAATTCAAGCGAAACCATCATAGAAAATTATGCAACTATAATGCAACAAATGATATTGTTACATTGGTAATTACAGATTTGGACATAGATATTGGTTCATTGGTGATTGATGACAGTATAACAGAAAAGCCAGAGCATGAAAGAACCACTTTACGAATGATATTGTACACGGTTTATGGTCTACTCTTCCACATGAGTTACCTTTTGAAGAGTAAGCATCACTGTTTGTGACCCACAATGTGAAAGGAGAGTGGTTTCTTAAGACTTTAAAACTAAAATTATATTTTGTTCAAATAAGATTAGCATTAAAACTACCTAAACAATATAATACATCAGAACACTGAATTACACTAAGTATCTTTTAAATTTTGCATACAATGTATATCATCAATAGATTGAACTAAAGAGAATAAAATGAAAACTTTTTAGTGAGAAATTAGTATTATGCTAATATGGAGATGAAATAATCATTTAAATGTTCCTTATAACTATTTTAAACATTGTTTTCTTATTGAAATGCTTGCCTATTGTGACCAAAACTGATATATATATAAATAATAATCTTAAACATTGTGGTTACATAAGCCATTCTCTAAATCTCGAGGCACACACGAATCAGCTTACTACTGTATAGAAATCAAAATTATAATATATAAAACATTGTCAAACAAGTAAAGCATTAATTGAATGTTTTAAGCTCAAACTTGCTGTAGTGCTCATAAAACACTAGACATTTAATCCAGAAATTATTAAATATTGTAAAGATGATCTTTGATGATGTAGTAGATGACTGCAGTGTTACCCATTAATAGAGAATTTTGTTGAGATAAAGAATGGTGAATCTGATGGGATGATCACAGTCAGAAGAGAATCTGATGGGATGATCACAGTCAGAAGAGAATCTGATGGGATTGTTTGAAAACATCACAATTGAAACTACATTTGTTAGACAGGATTGATAAGCAGCTACCCTCTATTATTTACATAAATATTAAATCGATTTCCTCTTATTTTTCGTAATTCTTTGTTTTAGGATCTGATGAAGAAGAGGAGGAGGAAGATGAGGATGATGAGGATGTTTCACTCTGTGCAGTTTATAATGCGGGTAAGAATTAAAAAAAACCATTTCTGTGTGAAGTCTGCATGTTTTGAAAATAAATTAAATAAGACTTTATAAAAATTAATCAATCATTCAATTATTATAAATTTGCAGAGGAAGAGAGTTCATCAAGTTCGATATTTGAAGGCAGCGATGTTGAAGAAGAAGAAGAAGTGGATGAGGAAGATGATGAAGGAGAAAACAATGCTGATGGTGAACAAGAACAAAATTCGAAAGGGCAAGGTATGGAATAACCCCTATATTTCATGAGGAAAAGTTTTTTCTACCTAATCACTAGTAGCTTTGATGGACTATTCGGGCTTAACCTATCTGGTAGGCAAGCTGAAAGTGCTGAGCTTGAGTCTTTGCTGAAAACTGTCTTAGCAAGAGCAGTGCTTCGCTGAATCCACCACTGGGTCAATATCATCCACTAAGATGATGAGATGTTAGATGTGATGCTATGTTTAGATTTTATTAGGGTAGTAACAATTTTTGAGTAATTTTTAGATAGGTTTCTTTTATATAATACTAGTCAAACTCGATCACACTGCTTGCTGTAATTATCGCTTAAGAAATTGTTTTTTTTTTTAATTCTATTCCAGCTACTAATTTTATTATACTATTTTGTGATAGTGCTATTCTGATATGAAATTCACATAAGACCCGTAGAGCATTTTTGGCTTAAAAGGTGAAAACATCTGTCTATCCTCAAAACAAAAGAATATTAAGAACAAAAAGGAAGAAATAAATCTAATTAGATTTACAGCTGTCTATAAAGTGCCATTATATATAATTGAATTTGAAGAAGAAAAAATCATCTTAACATTACCTGCTCATTAACAGTATAATTAATGACACATTCTTGGGAATAGGTTATATAAACACTGAATCCACTATAAAACTGACATACAATAGAAATTCAAGAAATATTATATCTTTGGGTAAAAGGCTACTTGGTTTAAGCGACCTTCTGTTTAATTCGCATAATTTATCTTTGTAATTAAAGGTGCGTTTTATTTGATATTAGCATCAGCAGTTTGATGTTTTTAATTGAACTTTAATTAAGTTTACTCCTTTCAAACAGCTGAATAATTTTTAAATTTAAATGTCTCCTGTAAAATGTCGCTTAAACCTTTTCAAACATAAAGCTTTACACGACGACGTTTTTCCAGTTTTTTAAACATATTAAATTAATTTGTGTCCATAGTTATAGAAATAGAGTGGCCAGGTTGAGAACTATGGATCTCTGATTTGGCGTTTCGTGTGGAGTTTTGTAATCATATTAATTAATATTTTTGTGATGTTTGTTAGTACAGGATAAGGCAAATGATTTATCCATGTAAAAATACATTTGATTTCTTCTACTTATGCCATTGAAAAATAAGTATAATACATTTTCTATACCAAAAATTTGTATTCTTAAAAGCAACATAATTTTTCAAATCATGAATATATAAAAGACAATAGGAAGATAAATTCTTAGTTAAGTCATTGACAAAAATGTAAAAAAAGTGAGAACTGTGGGGCACTTCAATCAGAAATCAGAAGTGGGTTTAAATGCGGTGATGTAGATGATAATCATTATTATTAGATCAGAGAGAATCAGATAAAAGGAATCTTGGCCCATTTAATGATAACTTCAATTAGTAATAATCATAATAATAACTATAAATGTCAACTAAAAATAACTATTATTTGTTGTAAATACTTACGACCTTGCAAAAATTGTACTGGTACTGGTACATGCATCCATATGCATGTACTGCAGTTTCCATAATGCAATCTCTTGATTTAGTTCACACAGGAGAGCAGGACCATAAATGCAACCCTAAAAGTTTAAGCTTAAATATTAACTTACTTAACATACTTAAATAAATTTTCATGTTTTAGATGGAGATGCAGATGGTGAGCCTGAAGAAAGTACTCGGGGTAAGAAACGGAAACATGAAGATGATGATGAAAACTGAAAGTTGCCTTAAGTGGAGTTATCGTACTAGTTTGTAAGTGTACAGCGATCCGATGCATCGGACAATAAATTTGATCACAGTCTCGGTACATTGCAATCATCCAAGTAGGCTAGTTGTCATTCATGAGAGTGATACGTCACCATTTGAGGCTCGACTCACTTTGCTTTCATTCTAGTGCAAACTCTGTTTATTCAATATAAAATGAAATATTTTCTATCATTGATTAGTGTTAATGTTCATTGTGTGAAATATCTGTAGTTTGTTGTCTGAAGTTGATGTTTTGATTAAATTGTTTATGTAATCTTTTTTTAATATTCTATTGACATGCTTAATTTTAGCCTAATCATTGAAACTGAAGTGCATGATATAAATATGTATAATCTAGCTCTCATATGATCTAAATTTCTGTTTTATATAAGTTAGATTTAAGCTGAGAGAAAATTAAATTATGAAAGTATTTATGCCCTTTCAAACCATTAAAACACAATAAATTATAAGTTATGGGCTTCACCTGCATTATCGACCAAATTAGACTGAAGAAATTGATAAAAATGGAATGGGAATTACTGGCATTGTGTCAATTTGGATATAGATAATAAGTACGTTAAAAAAATTGCATACAATACCATTTGTTGCAAAAATCATCTTTTTAACCATGTTTGGTCTTTTGTCTCACTTTTAAAAATCATCTTTCACCAGATTACTGGCCTGCAATAAATAAATACCTTATATAACAAATATTTACTATCATCCAAGAGTAAAATCCATTGATTACAATAACATCTTCAGTAGGTATATATATACAAGGAGGTACCATAAAACTAAAAAAGACTATGAAAACCTAAAAGTTGATGTTAACAAAATTAACTGGAATTTCGAAAGGGCGTTATGTGAATATCATAAAACAATTAAATTAGATAAAACCTTTGAGTTCAGAGAGTATTTTTCTACAATATTTTTAAATCTAAAATGAGCAATGCACTTATATCAATGAAGTGTTTGGTTGATGCATCATGGTGTAAGTGCCAGATATGTTGAAGAGAATTTTAGTTAATAATTTTATTATATTATGTAAGTCATTAAGTTTAAGTAATTTACAACTTGGTCTGTTGATATATATTATATAATCCTATTAAGACTTTATTTCTGGGATTGTAAAATAAAAATTAATAATAGTATTTGTGTTTTTTTGTTTATGATAAACTTTTATATTTGCGTATCAGCACTAATGTCTATATTCCAAATTTAACCTTGACCATAAATGGTTCAGTCTGACATTTTTCCCTAATTCCCTAATTTTTCATGTTAATGCTTAATATTTTTATTGCATAGACTGGTGGATGAGTTGACAGGCCTAATGTGAAGTGTAGTAGAAGTATGTGTTCACACCTAGTGTGAAGTGGTTACTGGAGCTCATTGTTGTTGTTGTTGTTGTTGTAGTCCTAGGGTACCCCGCTGGTACATAGGGCCCTCATAAGTTGTCTCCACTTTACTCTGTCTTGTGCTTGCTCCTTGACATCACTCCAGGTCACGTTGGCAGTCCTCATCTCACTCTCTACGGTGCGTCGCCAAGTGTGTACAGGGCGACCAGGTCTTCTGCCAAGCGGTTGCCACTCAAACGCGATTGATGCTGCGTTGACTCCGCTGCGCCGTAGAGTGTGTCCTATCCAACGCCATTTCCGATGAGCAATGTCTTGCGCGATGGGATTTTGGTCGCATTTACTGGAGCTCATAGACCATCTAAAACGTAAATGTCGTCACCCACCTTGAAATATAAGTTCCAAGTTCTCGGTAGTTACAACGGCCGCCCCACCCTTCAAACCGAAACGCATTGCTGCTTCACGGCAAAAATAGGCAGGGTGGTGGTACCTACAAGTGCGGACTCACAAGAGGTCCGACCACTAGTAATTACGCAAATGATAATTTTGCGGGTTTGATTTTTATTACACGATGTTATTCCTTCACCGTGGAAGTCAATCGTGAACATTTGTTAAGTATGCATTTCATTAAAAAAATTGGTACCCGCCTGTGGGAATCAAACTGTCGCATCGCTCGACACGAATGCACCGCACGTTTTATCTCTTAGGCCACGACGACTTCAAGAGCTCAGTGATTAGTGAAGTCCATTGGCATCAACAACACAAAAGCAAATGTTAGATGCCCTTGGTCTGTTAAAAGTCAGAAGCATGTGGAGTAGAATTTTTGTGTTTACCTTCCATCGCCTCGAATGAAATCCAGTTCCTCGAGAGCTTTGAAAATAATTTTCAACGATAGACATCGGCTTGATATGCTTCTGACATTGTTTATGTCATTGAGCAACTGACTACACACTATAAGATGAATTATAGGTAATTATAGGTAGATGAAATATTGGCTGTTAAAAATACGAAACATCAAATAAGGTAAAAAAAAAACATACTTTTTTTTAAATATTTAATAAATTAAAACTCATGCTTGCATGCAGTTATGTACATCAGTCGAACCGTTAACTTGTTTGCTGCTCTAAAAACTGTTGTAACAATGCATTATTGATCGGTATCATTAAGTTTTCACTGCCGTCAAGAGTTCTCTTCATTTTAACGAGTTTGTGGTCTAAGAATTCTGTCAACTGTGCTCTGAGAGCTAAGTCAGAGCTGACCAAAAATTGTTCGCGGCATTTTGAATAGAGATCCTTAAATGGTAGTCCTGTAAACAATTTTTCAGTTACAGGTGTACATTAGACCATAGCTCTTATTTTACTAGTTTATGTTTTACTAAACTGTATATTCTCCAGATAGAACATATCGCGTAACGGAGACGTATCCAGACGATTATTTTCTCGTGTTTAATGGGTACAAAACAAAAGTTTAAGATATTATGTTTTATTTAGAGCGATTTTCATTTTTTTGTCTGTAATTCAATCGTAGATTATTTTGGATTGGCTTTAAGACATTTTTACTGGTAGTTTCGCCGGCGAGAAACTCAGTGGGCTTTACTATTGGAATAATTCCAACGGCTTTTATTCAAACTCCATCGCGTCACTTTTTTAATATAGTCATATTTTGTTGATTTCTTGTACAACATAGTCTAAAAGGTTGTCAAAAAGAATACGATATACTATTTTTTTATTTCCATATTTTAACTTCATTGTTTCGTTGGTTTTTCTAATTATGCCATGCCATTATGCTTATGCCATGTACATCATGTCGTGACACATCACGTCAGAAGTCGGACTTTAGCGGAAAGCCTATTTTTTTTTTCTGAAATTATAATCTTAAATAGTATTTTCTAGGCTTACCTTGATAATGGGCTTGCTTTTGATTTGCTAATTGATGTTCAATAAGGATAGTGAAAATCCCTTTTGAATTCGATGTTAGTGACTGATAAACGCTCCTGAGTGATGATAATTGTAGGGCGCCACTTTTGTGTGTCATTATAGAATTCTCGAAGGAAGTTTCTTCAGTATAAGGAACAAACGAAGTTACATCCCACCATGAAAAGTTGTATTTACTCAATTTAGAATAGTCCCATACTGAAAATTGAATTATTCTGCTTAATTAATCGTTTACGTGGTGTAGCGCTTTTTATATAACTTCAACGCTTGCGACGAAGGGCTTGGCGAGTAAATTAGCCCACAGACACGTCCCACTCGCCAGATCTTCTCAGTAGGTTGCGTTTTCGATCTGATAGCAGATTCTGCGAAGCACAGGTCTTGCTAGGGTCAGTGTTAGCAACGTCGTCAGGTTAGAGCCCCGTGAGCTCACCTACTAGACCAGTGACGATGATATGGCCTCTCTAGACCATCAGCTTAGGTAGGAAAAAAACAAATAACTTCAAAAACTAAATTAAGTTTTTAGATTAATAATCACTTGCAAAACTTAACTTAAATGTATATTTTAATCAAGTAGTTTCTCGTGGTTAAAATTGAGCTTTTTAAAAAAAGTAAGGTACTTACATAACGGGGCATTAATATGATCTATCGTTGCAATGGTGTGCACATTCTTTATCTGAGATAGACTAGCCAAAGTAACTTGTGATTTAGAATTTCTTAACATAGGCCCATCGATGTTGTTTACTATCAGAAATAAGTCCACGCTATTTTCTGACAGCTGACTGTCAATCAATTTTACAACACTGCCAATATTGGACGGTACAGTTGTATTCCCTAGCAGATCTACGACGATGCTTTCTAGGATATCCTTAATGGTGAGACTCGGAAAGAATCCATTTACCATTATACACGGAAACTTGTTTAACTTCTCAGTTTGAAACTGTTGGAGCAAAGTTCGTTTCGATCCTATGCCGTATAAAATAATACTAAAGTTTTCACTCAGTTCATACAGCCATCTGTCAAAGAGCTGTCGATGGTTATAGTTGAGCTCTGCTATTTTTTTCCTGTGTTCTGTTGATATATGTACAGTATCTGGAGAATTATCTTGAATATTCATGTTTTTCAATCTAGCAAGAGTGTGATCTGATGTGGCTATCTGTAATATTATAAATTTCTTTATTTAGACAATATCAAAGTAAGTTCAAATGAAAATCAATTAAAAATTGAGCTCGAATAAAAATAAAGCAACAACATGAAATCAGTACAATATTGTATGCTGATAATTCAATAATTCAATTGGTATGACGAAATAAGCATACTAACTTTTTTACTAGAATTCATCATAAAATAGTTGTCAGGTTTTACAATGTATTCTGAATCCTTAATTTTCATTTTATTGTTCCTGTTTCTGGTGATTTGTGTTTTAACTGAATCTTTCCTCTGAGGTTTCTCATCTTCTACTGATGTTGATGATGATGATGAAGAATCAGATTGCTGCAAAAAATATGTTTATTAAAATAGTATATAGTTTTTTTTTTACATTTGAGAGTTGTAAACAATTAAAATGGTGACGGTTACAATTTAATCACATGTTTAATAACAGCTCGGTTCTCTGATGACCATGAAAACTAAAAGAATGAATAAGTTTTTCAGTCATTTTCTAGTCTAAACAATAAGACACCCAGTATATTTGTATAAAGTGGTGCTAAGTAGTAGGGAGGTACCAATTATCTAATGATATATGTACAAACTTAACCCATGGCCATGACGAATGATGTTATTCATCATACAATAACAGTCAAACAATAACAATTTACAATCTTCGTTTTTATTAATATGCAATTGAGGCATAGAACTCAAGGATCTGAGGATAAAAAATCCTGGCGTAGAGGAATTATAAGAGCTGGCCCAATTTAAAGTGGGAAAAGGAGTACAAAACTTCAGTACTATCAGTTTACCTCCTCATTTTCACTCTCATCTGGAACAAAATCACTGCTGCTTCCAGAAAAATCACCAGAACTATCACTGTCTACTTCCTGAATGATTCCTGAAAGAGATGTATGTAGTATGTAGATAACATTTAAGTGTACTCCAGTATATTGAGTATTTCAACAAATTTACTAAGAAAAAAAACTACCGGCTCATTACAATTTATGATCATTCTTAATTTGGGCCAACTGTTACAAAATCTTTGAGACTTCAACCTCCTGTCAGGTCATTGACATTGGTGTGTAGGTGGTCTCTTGTTACCAGACAATACCAAACAGGCTCAAGCCATATAATACAAAGGAAAACTCTGTCCTAGCGTTAGTACTCCCAGAATTGCAATACTTAATATGAATATAATAGACATCCTAGTGTTCATTTTATTCCTAGAGAACTGTATCACAAATATTATTTATTTCAACTTCTAATGTATTTGTTTTAACTTGCTTTTATACATGTATTTATGTTAAGAACTAAATTCTATTTTGAAATGATCATATGAATATCTATAACCAAATAAAACCAATTATTAACTGAAATGTTCAATTTTAAAAGTTGGCAGTTTTAAAAGTTAATCAATATTAAGCTTTACCCCTATTTCTAGGACTTGCTGTGTATCTTTGAATTATTAAACTCAAAATATTACTATAGTACTATTATATTGATGGGTGAAATCCACTTAAACCAAATGTTTAATAATATTGTGTGAAATTTATCTTTGTAATTATGTTCTTTTTATTTGGTATTAGCATCAACAATTTCACGTTTTTACTAGAACTTCAATTATGTTTACCCCATTCAACTAGCTGAAGAAGTTTTATTGCCATGTTATTTTTTCCAAATTTTAACACTCTCACCGCCACCTATATATAGAATTTGTCGGTGCGGCAGGCCGTGCGGTCCGCCGGCGGTCGCAACTATACCTAGCCGTGCAGGCCATGGTGAAAAATCGATAACGTGCTTAGCAGGCCATACGGGCGGCTGGCGGACTCACTATTTATTTGTACTAGCAGGCCGTGCGGTCCGCTGCCACCTCGTGATTTCATATTAATTTTATAGTGGATGGCCTGCTGTTACAGAAAAGTGAAGCTGCCAGATGAAAAATTTACTTTTTTACCTACAATTTAAAAAAAAAATTGTTGCTGTATCTTTAAATTTATAGGATTACTAGAGGGTTAATTACAGCAAATAAAAATACATTATAAACGATAGGAACTTAGTTCTATTCATAAAAAATTACATTACTGCCTTATAATGGCGCTATGGAAGTTTGTAAAGCATTCGGAGACTACTGGAAAAGAAAAAATAGAAATTTGAAGGGCAAACTAAGTATTGACTTTCTTTTTTACTTCACAGGCTTATAGACTTGTCAAGCCTTTTGCCGCTTCTGACGGATGTTGGTATTGGCGTCTGTATGTATGGTGTCTTCCTTCTGAAGATTTATCATCAGAACACCTATTTATGATTCCGAATTCTACGTCTGTAGATGGTTGGTAGTCTGAGTCATCTACTGAATCCGACATAATGATAAAAACTTCGCACAAATGATGAAATGCACAAGAAAGTAATGGTAATTAATCTAAAGAAAAACGCGCGAAAATGCGACCGTTGCAAGCCGTGCGGGCCGCCGGCGGGCTAATGATTGATTATTAGGTGTGGCGTGACAGACTCGAAATTGTTTTAAGTAGTTACAGAAATTTTGTTATATTTTGGCGCGAAACATATGGTGCGCCGGCGACCCGTACGGCCTGCTAATCTCGTTTACTGCAACATATTGGTGGCGTGTCTAACTCGAAAATATATGACCCGCCGGCGGACCGTATGGCGGTGAGAGTGTTAAACTTTAAATTGGCTTTCAGCCTCAATATATACTATATAATATATTTAAGTAATACTTACTTTTTTTTATTACTTCCCTAACATGTCTTGGAGTACCTGCTGCTTTTCTAATTGGGCTATGCAAATTTATTACTTTTTTAGGAGTTTTCAAACGTGTGAGTATTACTTTGGGTGAATTCATCATTGCTGATCTCACTGCATTCTGTAGATCATGCTTTGTGTGACGACCCTTAAATTTGAATATATCTTGACCCTCCACATCATCATCACTAAACAGTGCTGAAATTTACAAGAATGTAAAAATGTATTCCATTGTAGCATTTTCTTGATTTTCACAAGTTGTAGACATAATTAATGCGAAACTAAAAATAATAAGTTTAACCAAATATTCAGCACTTTAAATGATTTTCTTTATATAATAATATGTACTAAAAAATAAGTATTTACTTAGAATTTGGTATTTAGATTACAAAAAACACACTAGGAAAAAATGGACCTTTAAGAAAAGTTCCTCATTTTTATGTTGTTTAATTTCAAGAGTATTTAGACAGGCATAAACTGCACATTTAAAGTGTACCTCTGGGTTTCTGCGGACAAGAGTCGTCGATAATCTCGTCTTCTTCACTAGAAGTACTCACTCTACGGGGTTTCCGTTTAGAGGGTGACAATTCAAAAAAATCGTTGTATTTTTTCGGTTTTTGTCTAGTTCTGCCTGTTCGACGAGACGGGGTATCGGGTAAATCGACTGTAAGAATATTAAAGATTTATTCCTATTGGCCTCATTTGAACTCCATAATGCTTAAGGCAATTTAATAAAATATTACTAAAAAAAGCTGCGATAAATTCGTATTATTTACCTGTTTCTGTTTCACTGTCGGATACTTTACCCTTGAGTTCACTTGACATACTTGTGGCAAATACTTCCCTTAAATTACTTTACTCCTATAACAAATAATTTATTTGAGATTTATTAGTTACTTTTAAAACAGTTGTAATAGTAGCAAGTTAGATTTCAAACATTGCATTACGTTAATGACATTGTTTATAGTAGTAGTAGTTTTATTTTTTGAAATGAAAAAGCAAAGGTGTCCCACTATAAAGCCTAATCTTTTATATATATTTTTTTTTTAATGAAATATGATAATATTAAATGAAATGAAGCTGATTAATACGAAACATGGAATGGCATGAAATAAAATTAAGATTTTGAGACATTGATTAATTGGGATGAAATTAAATGAAATGAGATGAGATGATATGGGATGAAATATAATCTCAGTAAAATGGTGGTTGCTTACTGAGATTTTGTCATACCTAAAATGGGATTTTTAGGGATTGAAAGGTGAATGGGGAAAAAACCAGGAAAATCTTTCGACGCTCAATATTAGTTTTATATTCGTTGCAAAATCTTCCATTTCTTGTAGTGTAATAGTAGAATGTTGAAAGTTCACAACTTTGAATCAGCAACTTTGAATATGCATGATAATAGATGCTAACTTTAAAAAAATCGCATTTCAAAGTAACTTCTTGTGGTGGTAATTATTTTAGTGCTAGAAACTTTGCTCTCTTTTATTTATTTGATGATAATAGAAGACGACTGTGATTTATAAACGTTATTTAGTATTTGAGAGATCATATATATTAAAGGTAAGTCTCAGTTGTTATTGGTTTTAATGTTTTTGATAATATAGAAATACATGTAAAAATCTATTGTTTTTGGGGATAATGGGGACGTCTCAGGTACAAATAACAACGGAAAAGGAGTCAATTGGGATGAAAATAAGTTCAATGGGAGCGAGTAAAGTATAAATAGGTACAGGCTTGTAGGGTTGTCTATGTAGTTATAACAATATTTTTTAAATGTATTGGCAAGAATCTGGTTTATTCATGATGTTTTTGTCTAGAACTTTTATTTAAAATTATCAATGCAGTGTTATTTTATTGTTTGACAAATATGTATATTATCAGTTACGTGTTGTTTTCTGTTTTTAGATATGACTCGCGTGTACGTATTAAAGAGTGCAAAGCGTTATAAGAGATATGATCCCTTAATATTAAAAACAGCAATAGAAGCTGAAATTAGGAATAAGTTTTTAGTTGAAATAGCTAAGTAGTTTAATATAAGTAAGTCGGTTTTGCACAGACATGTAATAAGAACAATGAAATCTCAAGGTGGACAAAAATGTCTAAGTGAAGAAGAAGAAAAATATATAATAAAATATATTAATATTTGTTCAGAGTGGGTGTATCCACTTGATTAATCCATGGAATAACCGACACACCTAATAACAGAATCCTTTGGGACAACTATACAACTATACAATAATGTCCACGGTAGCATGGTTTCCGTCAATGTTCTTTCGGAGTTGTCCGATTGCGTTTAACTAATTTTAAGTGATGAAACAGATGTTTTTTCAAATTGTCTCACAAATTACAGAAAAAAATTATCGCGGATAATTTCCCAACTAAATATAAATTAATCACAAGTATTCAAATGAAATCAAGTTTTAGCATATATATTTTTTTGTTGTTGTCAATGCACTGTCGATTGCACCTATAATTGAGGTGACATCTGCCATGTACTTTTGTCAGTTTTTCAATGTTTTTTATTGATGATCACTTTGTTGGTTCAACTAAATAAATAAATTAATGAAGACCAAGTAGTGCCAGCCCTAGCAAATTTCTCTATTGACACTAATTTCGACCCCATTAACTGCAATTTTCGGGTAAATAGGGATATCACTTATTTTTGCTTTTTTTGCTTAAACTGGAATGTTAATTGCATAGTTTTAAATTGGATAACAAAGATGCCCCCAAGACTCAATCATTTTGATCCTGATATAGCATTAAATACATCAACAACTACCTTTAAATTGTTCATCAAGTTGGAATTTGTCCCTAATCACCCCGTTTTATCGGTACCGTACTTCATTGTCCTACCTCGAGGATTTGTCGAGAACCTTTATTCACTGTAAATAGGGTACCAGTTTATTATAGATATTATAGAAATAGGTAAGGTCAATATAAGTTGTTTCTGATGGTAGACCGTCTGTCGCACTGGATTTAAACAAAGTGTAATCTAATAATTTATGTATGTTTTTCTGCCGCGTAGCGATTATGCGTCAAACGCAAAAGGAATCTCAGAGTGTAGTCTCACATATTATTATAGGGAAATTTTGTTACCTTACTCATAGTACATCAGGTGTAAATAATAAAAAAAACAATACCTACATTTTTTTCTTTTATTGTTTAGATGGGTGGACGAGGTCACAGCCCACCTGGTGTTAAGTGGTTACTGGAGCCCATGGATCTACAACGTAAATGCGCCACCCACCTTGAGATATAAGTTCTAAGATCTCAGTATAGTTACAACGGCTGCCCCACCCTTCAAACCGAAACACATTACTGCTTCACGGCAGAAATAGGTAGGGTGGTGGTACCTACCCGCGCGGACTCACAAGAGGTCCTACCACCAGTAAAAATACACCTACATACTACATACTCATAGTTTACTAAAAGTATACTGTTGAGTACCATAAATTACAGATTCTTCTTCTTCTTTATCGTTTCCTTAGTGCTGAGCATCGCGACCACGTGATTCAAAAGCATTGATCTTGTTGCTTTCCTTATATTATAAACGGAAAATAAATAAAAGAATACAAGTTTCATCATTTCATTTATTTGCTCAACTTACTGACAATTTCGAAAATCACAGTTACTTTTGACAATCGTTTTTCATGTAACTATTTTTATAATACACGACAACGGCTGTCGTAGGTATTTAATTTATATTTTTGAAAGTGGGTATAAAATGGTATTAAATATTATTGGCCACGGTACATACAATTATAATTATTAATTCATTTCGGTATTTTTACTTATAAAACGGGGAGACACTTTAGATAAATAAAGTATTAAAAAGTTTTCTAAGTTGTCATTGAAAAATTAAGATAATTAAGATAATATAATACTAATAAATAGACGAAGATACGACGCAATTTGCTTAATGTTTACACATATGAGAAATGTATGTAGTGAGCAAATCACAGAGGATAAGTGCATGGTGGCGATATGAGCATGACACACAATTTACAATCAATGAAGCGGAACCAACAACTATACATTTTAATTCTTTAAATTATTCAGGATAATCGCCACAACAAAACGAAAGCTCGTTTCTATACCCTATGGAAATTATACGAAAGAAACATCACAATATGTCATTGGAATAGCATCCCTATAGATACAGTAAAAAAAATTAAATGGCGTCACCAGCGATACCACTTACAAGTTAGTACTTAGAAATATATTTTAATGGTGGGATCGTAGCTCATCTATATACAATACCAACAATTTTAATAGACTTATACAATCACTCGAGTCCCCTACGTCTACGAGTCGCGCGGCTTCGTACGGGCCGGTACTACGTACAATACATAAATGCGTGCGATGCCTACGTCAAACTTGCATCGTTAGAATCGTAGAGTCGATCCGAAGCCGTGGGACGATCCTTTAGACAATCTATAGCATTCGAACGCTTCGCTACACATCGGATAGTCTCGAAAATGCCTACACCTTACACGGTTAGGCGGTTAGACAATTTTGAACTCTAAGGGAAAAAGGGGAACACCAATTTTAATTTAATTTAAAACGCACCGCACAGGATACTAATTTAAAAAAAATATAATCACGTCGTCCGCACAAGGAAGCCGACCGACCAACTTACAGTATCGGCACAGATCAATACGTGACACACTGACACCGTCCGGAGACGAGCCGTATATTTATATTCATCACATAGCAATAATTTACATTTAAACACGGCCGGGAGAACGTTCACGAAACGACATACACGTAAAAATATTAATTCGAAGCCTACAATTATAAAACTACACAAACGCGCATATAGTAGCGTCCAGGTTGGATCCGCACGCTCCTGAGATCAATGATAGCGAACCGAGGTCGGCGAGTGGTCCGCGCGTTCGGCCGGCGCTCGGCGAACGGCTCGCACGGCTCGGGCGGCTCGCACGGCTCGGACGGCTCGCACGGCTCGGACGGCTCGGACGGGTGCGAGCCGAGGGGCGCGTCTTTGGTATGGGGGCGAGTGGCGGGCGGCGCGCGCTACTCACTAGGCCTGCTTCACACGTTTCCGCGGCGGCCCGATGGGCGGGATCTGTTGCTGCTGGGTCGCGAGCGCGCGGAACGCCTCCGCGATGAGGTGCGGGTGCGACGAGATCATGTTCTTCCAGCCGGCCGTGTCCATCACGTCCGTCGCGTGGCTCCTGAAACCAATACGTTTAATCGCACTTAAACAATTGCCTGCGTCTCCGTTTCACAATACCACGAGTCGATTTTTAGGAGATTACCAATTTTTTAATCTAACTAAAGACATAAGTGGGCGAAGGGGATATGGATACAATTTGTTACTTGTACTTTTTCTTCGTACATAACTCCTTCATCACATGCAATTTCTAAAAATAGCCTTTAAAACCGGTGTTTTAAGTTCTAATATCGTTTATAGGCACATAACACTGTCATTAAATGTAAAAACTCAAACATCTTAAACATTGCACTTAAACCCCCTTCATCCACTCATGTGTTCAACTATGTGTGTAACTTGTCATAGTGTGAGTTCGTAGTCCACCCGGTTAAGTGGTCACCGGAAACTAAAGACATTACAATGTGAATGCCGCTTCTGTCCACATCGAGAAATAAGGTTGATGTTTAAATTGCAGCAATCGGCAATCGTCCAGTTTGAAGGTTGATATAGTAACTATAGACACTAGCTTCGACTTAATGTCCACAGCTCTAGAATCAAAGAGAACTCGTATAACAATCTACCGCAGTGAGGTAATAAAGAAAACGACTGACGTGTTAATGAAATCTATGGTCTGCGCTTTGAGCTGGTCGGCGGAGTGCAGGTCTGCGAGTATGAGCGTGTCTGCGGCGGTCTCCACCGAAAGACTCAAGCACAGCGCCTCTTCGCACATCACTTTTAGTCGCTCCAATGCATACTGTAACAATACGACACAATTTTATTATTAAAATATATACATCATATATATATATATACCAAATAAAATAATATTATAAAGAGAAAAGATTTGTTTGTTTGTTTGTTTCGAATAGGCTCCAAAACTACTGGACCGATTTGAAAAATTATTTTTCCATTAGAAGCCGACATTGTCCCTGGCTTACCTGGCTGGACCATAGGCTACCTTTTTTTAGTTTTTTTTTAATTTTTTTTTTTTGCTTCATATGTGTTTTAATGTTTCCGAAGCGAAGCGAGGGCGGGTCGCTAGTACCAAATAAAATAGACATTTAATTAAAAAGAGAAATGTCGCGAATTAAGCGAAATATCGCTTAAAACTAATACATAGCCTGTCACCCCTCGAATTATAACGGAAACAATAAACGCGAGATTCAACCCTAATAGCAGTTTTAATTAAAACGGAGTCTAACAAATAATGTCTATGTATAAATAGGTAAAGAAAAAACAGAAGTTTTGTTCTCTGTTTGTCAATGGATTTTGTCTATATTTTTTTGTTTAGTAACTAGGCTGTTTTCGTCATTTAGTTTTACTTTTTTTTTTGAAAATAGTTGTGTAAGAAATGTTTTTTTTTTTTTGTAATACCCATAATTAGAGAAATTTAATTAGCTACATAAACTAAACCTAAATTTTGAGTGGTTATAGTCGAATTTTGATCATACACTTATTATTATAATTGACACTTGTTCGATCATTTCAATTACCGCGCCCTGTTCCCGCGTATGATCGTTCGAACACAAATCTCGTCAACTAATGTCAATGTCAACGTCAACGTCCTAATGTCAACTGTGATCAAGCATTTCATCGACGAAAACATTTTACAGTGACACTTGGTTATGCTCGTTAATACGAGTACATAATAATATGAGGCTGTCAGCGCAAAAGTGGCCTAACTCATAATGTTTCATATTCGTGCGTATACTTATATTGCAACGTATTTAAGAGCTGGTGGTAGGTAGGTAGAACCTCTTATAAGCCCGCAAGGGTAGGTACCACCACCCCGCCTATTTCTACCGTAAAGCAGCAATGCGTTTCGGTTTGAAGGGTGGGTAGCCGTTGTAACGATACTGAGATATAACTTAGAATTATATCTCAAGGTGGGTGGCGCATTTACGTTGTGTCTACGGGCTCCAGTGACCACTTAACACCAGGTGGGCTGTGAGCTCGTCCACCCATCTAAGTAATAAAAAATAAGAATAAAAAACAGTAAATTTTGATAAAAAACCGGGTTATCCCTAGTTTCATATATAGCAAACAGGCGGCATTGTAAAAAAATTTGGAGTGTTTTTTGCCTATGATGCAGTGTAAATGTAAATTCGAACCTCATTACATACATGCCTAGCTACGGTAAGCTTAGGCCAATAATGCGCCGACGGCCTCATAATATAAGCCCAACGGTCAGTGAACAAACAGAGATAAACTCCAAAATACTCCGCAAATATATTGTCTACTATTTACCTAGTGTGACCACAGATAATGTATTGATATTTGTTGTACTAAAATAGGTTTTTTTTTGGAAAATACCACATAAAAGGGTCAATCGGCCTGACGTAGCCTTCGTGGTGTATCTTTACCGCAATAACAGCGTGTTTTACGCGTTCAGTTTCTATCTATCGCTTTTGTTATTCAACTTTAATTCAACTAAGCAATTATTAGACATTCCATGATTATATTTTATGGGCGTTTAAATATTCAAAGCGCACTGTGTCACATCGTAGCATAATAATAATAAACATGTCCTCGTTCTATTATGTTTCGTGTCAAAGTGCCCTTATTTTTAGGGTTCTTAGTCATCGGGAAAGCAACGTTTGGCATAGTGTCAAAACGCGATAACAAATAGACACGTTTGCGTCATTCGAAACTTTGCAACTTAAATTGCACATTCAAGATATTTACTTGACAAATTACTTATATCGCGTTTAGAGTTTTAAAAAAATCGTACCATTTTGTGTCCTATTAAAGCCGCATGTGTCTTATTTAAACAATTAAATGCTTCTGCACTAGCATGAAATGAGCATTGACGGTTGTTCTAAAGTTACAAGCTTTTATTTATTGTTTTATATGATTGTGAGGTGAGAGGCTATCTAGTGAGTAGACACCTCGAGAGGTGTGGTCGAAATTTCAATTGTTTTGTATGAGTATTCCGTAACTTAAACAGCATTTTTTAGCCCACTGAATTTCTCGCCGAATCTTCTTAGTGTTAGCAACAATCCCGGTTTAAGCCACGTGAGCTCACCTACACGTCAAGGCGAAGCTAAAATAGCCTCTCAAGGCTTTCGGCATAAGTAAAAAAAAGCATGATTGTTTCTGAGTAGAAATAGGCAAGTAAAATTATCCCTAACCAGTCATCCTCATTACATTCCTTATACGAGTGTGTTTAAAGAAATAAAATACATTTGCGTTTCGGTCTCAAAATCGAGGCAGTCATTCCAATGCCACTAAGTCCGATAAGCGTTTAACATAAGGCGAGCTACGAGCTCGACTTCTTATAGAAGATGAAAAAAACAAAGTCCATTGTCGGCACATCAACGATTTGATATCAACCACTAAACATAGGTCTCTGTCACACAAGTCCAAAATTACAGAATCAGGATCAGAATCGTCTTCATCAAATCGTTCCATTCCCGAACTCTATAGCGCGATGTACTACTAACAAGGCCTCCACAAACGGAGGGCCCCTACAATGGAGAGTTTGGAAAAAAAATCTTTCAAATTCCGACAAGTAAGCAGTTGTTTTACTTAACGCTAACACTTAAATTTAATTTTAGATAATTCTTATATCCGATTATATTTATGTATGTTTGTTAAATACTAAGAAATCTACGTGGTTTTACACAATAAATTATTTATTGGAAATCTCGACTGAAAAAATGTTTTCATTTTATTTGAGAAATAATTTGGAGCCAAGGGGCTTCCGCTCTTCTGTTGCCCCGAGGCCTCCAGACCTCTAAAACCGGCCCTGACAATTCTGTACCGTCAACGCATAGGCAAGTAATACGAACAAATGTTCGCGCTTTCTTTAAATAAAATAATTTTTTCTTACACTATTTTTAATTCAAATTTATTAAAATTTATTTTCTATTTTTAGTTGAATTTCAATTTTTTAAAATATTGAATTGCCATCGGTCCTTAATAAGTATACCAAATTTCGAGTTAATCCGACGTTTTGAAGTAGGTCAAAATCATGTCCAAAGATTCCGTTACATACTACCATACATACGTCTGAAGCTAATAAAAGCGTATTAAAAAAAAAACGGAAATTCTTTAACATATTATCATTTTATCCAGTTTCGAGCTTGCCTGTAACAAATTACGAAAAATGAATTACAACAGAATAATACCTTATCGGCCGCAGCTAGCAGATCGTCGGCCATCTTATCCAAATTGGGCGCTCTGCCCGTATATATGAAACGTAACATTTCTCTTAATACTTCATGATCGACGTCCGTGATGTCGACTCTATTCCTCTTCCTCTCTTCCATTTCGTGTTCGAACATCGCAGCGAACACAGGACTCCGCGCTGAAATGGCAATAAATATAATTTATAAAAAAGAATGCGTTTACTGGTGGTAGAACCTCTTGTGAGTCCGCGCGGGTAGGTACCACCACCCTACCTATTTCTGCCGTGAAGCAGTAATGCGTTTCGGTTTGAAGGGTAGGGCAGCCGTTGTAACTATACTAAGATCTTAGAACTTATATCTCAAGGTGGGTGGCGCATTTACGTTGTAGATGTCTATGGGCTCCAGTAACCACTTAACACCAGGTAGGCTGTGAGCTCGTCCAAACAACTTAGCAAAACAAAGAGTTTTTGAATGTTGCCTTATAGCAAATAGGAAAAAACAATTTACGGAATAATAAAAAAACCCAAGTAAACTGATTCCACATTAATGATTTTAAAAAAAACCTTGCAGAGCGATTTAAGCTCTTATCATTTCAAATTTATTGACATTAAAATGAAAACACATTCTAAATGAACGGATATTTTGAAATTAGATCGTATTTATCATTATAATAACAATTACTAATACTGGCAGATGTTTTTGTAGATTTGGGGACTTTGTAATTTGGCGATATCTCAGCATCACTATATTATCAGGTAGGAAAACGCCCATTGCTAAATTTCAGAGAAAAATACGTAAGGCTCGAAGTAGTCTTTTGTTTAGAATTAAAAAAAAAAAACGATAGTTTTATTCAAAGCGCTAAAACAATTCAATCAACTGTATTAAGCCAATTTAAGCTGTACAATATGAAGGTATGTAAGTACGTAGGTAGGTAGGAAGGAAGGTAGGTACGATTCATAAATTAGGAGTAATCATATCATGAACATTACGTTGCATGATTGACGTGTTAACTATATATTTATTTTATAAAAATGTTTAGACTTCGGAGTTAAAACAAAACACCCAAGCGTTCCACCTATTGAAGTTTTTGAAGATTTATAAATTACGTAATTAAAATTATTCTTTTAAATATATATTTAACAAAATGTAAAGCAGTTTTTGATTCCCCGAACCATGTGCAATAGTCAAATGAATACGGTAGCAAAACATGCCCCAAAAAAAAATCGCCTAAAACAGAAATGAACCAAAATATTAAAATGTAATTTTATTAAAAAAAACCTACAATTTCCCGTCCGTTCTCTTATCGCGTACCTATAACCTAATTTAATATTATTAATAACTTTTTTGTTCAGTATACAGTTACAGTTACGACGCAATTAATAAATGATTCACGTGGCTGGACTATTTGAAATTATTAACATTGTGAAAACAATCGTTTTAACTTAAAAATTGTTTATTATGCTGGCAAATGGGACGTAAATATTATTACGTAAATTAAATCATAAAAATCATGATCTTGGTGGAGATATTATTTGTTAGTCCCTCCCCATGACACAGACATATGTATGGTGGTAGAAAGTTTTGGTACAAACTTACTGCCTGCTTTTTTTAATTTTTATTGTTTAGATGTGTGGACGAGCTCACAGCCCACCTAGTGTTAAGTGGTTACTGGAGCCCATAGACATCTACAACGTAAATGCGCCACTTCTAAGGTCTCAAGTATAGTTACAACGGCTCCCCCACCCTTCAAACTGAAACGCATTACTGCTTCACGGCAGAAATAAGCAGGGCGGTGGTACCTACCCGCGCGGACTTAGAATTTTTGCGGGTCTTTTGGTTTTTATTACACGATGTTATTCCTTCACCGTGGAAGTCAATCGTGAACATTTGTTAAGTACCTACATATTTAATTAGAAAAATTGGTACCCGCCTGAGATTCGAACACCGGTGCATCGCTCAACACGAATGCACCGGACGTCTTATCCTTTAGGCCACGACGGCTTATAAGCACACAACACTACCAAATTACCAATAATACCAAATATATGTTATTGTATTGACTTTACTAACCTGCTAATATAGCTTTATGCGCTTGAAACTCCCTGCCGCCCACGGCTAGCGTGACATCAGAGAATCTTTCGTTATCAAAGAGAGCTCCTAAATCGTCTGACAATCTGCACTCAGGCACTTTGAACTGAACCACGTTGCTCTGCCCGCTGATGTTGATGCTATCCGCTACAACTGACACTTCGCAGAATATCGTCAGTTTATCTTCGGGTAATAAACCATTGGCCTCGTCGAGCAGGAAATCTCTGAAATAATCAAATAGCCATGTCAGTTATATTTTCTGCGCGTTTTGTGTATTTAACTACAGGGTTTTTTTATTGCTTAGATGAGTGGACGAGCTCACAGCCCACCTAGTGTAAAGTGGTTACTGGAGCCCTTAGACATCTACAACGTAAATGCGCCATCCACCTTGAGATATAAGTTCTAAGGTCTCAAGTATAGTTACAATGGCTGCCCCATCCTTCAAACCGACACGCATTAATGCTTCACGGCAGAAATAGGCAGGGTGGTGTCGCGATATCTACAATAAATAACATTCTACGTTACGGCTCCTTTGGCTGTACATAGTTAATGCATTTATTGCGTAGAGAAGTTGGTGTGAATTGGTTACCAGAGGCCATAGACATCACAGCCTGAATGCCGTCATGCATGCGAGACTTGAGGTCGTTGTCCACTTGTTTTTTTTGTGTTTGAGGGATTACTGTTGGCCCGTAAGCCTTTCCAGTTTCACCAGGGCAAGAGAGCCAGCAAAGGCTCAGCCAAAAAGGGTGGGATTTGCAAACAGCTGAATGAATCTACCGAATCATCATCGCAACCCGGCGAGAAGCTCCAGCGAGAAACTCAGAGGGTGTCCGATTGTACTGTACACAGGCTGCTCTACTAGAACGCATGACAGCACCGCGACAGAAATAGGTAGGATGGTGATGCCTGCCCGAGCGGGCCTATAAATACGTCCTACCACTGGCAAATGTTTTGCGTTTATAGTTTATTTAGGCATTAAAGCAATTCAAGGGATTCTTAAAAAAAAATTTGAATTCACTAAATTTCCCGTTATTTAGGCGTTGTTGCAAGCGCCATGATCACGGATAGACCGTAAGTTCCGGTTTGACATCCTTCAAACAGGATCTTATGGCTGGTTCACGATAGTGTTTACAATACGACATCCACGCGAAAAGTTGAGGCGGTGTCGACACCCCACAACCACTTTTCAGTTTGTTTTAGGGTGTTAACACTGGCTGTCGATAACTCGTCCCGAGTTCACTACGACATTTACCTGTAAATTACCTTGTTCAATTTCGACAATGAACTATTTTTATAACCACTGTATAGAAAACCAACAATCCTAACACTATACAAAATAAACCCTATTATTATCACTATCAAAAAAAAATCCTTAACTTATCTTTTCCGCGATTTCAGATTACTTTAGAGCTAACTGAAATTGCCCTGATTTGCAAAATACTCCATCGATTTAAAGAAAGATGGGGATTACCCATTACCACATCATCAATCTCTAGATATCTTATTGAGTATTTCATTTCTACATTTCTCTGCTCCTAACTTTCTTTGCTCTTTTTATTTTTTATTATATTAATCTATCCACGATGAGGGCACTTGTGACAGGGCTGAAATATCGAAAACTCATCTAATTTAAAATACGTGGTAAGAATCCGATAAATAATGCTATTTTTTTATTACGGTTTCTTACATCTTAAAGTTATTTAAAAATCACACATCTTGAAGATATTTAAAAATATACATTAAGGATATAAACATATAGTATATTTTAGAAGCACAACTGTGATTTGGATCGCACAAGAACTAAAAAGCGTGGTAAGAACCTGTTAAATTGGGCAAATATAATATTTATAAACAGCGAAAATTTAAAACAATTCGTAACTATATATAATACGGTATTTATATGTAATAAAAACTGTTTCTTTTTTTAAATAAAAACTGATAAAAGCCGCCTTATGCAGAGTTCCTTAACCTAACAGCGATATCGTCCTAAAGTCTTGCCAATATCGTGTAGACTTGTTTGCAGCAGAACGTGCGACCGTGTCACAAATATATTCACTTCTTTAGTATATATACAAGAATAAAATACGCAAATACCGGGGGGTCAATCACCTGCGACTATCAAAAACTTCGAAGCCTGTTTTTATTAGTCAACCGTTTCCAGTGAAATTATTCGAAGCCGTAATTGGTCCCTAGCAGATCTAGGTGTGATAATGTTCGCGGTAATTATGTGTTTTAACGGTAAACAAATGACGACTATCGTTTGTTGAAATAAACAGCTAATACAAATAAAACGTTATGACTTTGAAAAGTTTGTCAACAAAATAAATTAATAATGATTTTCACCCTTTGCAAACTGATATTTTTACGATCGACGAGTAATATACATTGATCTGTTTAACTATAGTTTGAGTACATAATCTGAGGTCATATTAAAATGGTGCACGAGCCCCGCAAACGTACACGATAACAACGATGGGGAATGAAATTGAAATAGCATTATCAGGGGGGTCTTTTCCCGTTCTAGTTTAATTGGGCCGCAGTTGCCACAAATAAAACCCAACCTTAGTAACAAAATTTGTTTCTATATCAATAGTTGTTTGTGGGAAATGATTTTTTTATAACGGTGTACGTGGTTGAATCTATATATAGAAAAGTCGATGTATGTATGTGCATTCCATATAGATTCCGAAATGGTGGGGCGATTTCGATAAAAAATTCAGATGATCCTGTAAAGTTTGGCTTTAGTTACGGAATCAAAGTCAAATCAAATAAGTGGATCGGTTTTGTCTAGTAAAATAATAAGACTAATATATAAACTCTTATTTTCTGAATTCTCTAATTCAGTTTATGAATAATTGTTACCAAATTTAGTAAAGCTGAGTTGGTACGAATTGTTGATAACGCTCACCTTCTGATAAACTTTTTGAATCCCCAGTCTTTTCCTTGCACGAATCTGTACGCCCGTTGCGATTCCATTGCTTTAGTTTCTTCTCTTTTAGCATTTAATATTGAAAATTTAAACTTTGCCCGCACTTCTGATTTATTACACGAGACTAATAATAAGTATAACGATAAATAGTCTTTGCTCTCTTCATCGAGTCCTTTTGGATTGACGCGAAGACACCATTTTAATTTATCACTAGCACCAGCTGAGAAAGTCGATGATTTTAACACTTCACCCATTTCTTCTCTACAAAAACTAAAATTGTTTATTGTCCACATGTAACTGAATTTCACCACTTTGACCTGAAACAAGAGAAAACGAATTTTTAATCTAAATTAGCTGTCTATCTATCTACTACTGACTCGAAATTGAAAAATGTTGCTTATATTCAACTAGCGACTATTTAATGATGTTATTATACATATAAACCTTCCTTTTCAATTACTTTATCTATTAAAAAAAACCGCATCAAAATCCGTTGCGTAGTTTTAAAGATTGAAGCATACATAGAGATATAGGGACAGAGAAGCGACTTTGTTTTATACTACGTTACTATGTTAAGAGGCTATAGAATTGTATAATAACAAAATGACGCTTTTGCAAATGTGTCGTTGAAGCAACTTTTATATTTGATTTCTCACCACTAACAAATCTTACTTGAAGATCCAAGTTGCTATTTAATACAAAGCCAGTCCTTTGTGTTTTGATTCTAATCGCTGCATGCTATGTAAAACAAACAAGTTGCATTGCCGGACAAGCGTTTAATGACTTATTTATGGCAAATAAACTTTTATTGTGAACTAAATAGTAAACCTTCATGCATGATTCAAGGTTAGAATGCCACAGGTAATCACTTTGTGGGACTAGCATAATACATTGATATTTTTTTCCTTTTCAATATTTTGCGAGGCAATTCCACTGACATTGAATTTAATTTTAGCAGATAGATAAAGCATTTATCTGAGATAAAATGTTTGGTTGCGCCGTATCACGATTTGTGAATTATGACATGGTCGATGGAGTATTTTTTATGGCGTACAGTATATGGACATGTGGAGTTAGACGAAGGTCAGGAGGAATAGGCGTAGAATGGCGGGCGCAGGTTGGTCGTTGCCCCCGACCGTTGCTTGGCTTGCGGTGCTGCCTGGGGTCTTCGCCCGGTCGCCGACCCGTTCCAAGGCCGACCACATCATCCCCGTAACTTTGTGGATACGCTGATAACATCCGTTTGCAAATTCCACGGACGAGATTATATAAATTACTAGCTTTTGCCCGCGACTTCGTCGGCGTGGAATAGTTACTTTGGCATAACGCTAAATTTTACAGCATAAAAAACGTTATAGTGAGCCAAACTTAACATATGGACATATGCTGTCACGGACTTTTTTTTTTAGATCTTTTAAAGGGGAACAATTCTGTCATACATTATTTTAGCGAAACTTTAACCGTTTCCGCAGCGCACGCAGCGGAAGCTCTCAAAAGGGAAAAAAACAGATTTTGAAACATTATTTATTGGTGCTCTCATCTTAGCGTGATGTTATAGTTATAGCCTATAACCTTCCTCAGTAAATGGGCTACCTAACACTGAAAGAATTTTTCAAATCAGACCAGTAGTTCCTGAGATTAGCGCGTTCAAACAAACAAACTCTTCAGCTTTATAATATTAGTGTAGATTACTAAATATTCATACATACATATAGCTTAAGTTACATTGGTCTGATACTGCAAATGAGACAGAGAAGTTTGCGTTTATGAATAACTAACTAAAGGATCAAATCTTTCAAACGCTTTAAAAAAGTTCATTACAAAAATATTGTGACATTTTTTTTAGTGACGCATTACTTACTTAACAATGATGGACATGATTATCGCGAGCTGACACGTGTATCAACGACCGGGAGCATTCTTACACGTGTATTTAGCGAAGGCTTTACCGCTGTAGCTATTATATTATTTAGGCACTACCACATCTAGCAGTGGTAGTAAATGGTAGCAGATTAGTGGGCTTTGATTCCGTTATAAAACGGTCGTGTAGAAATGATACATCAGCAGGTTGTTGGTCGTCAAAACTGAATGAGACCTTAATAAGTGTACGTGCCGCTACGTCGGGCGGCAACCGAAAAATACCGTTAGTGCTCGCAAACTAAATAGATATTTTTTTGGACAAAAAATATAAAAAAGGCAGCATCGGGTCGATGGTTAAGTCGCACAACGGTCGCTCCAATAACGGCTTTGTTTCTAGATTCGAGTTGTCGTGAACGATATAAGGAAACATCGTATAACGTAAATTGATTAAGACTGGTGATAGGACATCTTGTGAGTCCGCGCGGGTAGGTACCACTACCCTGCCTATTTCTGTCGTGAAGCAGTAATGCGTTTCGGTTTGAAGGGCCGGGGCAGCCGTTGTAACTATACTGAGACCTTAGAACTCGTATCTCAAGGTGGGTGGCGGCATTTCGTCGTGGCCTAAAGGATAAGACGTCCGGTGCATTCGTGTTGAGCGATGCACCGGTATTCGAATCTCAGGCGGGTACCAACTTTTCTAATGAAATACGTACTCAACAAATGTTCACGATTGATTTCCACGGTGAAGGAATAACATCGTGTAATAAAAATGAAACCCGCAAAATTATAATTTGCGTAATTACTGGTGGTAGGACCTCTTGTGAGTCTGCGTGGGTACCACCACCCTGCCTATTTCTGCCGTGAAGCAGTAATGCGTTTCGGTTTGAAGGGTGGGGCAGCCTTTGTAACTATACTTGAGACCTTAGAACTTATATCTCAAGGTGGGTGGCGGCATTTACGTTGCAGATGTCTATGGGCTCCAGTAACCACTTAATACCAGGTGGGCTGTGAACCCGTCCACGCATCTAAGCAATAAATAAAAAAAGACGATAATGATACACGTGACGTTAATCGAACCAGTCTCGTATTAAATAATTAAAGTTTCATTGTAATAATGCAAGCGCATGTGTAAGCTAAGTAATTTCTTGTCACGTTGTGCACATAGCGAGAGCGACATTCCGCAAAATCCGAGTAGCTTCAAACGTGACGCACAAGCAGTCTCTGCGTCCACATCGGTTTTCCACCGTCATGTACTTCCTTGTTTAAACACAATTATGTTATATAAATACAATATGCATGTGCGCGTTATGTTTCAAGTTCACCGATAACGGCCTCGGTAAACAGTTTTATCATTTAATATTCGTTGGTTCGCTTCAAAACTCCATATAATATTATGACATAGCTCGTACATGTAGAATGTTTATGATTACGACCATGCAGATGTATTATCTATTACTACTTTAAACTAGAACTGTGCGCCACTAAGACTGGGAAAAGGGATTTGTCCGGAAACAGATAAAGAGTCGTCAATTTATTATTATTATATTTTAATAAAATGTATGCTACTGAAATCATATTCGTAATCGTCCTCAGATTTAATTTAATACATGATATTTCTTCTTCTCTTCTATTTTTATTTAATATCTTACTTTACGGTTTACGTCGGTAATTTCACATGTACATTGTTAAAGCATCAGCCTTCAAATGGTGATCAAAAGTCCGAGGCAACACAGCGAGGCTGCGACTATGCTCTAGGTTACCAATTAACGAGTTTATTATAAACATACATATAATTGCTTAGCAACGATGAAAAGCCCACTGAGTTTCTCGCGGGATCTTCTCAGTTTTTTGCGTTTCCGATCCGGTGGTAGATTCTGCGAAACACTGCTCTTTCTAGAGCTAGTGTTAGTAACACTCCCGGTTTGAGCCCCGTGAGCTCACCTACTAGTTCGGTGAATCTAGAATAACCCCTCGAGATCACTAGTAAAGAAAAAAAATGTGTGGTGTCGTAGGACACCGGATAGGAATGAAGTTCACTATTATAAAAATATTAATTTTAAGTTCTATTCGAGGTATAAAGAAATTAAATTATTCGGGTATATATTATTTATTATGATTTTTTTATTGATAAAAATAAAAATTATCGCAAGGGTCAACCACTCCGCAATGCAATGGAGCAGTCTCGCCCTGGGGGAACCGCCTGCATGATCACGGTATCCCCTACGCCAGGTAAGTATGATTTAGCAAGAGAAATACGAGAACGTCTATCAACTATGTAACATTTCGTCAGTGCGATTCAGTTATTGTTGAATTTACGCGCAGCGACATCTGTTGATAACAAACTAAATAGAAAAAATCTTACGTTACGGACGTTTTTTTTCCGGTTAGGGTACCCCTCCGCATCGTCCAATAAGGAACTTCGTTCCAAAAAAAAATAAAAAGGTTAAAACATATTATAAAGCGTGTAGCGAAGTAAATTTTTGTTGGCATTACTTGTGTGAAGCACCAGTTTTCTGCGACGGGCGTGTTTCCGTCGTGCAACGGGCTGGGCACGCGGCTCACCGCCATCCCGCCAGCGCCGTTCGAAGAGACGCGCGCCGACTGCGGAGAGGGCGCGCCGCCGCCCGACCCGCCAACGCACTCGCTGCCCGAACCGAGCCTGGAAAGTGCATTAACACCTTAGGGTCACTCCGCACACGGGCCACCGGCCACAACCACAAAACGCATACGCACCATATACCGCATATACGTACCGGCATATTTTCAGTTATTTTCATACATTTTATATGTAACGTGTGGCGGCCACCGGCGTCAACCGTGTGCAATGAGTCCATATAAATTGTATGAAAACAACAGGAAATAGGTCGGTGGTTGCGTTTTGTGGTTGTGGCTGGTGGCCCGGTGCGGCGACACTGGATGACATTACGAATGTCCTCATTACAAACGAACATTGTGTAAGCAGAGAGCACAAAGATACATATTGTATTTTTAATTTTTAATGATATTTGATCTTATACCAGACGATAAACTTATACAAACAGTCTCCCCTTTGCTGTCGAACACGTTGCGAACAAAATAAAATGCGAAATATAAAAGCGACATTTTCGTTCCTGAATAAATTACTTACTGGACCTTAAAAGAGATTTGAAAGACTATTCAAAAGTAACAAGACTAAATTTGGAGCAAGTAATAATTATGAATCACCACTAAGCTAACAAATGAATATTTATAATCAATTTGTGGACGACGATCTTAAGTGATCTTTCAATCGGAACTCCTCATTGGTTCGTGGTAGAAATTCGACGAAACGGCGACACAAACTGGTGAGAATTCAACACTTCTTATCGCCAGTATACCCAAGAACAAGAGAATAGCTACGTAAGTATAAATAAGTAAAACAAGGTAATCAATACTACAATTACAATGAACGGAAAAGCAGAGTGTTAACAGTAGCTCGAGGTCATCGAAGTTGCATGCTCGTTTAAGACTGATCATTCATTAACAGCGCAGACCATTCAAGATGCTTTGTTCTAAATAAGATGGGTGCTGAGAAAGTTTAAATATATTTCAAATGTCTTTCTCCCCTCTTCAAGCCTCCCCCAACATAGCAAGGAAGGAACGACTGAAGATCGGACTCAAAATACTTACTTATGTGTCCAAATCCACTCGTATCTTTTTATTTTCTTACATACGTTGCAACCCGCATTTTCCCATAAATCATTATACTGCCTCATTATTAAAGCTTATTATTGTTATTGCCCACAACGCGTGATTGAACTATAAACCGTCACTGCGACCTACATCGATCCATTGTGACTTTCACAGATATCTGATTTTTTTATCCGAACCCAAATCCAGCATAACTGGATTGCTTTCCTCGGAAATATCCTCAGGGCGAAGAATGTGCTCTCCGAGGACAGTGGCTTTTGTTGTCTGAGGCGTCGCAGTGACACAGTATTTGCAGATATGTTTATTCTCCTCACAATACTACAGACTAGATCATCAGCAATGTTTAGATTGCATACGTGCCTTCGTAGATTTCAGTGTTCTTTCTACCCATAAAATACTGAAATAGTTGATGTGCACTGTTTTGTTTTCCGCTGCATGTATTGCACTTTTTATTCCGAGATTATACAGCGGTTCATATATAATAGGTATAAGACTAATCTGCCCGTAATTAATAAGTAAAGCAAAATGGTTACAGTTTCGATGGACGCGCCACAATGTAGCTATACACTTGCTAATGTCAATAGTATGCTACCAGCACACATAATAATTATCCCAAGATAACCATAGATCATAGACACAGGTCCCTGTCGAGTGCGAGTCAGGAGTAAATATACCAAAAAAACGTGCGAATCAAGTGATAATTAAATCTTAAATTTGATTTTGTTAGAAAGCTATTTAAGCAGTATTTATATGACATAAGGGCGATCAATAAACTTTATCAGAAATAATACAGATTTTTAATGAATTACCTTAAATGTGTAGTATGTAGGATACACGATACTTTTAAAAATGTGTAAAACCATGAACCCTTGCAGCATCGAACATTATCTTATTGTTGTTCGCTAATTGTACAAATGGTTTATGACGCTACTCGTACAATTATTGTTAGATGCCTTTGGATAATAGAGAAGTGAGAAATTATATTATTCTTTTGAATGACGTCAAATCACGTACGTGGCGTGTGCACATTACCTACTTATATATTGTAATTTATTATCTAGTACATATACGCGAACGATTGACCTGGTAGGTGTAAAGCAATACCTGCAACTTCTCATGGAGTTGAATACAAGACGAAAATGTAGCAACGTCGTCGTAACACGCCAATCAGAGATCGCAATTTCGCTCCCCAAATCTGGCACACAACACATAACAATACGCAAAATGCACGTACACATTTACATACATATCCGTACTTGTGTTAACGAACAATGACGACTCGGCGAAAGAAGAATTAGGCATATAAGTATCCGTCGGCTTTTGGGTTTCGGTGCCGACAAAATGTCGAGAGCACCACATAAGTGGGACATGTACAATGCGCGAGATATTGCCGTCCTGCGAGACTTTCACGAACTGTATTTCGATTACCAAATACGCGTTAGAATCTGTGTCAGTTTCATCACAGCGCTGCATCCGCTCACGGCCCTCGTGCGGTCGGTTTTTGTGAACCAACGTGTAATCAGACTACGCAAGCTGTGGCCCATGCGGTTGTAACCGGGCTTTCAGAAGGACGAGCACCGTATTGTATCTCACCAAAGGGCCACATGCCACGGATTTAATTCGACGAACGACAGTTATTTTTATTTCTCACTATAGGTACCTTAAATGAGGCTGTCAGCGCAAAAGTGGCCTAAGCTTACCACCGTTAGTATGGAGATAATGAGGTTCGAATTTACCTTTACAATACTTCATAGGCAAAAAAATACGCACTAAAATGATGTTTACAAAGGCATCTATTATCTATGGATAAAACTAGGGATAGGACGATTTTGCATCAAAATTTATTATGTTTTAAATAAATTACAATACATAAGCACGAATATGAATTGTTGGTTAGGCCACTTTTGCGCTGACGTCCTCAAATAGTAGTGACGACTTCATAGTGATAGTTACGTCTTGTTTACCGCATTACCCACTGTCCACATACCGCCTATCTCCGTGGCTACAGCGGTCTGTGGTTTATTAAGCACTGTATAATTCAACAATTGTTACGAACTTACCCTGACATGAGAATATGAAATAGTGTTCGATTTAGCACAATATATTAAACATGAAGACAATAAAGTGAGACATTTTGTCATTAGCCGTTTTAATTAGTAATTTAGTAAAACAAAATAAGAACAAAATAATGTCAAATGCAATGTTTTAATGTCAAAAAGCGTGAGAGAATCTATTTGTGCAAACCGATTACGTCGAAACGAAATCAGCCCAATGTAAAAATATCGGGGCTAAACAGAAATAAGCTTAACTGAAGATTACTGAAATTGTATTTGGGTAATGAAACTATGTATGTCAAACAAAAAGTGTCATAGCACTAAATAAAAGTAGGGTAAGTGAATTAATCGGCACGACCCAGAAAATGTCGACTGACTAAACGAGCATCAAAGAACTCAAGGAAGAACGTTGTATTAACTGGAACTAATAGGTAAATAAGTTAAAAGAAAGATAAATCTCATTGGTGTTATGATTGTCTGACAATCAACTGTAAAACCAATTTGTATTACCTAGAATTATTTTTACCATAACATTAACTGTAGTGCAGCTACTTTATGTATTGTGTCTATTTAATTTTAATGGTTAACTTTTCGCATTCTCTTTTAGATAAGATACCGTACGCGTAACGATTTGCCCGAGGTCGATCCACAATTTGCCACTGTAGCAAATAGAGCGGTCCGACCGACCTACATTCGGTCTACGTTAACCGCTCCTATAGCGATTAACAATAGGTGAATCTTATCAACTCATCTGTTTCTTTATGACCTAAATAAATTAAGGTTCAAAAGAGCGTCAACTGTAATCGTTCAACATGACTAATACCCATGTTTTCTATTGACTTGAACATTCGTCACGCCAAAATTCACAAAGGGAGATTGTTGCAATGATATTGGCCCGTCTTTAGGACAGACCACCCGCAGGTAGGCCCACTCAGAAGTATACTTTTTACTTCTTTGGTTGTTCCGAATTATTTGATACAATATCGTAAATCGGTTTTTATGAGAGCTTAGGCTTCGGCACAATTTAATTACATCTTACGTCCAATTATTCGATACGTTCTAAATATATTGTTTAGAAATGAAACTATTTTTAGGTAAACTTCGATCGCCCCGACTGTTTATCACACAGTCAATTGGTATTCAATTTTAATACAAATACAAGTGAAAGGTAGGCGAAGTCAACAACCCGTGAACGTTGGGCAATCTACGTCGCACGTATCATCGGTCTCCCGTGATCTTATTATAGATGTCATCCGACCTACTCGCATCGTCTTCTATATATAAGTCCTCCGCGTTTAGTATCACCACATCACGATGCTCTGCGGTACACTTCCAAACCATAACCAGTCATAAAGATACAGGCGGTTAACCTTTCATTGGAAATTAACATTAAATGGGTTTTGCTGGGCGCATGTTTTTACTGCTTTAAACCCTAATTCACATACAAAACGGTGAATGAATTTTAAACCGAACACTTTAACGTTCCAACGAACGGTCACCTTATTATCTGATGTTATTGAAATTGTCTGATTCAAAATACAATGTCATATGTATATTGTATCTAATTATTGTAATGTTTTATTGATATGGCACCCTGAAACGGTTGACAATAACATACGATGCCATAAATTTGCAATCAATAATAATACCGGTCGCACTTGGCGAAACAATTGAATCGGAATAAGGACGTTCAAACAATGAGCGTCCTGATACGCATGTGACTTTATTTCAGAAAATGGTAGTTGTGGTTGGTGCACCGCGTTAACAGAGTGGGGAGTAACTAAGTGAGCATTGCCCTCTTAACGATGACTGCGTGATGTGACTCAGACGCCCTGAGGACGACCCGACATTATTGGGTCCTCGACTGGGATCTGAAGGACGGTTTGTTTGTCGCAATAATACAGTTCTACGATATCTCAGCCTTGTTGTTTGTAATCCTAATGTCAATTTTATTGACAACAGTGTTGACTGCAATTATTTATGTCGACAACAGAAATATTACGAGTCAATGAATTTCACAGTAGCAGAAAACAGAATTGTTAGTGTTAATTTAATATATAATTTTATGCCGCGCGTATAATTTTAAAACGCTTTACAATTCTAATATTATTATTTTAGTGTTGTATTTATATAGTGTTGTAAAAGTAAGGTACTTATATTAAATATATGTTGTTGTGTAAGATGTACTGCGGTTCCATCTGCAATTAATTTGTAATAGATGCTATGAAGGCAAACATCGGAACTCACATTGGCTGCGTATGATTGTGAAAAAGTGTTCGTATGATGTACCATACACCTCAACATTTACCCCTATTTAGAGAGTTGCGAGATAAAAAAAATCACTTTTTTCTTTCGTGAAAGGTTTTTATCAACGTAAATATTTCATTGAACACGGACAGTGATTTTTTCGTGATACTCAAAAGAAAACCAATCTATGAAAAAATATAGTTCAGGTGTTCCTAAGAAAAAAAAAAAATATTTATTTAGCTTTTTCAACAAAATATACCCACAGCAAAGTTAATTTTAAGAGAGAAATAGAAAAATCTTAGTATGGGTACGCACGCTCTTCACAGAAACACAGCATTTATAGAAATACAAATATACTAAAACACCAATTTATTTTTAAAGAAGTCGTATTTGTAACTCTATCGATCGGTGAACAGTAAGAACGCGTTTTCTGAAACGCTTTCGATGCCCTTCAGAGGACCCAGTTTTGTGTCAACAAACGTATAACGCCTCCTTTGCACCCGAAAAAACGTTTTCAATTTTAAAAAAAATCATCTTCCTTGACCTTCCGATCAAGACCGCATGATTTTGATTCCATCAATTACACCGGCTCCTTGCACCGGGAATATCATGTCGGTTGATTGAATTGAAGGCTTAAATTGTTGGAAGGCCGCTTCTTGCGAGCACGAAGCTAGTAAACGACGACATTCAACAATTCACTCTGTTGGACATATTAATAACAGACGTATTGTATCACGTCCGGTGATGACGCAACTTTTATATGGAATTATGGAGGGCGAGGTTACCTAAATGATTAACCTAGCCGACACGAAACACCTAAATTACGATCTAAAATAAACATGTTCGTTCTGATCACAGTAATGTAATTTCGTCTCATATATTGGTTTCATTTATGTATTTTCCTGGTATAAAACATTAATAATTCTAATGTAATGCAAACTACACAGTTGAAACGATTTAAATAGTTACATATTGTAGTCGTATCATATTGGCAATATTGGACAATACGTTTTTTTTTTAAAGTTCTTTATACTAATGAGGTTGTTGTATTTCAGAAACGTTCCTAACGATAAAAGATTCTTACAAACGAGTTCACCCTTATCTTGTTGTGTCGTTGAGTACAATAACGCCTTGTTGTACATATGTAATATTTTATTAGTCATAACGCTATATACTATGCGTACAATGCGTACTTTTCACAATTATATGTAAGTTTCTAAGAAAAATACATTGACATCAGACTATGTATTACATTAAAAGGGCAATATCAAAATCGAACACTTGATTTGAAATTTAAAAGATCAAAATATGATTATTTCTAGTAAAATTCCGTGACAACAGAATGTGTCTTTTGATGTAATTTGACTACCATATTACAATCATTATAATAACATTATATAACATTTTTCAAGAAGGCCTTACAAAAATAGCGAAATGCGAGATGTAAAACGTACAAAGTTCGCAAATTGCTAGGTGTGACGTGTGGAATAATCAAACACATGATGTAGTCAAGGCTGCGGCAACCGTCATCGTTTCATACTCCGCCGTAAATATAGCATTTACAACTCAATGTCGAATCAAAGATATTCTGAAGTGTCCTTCGATACATCGTTTGCAACACAGGAATATTATTGAAATGCAAATTAGTGTGGATGTGGTTAGGTTAACCCAAGCCCCTCCACTTAGAAAATGAAAGCACACGACGAGGTTATCGTTAAAACAATACGTATTTATAATATAACCTTTATTCGCTCCGAACTCAGGTAACGGAAAGAGAAACAGCACATGAAAGAAAGAGACAAAGCAAAATGCAGGGACATCAATACAGTAAAGTATATAAGGGTTGGAACTGTTGGAAGGAGAGTCTTGCTGCGAGCTCACTGTAGAGTTTTTCAGCCATTTGCCTCTGACAATAAGCTCTAAAATGCAATGCAGTTTGCATATTGACGTTGGCGCTGTTACGGGTTCGAGACGCACTTCGCATTGTTTACCGAGCTTATAAATAATGTTTTATTCAAGTACAACCTATTTTATATTGATAATATCACATAACAGTATACCAGGTTGTTTAATAGTTTGCACTATGAAATAGTTCCTTTGTCATTAATTGGTGTCCTTAGTATTGTTTTTTTTTGGCCTTGTCTTAATACCTTATGACATCATCATCACAAACTTTACTAGAGGTAAAAAAATACTAACATGTTGATTGTTTAATTTGTATATATTTTATACGTAACAATCCCAAGTTAGAGGATCGCAAATTCGTAACAGATACTGTCCTAATAAAAAACAGATACATACATTCATCGAATAATTAAACAGTGTCACATCGAATTAACAGCAAACGATATTATGCTGAATTCGTGTGAATATATTCGCGGTTGGGTCGATTTTAATGAACGCGGAACTGATCGCACCACCTCTATTCGTCCGAGATGGGGACGCGCAAGGTGACCGCGACGCCTCGCTATTTAATCTATACGTGTTTTATCACATGAATACATGACTAGGAGACAAATAAACCGATCCCAATAAAATAAAATTGTCATTAGTACTACTACTAGTACTATTTACTACTACTCTCCTTAGTATGCTGATAGCCTTGAGAGGCTATTTCAGCTTTGCCTTGACGTGTAGGTGAGCTCACGGGGCTCAAACCGGAGTGTTGCTAGCACTGGGCCTAGCAAGAGCAGTGCTTCGCAGAATCTACCACCGGATCGGAAACGCAACCCACTGAGAAGATCCGGCGAGAAACTCAATGAACTGTGTCTATGGGTATATACTCGTCGAGCCCTTCGTCGCAAGCGACGGTTTCGTCGAGGACGGTGACTGGTGCTTCAAGTATCTAAAAGCACCGTTAATGGATCGGGAGGATCCGTAATGACGTGTTTTGGGCGACGTCGACTGTTTACCATTCGGTCCACAGGATCGGGTATGGTCCATTTCTGATTGTCACGATGTGCTCATGTGTGGCTAACATAGTCGATCTTATTCCTAAACGTTCGTGCACATTGCGGACAGGTGATCACACCATTATAATAGTTGTAAAAGATAGCACAAGAGATAGCGGGGGTACTTTCAGTTCATTGCGTACAGCATATGAATACTACTAATAACGTTTATCAATAATTTTAAAGCTTATAAATTAATAGCAAGTAGAATGATGAAATTATTAATTTATAAGTTGATTTCTCTACAAATCCTTAACGAAGGCAGCTCTCTCGCGATGTTTAAAAAAATTGTGTTTAATATACTGTACGATTAATTTTTATTTGCAAGTAGAACTCTTCAGTTTGTGAAATATAAAAAAAATATTACTCTTCAGTAATATATTTTTTTTATATTTCACAAACAAAATAAAGACAATTCTAACGTGGTCAAGATTCTAAGTAGTCTGAAGTCATTGTGAAATGTGACTCTGACGCGAACGCTACCTGTCGAGGGTCAATGGCTATCAAATTCCGCTGATTCAAGAAGTCTTATTATTGTTAATCCGCTCCCTATTTAATATTTCATATGATTTGAAATGTTCAGCAAGTAGCAACAAGGTTCAGAAATGATTAAAGTTATAACGACGCCACGTTATGGCAAAATGCAGTTGTATTATATTTTAAGTGTTTGTATGTTTGAAAGCGTAAACCTAAAAAGATAGCAATCAAATTTAAATTAAGGTAAACTACACGCTTTAACCTAAATTGAAATTTTAAAGCTCGTAAATTTATGTTACCTCTCTTTAACTTTCCGAATCAAGTCTACAAAAACATAAGTGCTGAGTTTTTTTTGAACAAAAATATATTTTGAGCGTTTCTTATGGTTTAGTATAAGTGGATAGACTAGATTAATTTGTCAATACCGATTTTACTTAAACACGCAAACATTGGTCAACGGATTTAGACGAAATTTCACACTAATATACCTTTTAAGCACTGAAATAACACTTAGCATACCTTTTTTTTATAATCAATTACATTTGATCGTTCTGAATTAATCGTGTGATCTGCAGGGTACTACTATGCGTATTTAATGTATAATTTTTGTATTAATATATGTTTAGGTAGTGTAAAATGAAGACATGTGAGAATCGAGCGATATAAAACAATTTTCACTTCAAATATATGAACAAGTATGCTTTTATCGTCAGGAAATGATAGCGAGCGTTGATTAGCAGAATGACAAACTTATGAAACAAAAAAAAAACGTGAACACATTAAGTATCTATCCTTCATATCAGTGTGTGACATTGAAAGATAAAATAATAATAATAATCAATAAGCTGCCACTACGAGTATAGTCAGTCAATATATAGCATACATTATACATTTAATACAAATCGGTTTTATTCTTACATTTAATCTTAGAAATACTAGTTTGGTTACATAAAGTTCCGAAGTTGCAGTTCGATTTAGAATATTTGAAATTCCTAAATTACATTGTCTTGGCGGTGTTTCAAAATTTTCTAAAAATCTATACGGAAGCTCATCTGTTCTGTAATATATTATGTACCGAATCATGAAGTAGGTACATATTTACAAAGATTTGAATTGAAAAACAAAATTAAAATTTACGTAAGGTCCGAGATACCAAATGTTAAGGCCGACCCGTTCGCGTAACGACAACGACGCAGCGCCATTATATATTAACGTTTCCTGGTTGTAAATCAGGTTATTGTTAGACGAAACGAGACAGAATTATAAAATCGTATAATATAACCTCAACTGTCGAGTAATAGAACGTTCGGCCTCGTCGGGAATCGAGCGATGTATCGCGTATCGACAAACTAAATAATGGTGAGACTAAAACGTTACGTCACGACCTTCATAGGCCGGTGTTGTGACGTAGACTTATTCACGCCTACCTGTTCGCACGTGGCCAATAAAATCAACAATATTAGCAAAACTGCTCACACTCAACTACTCAATGAATATCAAGGTGGAGTTGATCTTTTAGTGTTTCCTCTATATTCATTAACCAGACATCAGCTATTTACAGCTTCAGGGTAAAAACTAGATACATCTTAAATGTTACAAGTATGTAATGGTAGATATAAAATTCATACATTTTTAAGAATACAAATTGTCAAGTAAGAGTCTGTAAGAGATACTAAATAATAATAAAATGTTACGTACTTCAACCAAGAGGAGCGCGCGGTTTGCTGATTATACCTAGAAAGGAAACCAAAAATTTCGTTAAAGTACAATTTTGCTTTACATGAATTTAAGGGCGTTTAGTTAGGAGCAAGCCTTTTTTTTTTGAACGAAGTTTCTTATGGGAAGATGCGGAGGGGTACCCTAACCGGGAAAAAACGTCCGTAACGTAAGATTTTTATTATTTATGTATAGTCTTAGTATGATGGTTATACAGTGTCTAATGTAGAGTCTACGTGATGACGGTTATTATTATTTCTATGATGGAACATAATTAGGCTTCATTATTATTATTCATATAAATAGCTGTTTCTTTGTATATTATTAGTATACATTTTTTTATAAATCATTGTGAATAATTAAAGTTGATAACTTTGTATAGTTTTTTTATCAATAAAAAAATCATAATAAAATATGTATACCCGAATAATTATTTTCTTTATACCTCGAATAGAACTTAAAATTAATATTTTTAATAATAAGAAACTTCGTTCCTATACGGCGTCCCACGACACTACACATCTTTTTTTTCAATAAAACATTATCATGGGCGATATTCAACGAGGATAAGTTGCGATGCGGAAGCGTATGAGCGAGGCCGAGGACGGACGAACGGCCAATTCAGAAACTGCGAACATTGCTGGCCAAAGCGGTAAACCGTTAAACATTTTATTATCTATATCGCGTGTTTTTTTTTGTTATCTCCTAGGAAACATGTTTTTCTGTTGTTGCTTAGATGGGTGGACGAGCTCACAGCCCACCTGGTCTTAAGTTACTGGAGCCCATAGACATTTACGACGTAAATGCGCCACCCACCTTGAGATATAAGTTCTAAGGTCTCAAGTATAGTTACAACAGCTGCCTCACCCTTAAAACCGAAACGCATTACTGCTTCACGGCAGAAATAGGCAGGGTGGTGGTACCTACCCGTGCCGACTCACAAGAGGTCCTACCACCAGTAAAATTCAATTCAATTACGGTTCTAAATTTATTTTTTTAATGCCATCTTCCAACGAAATAATGGATGGTAACATGATTTTGTAACCGAGCAGTGGCGGTTTAGGTTAGTTTTTGTCAAGAATTTTACAACGATTTCTCGAGCATAAAACCCGAAAATTCATCATTTGGCAACGATTGGAAAGCAGAATCATCAATTGCCGTGTAATATCGTACGCTAATCTAACTAGGACAGACTGATTTATAACTTAAACAAGAAACTGTGCCACCTCGGCCCTACTGCAACAGATTCTACATTGTTTTGCCATGAATATGCAAACATGTATTAAGCCTAAGCGTACGAATCTGATAGCTGCGTCTAACTTTTCGTATACGTGTCATTTAAATATGTAATTATATTTCACTATTATCTCTTTAATGTTATACACAACGTTTATTATTTCTGTTACTGGCTCTATTAAAAAGGTCGTACGCGTTCAACCTAGACTTTTATTGATATATGAATTACTAGATGGCCAAAATGATTGGCGAGACCTTGACTTCAGCCTAATATAAATTGTATGACCCCACTTCCTACATTCTGAGGGTCGTCGTCACTGTCGATCGCATTAATGCAAGAACATTCTGAGGGTCTGTATTATGACGCATTTCCTTCTTTTAATTTATTTAAAAAATTTACATATTATGATAATCATTCAGAATGGTCAAAATAAACAGTTATAGAGGTACTTATATACGTTTAATTAAAAAATAATAACATTATTGAAGTATATAACAGATAGATACAGTTACCAGCGACGTTCACTGTATCGGCTGTCTGTTACTTGAATCATTAACTTGAAACTAGCCCTGACACAATACATCTCAAACAAAGTGGGTGTACGTTGCGTTGTTGAGGTTGTGTGCGTGTGTGTGTGTCAAGCTGAGCGAGTCGGTTAGTGGTGGTAACTGGCAATGGTCGGCACTCGGTACCAGCCAGTCAGCTCAGCACGAGGCATCGAGAACGCGACCTGGTTCGACGCTCGAGAAAGCATCGACAAAACTCGGTTGAGGCCGCGCGCACAACCAGGCGGACGTACACTTTCAGTCTTCGTATGCGAAACGTGTAAGTATTGAGAAACGTTTAAAAGAAACTATAGAAAACATCCGAAATTGCAAAACGTTTATGCCTGAACGTGTTGTTGCGTTTGCAAGTTCATCGGCTAATTATTATAGCTCGCAGCTTATTAACGGTCGCATTACACTGAGCATAAGCGACAAAGGTTTTTATTCATGATTCATTAAAGAGAACAACTAATTTTTAAAAAAATTCCTGGTCATTTCTGCCGCCAAGCACTTATGCGTTCCGAGTTGAAGGGCGTCACAGCCCTTATGTAAAACAATTGAGACTTCGACCTCATGTCTCATCGTAACCGTAAATGTGGGCCGAGAGAGCTCGTTCGTCCATCTAAGCATTAAAAAATGAATAAATGAGAGAAGAAAATTATGCCTTAGACAATACTCCACATTAAACTTGAAATGGTTTTGTTTAAAAAAAATTAAAGAGGGTATTCGTAAAATTTACAATAACTATAGCTCATAATTTTACACGCGTTAAAGTTATTGAATAAATAAAAAAATGTATATAGAAAATGAATGTTTGTCCACATTTTCGCATTGTTCCTTAAATGACATATGTTATTTTCAAGGTAACTCAATATTGAAGTTAATGCCAAATTTGGCCGTACAAAATAAATTTGTTCAGCTACGTTCGTAACCTTGAATTTGACGCCCCCGTTCTACTTTCCTACATCTTCACGATGTGTAAAGTTATGATTATGCCGGGACGTAAGCTTTTTCCAATAATTCTTATAATTTAACCACCAAAATAATATACATGTTCTATCGAAAGCAACAGTTTTGAAAAGTGTTAAAACAAGGAAATATACAAGAGTGCTTACTGTGTATTCATTACATCTTGTTCTCTTCTGTGATAAATTTAATGGTTTTAGTAAATCTAACATAACGCGTAACATCGTAAAATCATCCGACGTAATTGATATGAAAATTATTCAACGAGAAGAAAACAGAAGCCGTAAATGAATTTGACCTATATGGCAAATAAGAACACGGTCTGACTAGACAATGCTGAAGCTTTAACCTTAATTCTAATAGACAGTATGATGAAAGTATTTGTGTTGATTAACCTGCAAGAGAGCAGAGCCCCATTGTGTTAGACGTTGAAGGCATATTGTCAACATTTTAAAACCTTAATATTCGAAATGCAATGAGTTTGGATTTTAAAAGGGCCTTTTATTTTAACGCTGGGGAATTAAACCCTATCGAGCTTTACCACTCCGACTCTGCGAAACCCACAGTACCGAATATTGCGCGCCGAAAGTTCGCCTTCGCCGGTACCCGTCCTGATAATTTGAAAAGTGCTTACGATATCAAAAGTTTTAATTCTATTGGAAGTGGGTGTTCAGCCACGTTCAGAGAGACAAGTTTTGGGTCACGACGCGGTAAGGAGCACAAGGTAAAAGATGGTGCATTGAAAACGGCCTTAAGCCCAATAGCGATCTGCGGCCGCGTTGCTTCCTATTGGCGTCGAGGCGACAATGCCAACTCTGCCGTCTACTACCACGAAGGTGACGCAGCTGCAAAGGTCGGTCACCACTCAATCGCTAAACTGAAGCTTATTATTATTCATTACGACGACCGCCTACTAAACTGAAACGAAACATTTTTACCTGTTTCAGTCAATTTACATTAATATAAATTATTTGATTTAGTCTATTGCGTTTCTACTAATTACCTACACCTTGGAATAAAAACTCCTAATCCCTGCTTTAAAATTAGAAAGGTCGGCATCCGAACGATCCAATGTCCCTAAGACGTCGAGTGAGAAATATTACGTTACTATGAATAAGAAAAACTTGGTCAAGTATGCATCGTCCCAAAATAAGTGACCTCCATCTCAGTTTCGTTAAGAGTATAGTAAAAAGGCTTCATGTGTGCCACGATTTAATAATTTTATCGTTAATATTTCATGTTATGTACCAGATTAGTGTCACGTAAGCAATACAGGTCCCAGCCAATACTAGTACGAGTATATCATCTGAGTAATGGTAACCGTATCAACATCTTACATTCTACCACTATCCCTCTCGGTAGTTCCAATCCTGCTTTGCCAAATTCAGTTCTATCGTTTCTATGAACGTCTGGCTTGTGGTATAGATAGCTACCGACCTTAAATAGTAGGATGGAGACAAAAGCAAGATTTTTATACTATTGGTTTAAATAATTATAATATGGTTAGCCACGGGTCATTATTTACCGATCGTCTTAATTGTCTATTCTATTATTAGCTCTAGTAATTATTCTATTCATATTTTAGTGATTAGAATTAAAATTTTTTCAATCAAGACCATTTGGTCTGAAGCAAAATGAGAAACAGAGAGTATAAATTTCATTTACAGAAAGCTTAATTCCAAAGCAAAAAGTAGCTACAACTACATTTTGGAAAAGTCTAGTCAATGTCACCTGTCAAGATTCGGATTGCCAAAGACAAATCGTTAAACATAAAGAAAAAAGCACGTTCTTCACACTAATTCAGTTTAATAAATTAATGGTTAAATGAACATTATTCAAACACTATAATATGCCATAGGCATAATCGTTTTGAGCTGACCTCTGTTGTGATTAAATAAAAGAGGAAATTAGAACAATCATTCCCTTGACATTAACTAGACGTAAGAAAGGTAAGGTAATACAAACGCACAAGTTTTACGGGTCAACAGATGCCGAGGCTGTCGGTGGGCGGTGTATAGGCAAGAAGGGCGCAAGGTTCGCGCGGGGGAGGACCCTGACACAGATCCGAACTCATCAGTGAAGCGCCGCAAGGGCCTCGGGACTCTGCTACTACATCAACGATTCCTCCACGCACCAAACCACGTTACGTATAAAATGGGTCAACGCGCTCATCTGCTTGGAGAGCGCGCGATGTCCCCGTTTCGAATTGCTCTCTCGGCAAATTAACGCATCACGGTACCCTGCCCTAAATTGGTTACACAAAAAAACTTGATACAAAAGCACTTTATGTAAATGAACGTGAACCACAATTAGGGCATAACTCGGGCTTTAAAAGTGTAATTTTAAATTCAATACAATTTACAGGTGCATTATTTAACTGTCCTAAATCTCAAAATGATTTGGCACTGTGTATATATACCCTCTAGATGACTGCTATTGTATTGACATCATGAGTCACATAGATCTGCAAAAAGAGGGTAACCGATCTATACAAAAGCAATAGAAAGTCTTCTCAGAAATAATGATAGAGCTCCAAAATCACAAGCGAAAACAAAAACACGGTTTTCGTTGCGAATTTTTTTTATGTCATTTATTTTATTTGATAAATACCGAACCAAAATTGGTGAAAATGGAAAACGATTGAAAACGTTTGAAATTTTATACGTTTCAAGCGGATAGAAAACTAAGCATCAAAAGTGCAAGCCTGTGAAACTACCCGAGAACAGCACACAAAGAGATGCGCGCTACGCATCATATTATAATAAAAGAAGCAACCGCGTTTTCCATACATAAAAACGAAACTAGACGATGGCCCAGCTTTGCTCGGTTTTTTTTGATAACGCCATCTTGTTGTGTCTTTAAAGCGGTTAGTTGCCCTCGATTAAGAAAAATAGTGTTATTATTCGCCAATAGATGTCGGGAAGAGTTCATTATTGAAAACACGAATAAAACAACATTTTCTGAAAATAAATCGTAGCTAGATCGATTTATCGCCCCCGAAATCCCTTGTATACTAAATTTTATGAAAATCGTTGGAGCCGTTTCCGAGATTCAGATTATATACATATATATTAATATACAAGAATTGCTCGTTTAAAGGTATAAGATATTCTAATAGTTAACTTTCACCTTCATACTAAAAATTAACATTAGTAAAAAAACTTCGCCTGTGTATATATTGTAGCTGTATAGACGTTATATGGTAGTACATATGTGTAAAAATTTAAATTTGAGGATCTGAGATCATTTAAGAAGATGTTGACGGAAAACTCAGTGACCTTAGTTCGAAATTAATCAAATATTTATGAAATAATATTATATTCAATATTACGTCTAATCCATTGTAAGTACATTGATATGTTTTTTACTGTAATCACACTGACCTTCCTCAACGAAAACACCGAATGATACACAGTAAAGTGTAGGCATATAACTGTTATTGTAATCACTGACAATAAATTAGATGTTTTAATGATATAGTAAACAGGAAACCGTTTAAAAGACAAAAAAAATCAAATCTACAATCTATAGCCGTACGTACGTACACAGCTAAATTCGGAGTTTTACGCAAGTTACTTTTCAAACCAATACATTTGTTGAAATAAAAAAATCATTAGATTAATCATGTAGGTATTTTACAAATGTTTGAGACCTGCTTCTTAATTTTACTAACTAGATGATTATTTAACCATCACAAGAATTCTTAATAATGATTTAGTAATGTTAAACTAACAAGTACAACCTTGTTAAATTATGGATTCCAAAACGGCCGATACACCGATTACGTTCTAATCGGAGAACAGTTCCTTTATCTCAGCAATTTATTTCTGGTATCTTTGGATTACTAGGCAAAGACAAAACAGTTTAGTGCCATTTTCTCATCTGTTTTTGTTGTTGTGTGTTTCATAATATAATGTTTGTAATTAGTGTTATCAACATTATTAACTATATTATTTATTTGTCAGTTACAAAAAGAACATGAAACACATAAAATGAACGCGCGTCGGTGGTCAAAAATCGATCGAACACTGATTTAAGTACATTTTCATACTTTATACCATTTAACCCAATATGAGTAAAAGTAATTCTTGAAATGTTTTGTCAAACAATCGTATTTATACAGTAAGAATCCATGAACATTTTACTGTTGATTCACAATTGTGTACCTTAATTCAATTGGTTTTTGTTACAAATTAGAATGCTCATTTTTCTCTACAAAACCCAACGCAAGATCGAAAAAGAATAAATTTGTTTTCTTAAACGAGAACAAGCCGTGTTTTTTAACCTTGGCCTTGTGAGACGTATACGTTAATAAGGAAGACTTGGTTAATATACAATATACATAATATATATCAACAAAGTAATGACATATACCTACATATACATATATGAAACGTTATGTAACGTAACAGAATTTATTTTACTAATTATACATCTGTAACATTAAATCACTTCGCTGGAAACGTTATCACTATGCAATTAAGAATATTATTACAATGACATTTAAATGTACTTTAATACCTTTCACAATCTAACAGTTATTCATTAGAAATACTTGCCGAACGCCTCGTTGGTTCAGTGGTTAATGACCTTGAATACTGTACAACGGGACACGGGTTCGATGCGCAAAAACGTACGCATCTTCGTTAAGATATTTGGTGTCTAGGTGTGTTCTTAAAAAAGAAAAAAATTAAAATTCGAAGGGTTTTTACCGAGATTTTCAAACTAAGTTTCCGCGTTTTTTCATTTCATTGCAAGCGTCGGAATCACGGGTGAACTGAAAATACTTTTGTTGGTTGGATAGGAAACTTACGAGCAGGAAAATATAATAAATCTACGCTATACTTAATTACTTAGTTTTACAAATTAAAAGCATCAGCCCACGAGTACATTATTATAATGTATATTTGGGCTATCGAATTTGGGTGTGCGATTGAGTTTCTAGGTATTATGGTTAACTCGATTTTGTGTTTGCCGAAACCCACTTAGTTATCGCATACCAGCCGCCGAAACAGGAGCACCGAGATTGGGCCAGGCCACAGTCTTTCGCTTTGTGAACGTTCTGTGGCCCTCGGCTAAATTGATACATTCTTGCGAAATAACCTCGCCCAGCTTATTCAAACAATCATAGATTGTAAAGGTATGGTACCTACTTAATGGCACCCATTCGAATCACTATTTTGAATAAAATTTAGTGATCATTATTATTGTAATGTAATAGTGATTACATGCAATTATTGTGTGATTTCTAATATGATGTTTATCTAAATATCACAATTAAATAGCTAAACAAATTGTAACTAATTATTTGAAAAGTATCAATCAGTAAGAATAAAAAAGATAATTGATTATTGGGCATTGTAATATTTATTCGAGTACATACATATCCCACTATAGACTCTATTAGATTCATTAACGTTGTATGCAAATTATTATAATCAATTCATAATTCGTATAATCATTATCTTATATGCATCACGTTTTTAAATATTAATTATCGGCAAGAGACACCTTTAACTTGTGTGATCTTTGTTATTTCTTTCGATACTGTCATAATTTATTTAAGGCTGATTTCAAAATAAATAATTAATACGCAGATTACATGCAGAATTCAAACATATTAATTACATTATAATAAAAATATTAGTTCCGTAGCCTACGAAATGAAAAAGTTTTCTTTAAGAGTCGAACGATTCGTGAAAGCACAAAATGGTAATTTAGCGCATTTAAAGTTATGCTCATATTAACTAAAAGTTCAGAGTGTTACAAATAAAGTAAGAGGGTCGACGAAGGCATCAACCCACAGTTTTACACGCTGCTACTTGCATTTTGCGCAGAGGTGTCATCGACCTCAGGGAGGAGCATCTCCGCAAATCTGTTTTATTCTACCCACATTAATATACAATATTACATTACATTTCGTTGTTCTTGGCAAGAAAATGAAGCGTGCCATTATTATAATAGCATTGCTCTCTTTAGATGTATTTGTAAAATACAACATTCACGGGCTATCCTTGGAACTAACCATTAGGGTGAATAAAAAAGTTTATCTCAAAAACGAGGATCAGAACATACCTTTACAACTTCAAAAGGTAGCAGCACTTTTCGGGCCTACCTGCTATGTTACAAAAACGTTTTCTATGAACATCTCTGATAAGTATTGTTATTCTATAATTTTTACACCATAATTTAAGATCATTATTATAATAGAATAAGCTTTACGTACATAAATTTTATAGCTAAAACAGTAAACATAAAACATGTCGTTACGAAAAGACAGCAGAGGGGTTTCAATGCTTGGGGTTACGGTAACGGACGATCGAACGAGGGTGCGAACGAATGAGGGAAAACATCGAAACACCATCAATGGGCTAGGATTTGACGCAGCCAAAAAAGTGACGATTTTATGTCCGTCACACCGAAATAAAATATCGATTTATAATTAGATCGACAATGTCAACTCGGTGTGCTCATTATTTTTAATGATAATGGTTACAGTAAAAGTGAGTCGATTTCTACGTTGCTCCCTCTCTACTTGTCGTTTGACGTTCAGCTTACACAACAAGGAAAGTTAAATGCGTGTGCGGGGCGAAACAACTTTCGCCTATTGTAGATATAATATTTGTATGGAAAATGTAATTATTTCCGAATGAAACACTCAACAATGGAACAAAGGAACGAAAATTTTAAACCTTCTCAATAATTGTAGAGTCACATCGAAAGGAAGATTTTCAATTTTTTTTTTATTACCATAGCAATTTTTATACAAAAACTACTTTGATGAACTTGATAAATTAAACCAGTTCCGCGTTGACTCCAACAACTAAAATAGCTCACCTGGCTAAGGCCATTATTCGTTCGTATAATCCAATTTTCCAAAATGTCACCACTTTTAAGCACTCATATGATCACGAGTCATTAATTAAAAAAATAAAATAAAAATCACTAAATCGATCAACACCTATATGCGAAAGTGTATCACGTTTGACAGTTTCACTTCACCACATGGCTTCAACATAGGTTGAGCGAAGTGGCGTGGTACGTGCTGTACGCTCAACGAATGACGGGCGACTGCCGCGACTACGGTGTACGATACACTGTAGTGTAGTGTAAAGCGGCGCCGGTTTGGGAGTACACTCGTAAATGTGAATGTGAGCGCTTCTCTCGCAGTTCGAGGAGAGCAGAACGGAGGCGAGGGGTCAGCGAGGGCGTAGCGCCCGACAACTGGCACCCGCGGGACAGCTGCGCGCCACGGACCCTTTCTCTGTTTCCTTTCCATTGTGTTAGTGAAAGCTTAAGTCCTTATGAACTGTAATCTAAATTGGGCAGTTTTATAGTAAATGACCCTTTCATTTCAAGATCCGAAACATTTCATCAAAACTTTTATTAACGTTTAAGAAATGTTTTTCAATTACATCATAATCTGACAACGTCTGCTGTTTTTAAAAGAAGGTCAGTTGTTCAGAAATTAAATTTAATCGTAATATTAAAATGGAAGAAGGGAAAAATATGTAGAATGTTTTTGTTTGTTTTAATTGAAGAAAAAATTCCTGTTGATTTGAACCCCGAGTCGCAGCGATGTTTTTACTAAAGAATGTAAAAATATTTAAACAACGAACGCTCTCACAAAGTCACTTTTTAAATGTCATCGTTTGGAGGAAGGTGAAAAGTAAGTTATTGGAAATTAAAATTGAGAGAGCCGTGAAGATCCAAGATCCGCCAAAGAGCGCTGTTTTATATTCCGTGGCAAATTTTCGTATGCTATTTATTTATTTTTTGTCACAATTTACTATTGTATACGAATACATATTATTATATTAAGCGATCATATTTCAAAAATACTTGAAATAAAAGTACTGATGAAAATTATTAACAATAAATTTTGCGATAATGGTTTACAAACGAATTCGCCAGCAACCTAACAAACCGTATTTTTTACCACTTTAGCAACAAAATAATAAAAAACAAAACGGTTGCAAGGATTATTCAAAGTCATCGAGTCATCTCCCCCAAGTAACATACGCATCACCTACCTTAGTGGTCGACCTTGGCGCAGTCCTTCAGGGTTAACCTCCCGGGGGAAAAAGTCCTCGGCCTCGGATTCCACAGCTCATCTTACCTGCTCAGATCGTTTTCTTTGTTTGACTTTAGTCTTTGTGGGACAAAGCCTTTATTAGAAAATCCTCTTACAATCACAGTGCACATTGAGGAATAATGCGATTTATTTAATTTTACCAAGAAGGATAAACATTCAAAAAGTTTACTCATCTAATATTTTTTAATTGGTACTATGCTTTTTATGATTGAACTACTATTTTAATGGAGTAAACGGCCCCTGACCCACTTTGACCGTTTTATCAACCGATTACAATACTTGAAGGTTGCATCAAAGCGAAGGCCTCTATGGGACCATGGGAAAAAACATGCCGTAAACATTTTCGGTGGCGGTTAGTATGCAAACTATACAAGCGGGGCGAAAACCTATGTTTTACTTTTTTAGAAATTGCATCGAGAGTCACAGATCCGCTCACTCGCACTTTCCACGATTAACTTTCTCATTTACAATACGAGTTGACCTTTCGTTTCTATGTAATGGCGCTCAAACCGAAATTGAGTCAGTTTAAAGCTCACGTTCGTTTATCAATTTATAAGTATGCAATAATCCTTTGCTCAGTAAATCGAAGCAACATTTCTTGTAATATTCTTGTTTGCACACAATTTTGGCCGTGTCATTCAATTTCGTAATTGATTAAAACGTTTATGTACCCAATTATAATGTAGTTATACAAGTTGACCACATGAAGATACGTTTTCAACATGTACCCATTAATCCTGTATTTTTATATAGTAGGTCCTTACATATGAAATAAGCATTTTGTCGTACTGACCACTTTGATCTGAAATATCTCCTTTTTGGATAAAAATTCCAAATTCAAATTTATAAATTCAATTAGCTGGTAAATTTGAGTTTGAAAACAGTCATCCATTTGCTTTTTCCTAAAAAAAATTTTCTTTGTTGTCGCTTATAACCGCACAATGGAAAACATGAATATCGGTATACATATTTAAGAGTACGAGTTCTACCGTGGCACCAGTGCCTGCAGAAACAGCTCGAAGGATTAATGATGTGTACGGCGCTGGTTTCGCAAAAGAAAGCATGGTACGTTTTTTGTTTCAACGTTTTCGTTCTGGAAATTTCGACCTTCAGAACCAGCCCGGACGGCCGGTGACCAAAGTGGAAAATTAAGAATTAAAGGCTATTGTGGAAGCGGATCCATCACAAAGCACTTCAGAGATAGCTGCAGGCTTCGGGGCAAGTGATAAAACTGTATTAATCCACTGGAAGCAAATCGGGAAAGTAAAAAAAACTTGAACGATGGGTACCTCATGAATTGAGTCAATCGAACTAGCAAATACGCGTTACTGTTACTTTGCTCAACCGACACAATAATGGAGGGATTTTAAATCGAATCATAACTTGTGATGAAAAATGGGTACTGTACGATAATCGGAAGCGTTCGTCGCAATGGCTGAACTCTGGAGACCCAGCCAAATTCTGCCCTAAACGAAAATTGACTCAGAAAAAGTTACTTGTGAGTGTTTGGTAGACTAGCGCTGGTGTCGTTCACTACAGCTTTCTAAAATCTGGCCAAACGATTACGGCAGATACCTATTGTCAGCAACTGCAAAACCATGAAGGAAGAACTAGCTGCTAAACAACCGAGATTGGTCAATCGCTCTAGGCCACTGCTGCTTCACGACAACGCAAGACCATACACTGCACAACAAACTAAGTTAGATGAGCTACAATTGGAATGTTTGCGACATCCATCGTACTCCCCGGACCTCTTTTTTCCGGAATTTGGACAACTTCTTACAAAGAAAAAAATTCAACTCCGATGCGGCAGTCCAAACCGTCAAAAAGTTTATTGATTCTCACCCTCATGGTTTTTTTAGTAAAGGGATCGATGAAGTATCTATGAGATGGCAAAAGTGATTAGATAACAACGGTGCATACTTTGATTTATTAAATATATTTTACAAAAAAAAAAGACTTTATATTCCTCCCGTACAAAACGCCAATTTCATATGTAAGGACCTAAATATGTACCTATGGCGTACAATATGTTATTTTTGAAAACAATGGTAAAATATTAGTTCACGATTAGTACGATTATAAAATGGAGTCTGCAAAAAAGCAGAAAATAAGAGCTAATTTTCAAAATTAACTGTCAAGAAATAACATCTACATACATATTCTTTGTATTTCGTATTCGTTTTTGTATATGGAAACATAAATCACCAGTTATTATATATTTTAATGAAAAAAACGATGGGATGCAAGGGCGAATTTAACTCATTCACTAGTTAAGCATTATATGTAAAAACAGAATGGGTGAATATATTATTATGTATGATCAATGTAGGATGTGTTTATCTAAGGTATATAGTACCGATTTTCGTCTTGTTAAGAGAACCGCGCGCGACTAGTCGGACAGTAGACATTGCGGTGTTATTACGTCTTACAGGCTTTTAATTTCTCGCTACTCGATGTATTATCGCATGTACTTTTACAGTTGTGAATTTGTATAGTATAATAAACTATAAGTTTGTTTCTTTCATAAAAAGGTTAAATTGGCACTCGACCCACTACCCGCATTTTCGACGAATGGAGAAAATACCTCAGTCCAACTTTTGTTGAGTGACTACCGAAGATCAAAGACCGATGAGAATGAATGTGCATTCTGAACCCATACCCGATGTAGGCACTAGACGAGTGCCAACATGAGGTGTCTTATTCTTCACGATAAGACGAGTTCTAAATTATCTCACTGAAAAATTAGCCTTAGTTAACTACCGTTTGATACTATGATGATAATAGGGGTTAAAATATGAAATTGCCGTATTATCGTAATAGGTACTTCGAATTAATATAAAGCCTTCATGGTTTGAGATTTTTGAGTGAAACTTCTTTCAAACGGTACCTATAAGGTACTCCTTTTAAAAAATGTGCAACAATCGTTTATCGACTTTCAGTTGTTTTTTTATTTATTTAGCTAAGACAAGAAAGATGGGATACGAGTCATTTTTGAATACGAGTTCCGACGAGGAACTAACGCTGCAGAAACAGCTCGCAATATCAATGTTGCGTTTGGAGAGGGGAAGCTAATGAACGCACCGTGCGATTTTGGTTTAAACGCTGTCGTGATGAAAATTTTGATTTGAAGAACGAACCACGTGGAAGACCGCCCACACATGTGAATAACAATGAATTGAAAGAGATGGTGGAAGCCGAGTCCGAGCCAAACTACCCAGGAATTAGAGGCATAGTTTAACGTTACCTTACCAACAATATTGACTCATTTGCGTCAAATCAATAAAATTGTTTTATAAAAAATGGGTGGCTCATGATTTTACTGATCTGCAGAAAGAAACGCGTGTTGAAACTTGTGTTGGCTTGTTGAATCGATACAGAAATGAAGGAATATTGGATCGGATTGTGACATGTTATGAAAAGTCGATTCTTTACGATAACCGTAAGCGAAAAATGCAATGGCTGACCCCAGGTCAAGCGCCGCAATAGTGTCTAGTGCAAAGCTTACCAATAAAAAGGTAATGGTAACTATTTGGTGGTCTCAGCATGGTGTTATTCACTATAGCTTTCTCCGATCTGGTCAATCAATAACGGCAGATGTCTACTGTGCCAAACTCCTAGCAATGATAGCAAAACTTTGCAGTGAAACAGCCCTGACTCATGAATCGATCTTCCCCATTATTGCTCCATGATAACGCAGGACTTCATACAGCACGAGAAACCGTTTTAACTCTACAGGAACTGGAATTAGAAACCATTCGTCAACTTCAGTATTCGCCAGACCTAGCTCCAATGGACTACAATTTTTTCGTGATTTGGACAATTTTCTACGTGATAAAAAGTTTTCTTCCCAGGAGGCAGTACAAAATGCTTTCACAAAGTTTTTAGAATCTAGATCGCCAGAGTTCTATCGCAAAGGCATAAATGACCTTGGCACGATGGATTGACCTTGGACGGATGGCAGCAATGTTATAGATTTTAATGGTAGATACTTTGATTAAATAAATATGTTAAATGAAAAAAAAACGAATTTCAATTTTTCAGTGCAAATCGGCAATTTCATGCTTTAACCCCTAATACTAAGATGTATGTTAATGCTAATTGAAACAAACATATATGTGGGATTTATGAATGGTAGGGTGCAGATTACCGCAGAAATTCACACAAAATAATTAAAACAATCTTAACGTCGTACGATCCTTTACTTCTTCTTTTGACAACTCACCCATCATCTAATATTAATTCACAGTGACATCTATCAACATTATAAAAGTGACATAAAAAGAAAATAAGAACAATCAGAATCCCACACGGCTATCCTGCATTATTCATCTGGCCCGGATGAATGCGATTCTTGTTCGTCATCACCATTAGACCATGGTTTCATCATATCAGCGGAGCTAGTGGTGTTAATAGGTCCTTCACCGTCTCCTATCTTCTTCACAGTGTATCTGTCATTCCTTTTTTTCTGTATAATTTGATATGGTCCTAAATACTTCGGATGTAGCTTATAGCCTTGAACGNGCTTGCTTGGCGATTATGCGGCATCTAATATTCACACTTTTACACCGTACACCATGTTTTCTTCATATCCCGGACGAGCCCCCATAAAAGTTGTGGGATTTATGAATGGTAGGGTGCAGATTACCGCAGAAATTCACACAAAATAATTAAAACAATCTTAACGTCGTACGATCCTTTACTTCTTCTTTTGACAACTCACCCATCATCTAATATTAATTCACAGTGACATCTATCAACATTATAAAAGTGACATAAAGAGAAAATAAGAACAATCAGAATCCCACATATATGTATAAAAACATAATATCTTTCTTCACAATATTAGTTCAAGAAAGATGTAGATGTGTTTATGATATAAGATGTTATCCGCAACGCAGAGCTTGCATCCGATATTGAAACTCCTGTGGGTCATATTATTTCACTTATAATTTTTTCTTCCAATGAGTTTCTCACCGGAGCTTCGCAGTGGTTCGATTCTGATCTAGTGGTAGATTTAAAATAACTTCTTTTGCTATGACTAGCGTTAGTAAGTGCTCCCAGATTAAGCCCCGTGAGCTCACCTACCAGTCTGCATGTAGTTGGGATAGCCCCTTAGGCTACCAACGATTAGGTAGGAGAAAAAATCAATTGATTCAATTGAATCAATCATTGAATGTATAAAAAAGATGTTCATTTGAATGTTTTATAGTAGAGTAAATACAAAATCCACTTCTTTTTACAGATGCGTCCACTCAATTGTAAATAAATGAATCATGTAAGTAATTTCTGTCAATGAATCACTAGAAACTTCATCAGGTATTTACTTTTGCTACAATTATTTTCCTTTAATCATTGCTATTAAGATCTTAATAGCTTTGTTTAGTTTTACAGAGACATTAAACAACAATGCAGATAATTATATCAGTATCTGCGAGAGAATTAACTTGATAACGAAGAACACAGAACTTTAACGATAGTGACGTGACAATCAACTAAGTTCATCATCAATGAAGTTCGTCTAAACGCTTTCTTCAATCAAAATATTTCGATAATAATTGATGTTTATGAAATGTTTCTAAGTTAAGACAGTTTGGAATATGTATTTTAATTACCAACAGCGTTTCTTAGTCAAATCAGATTTTAAATGTGGGTTAGAATAAGAACACGTGTCACTTGCACCTTGATACTCAACCAAATGTTTTTATCGTGTATGATGACTCTTCTACCGACACAAACACTGTTCTTATAACAGATAGCCTAGCAGTAGAGATGTATGTTCTCCAGAGAAAAACGAAAATATCCAATAATACTAGTTGTTAATGATATGGTCTAATATACATATTATGCAACACAAAAACCAACCATGTTGCCTTGATATCGAAGATAAAGATTTTTGAATCTTTGGTAACTTTTTTTTTTATTGCTTAGATGGTTAGACGAGCTCACAGTCCACCTAGTGTTAAGTGGTTACTGGAACCCATGGACATCTACAACGTAAATGCGCCACCCACCTTGAGATATAAGTTCTAAGATCTCAGTATAGTTACAACGGCTGTCCCACCCTTCAAACCGAAACGCATTACTGCTTTACGGCAGAAATAGGCAGGGCGGTGGTACCTACCCGCGCGGACTCACAAGCGGTCCTACCACCAGTAAAAATAATACGTTCCTTAATACGTTCAGTTTTCTATTGTATTCATTCCAGTTTCAGATACAAATTAAATAATTTAAATTTAACTGTACTCTTTACGTACAAAGAAGCAATGTTTCGACGAAGTATCGTACTGATAAAGCTCACATAACGATTAAGTGAAAACCCTAAAGCGCCCACTGGCGTCTGACACGCGTGCTTTTAACTAAGAATAACTTTCAAATTTATCCGCGAAACCACTATTGTGAAACCCGCATCAGTATAACTAGACTGGCTCCTTTCATTGCTGATTTGTCCTAAATGTCATATTCACTTCTAGCCGATAAAAAAATATCAAAAGATTTTTTTTAATTCAGAGCATCTTTTATCAGACAATAACTCTGCCAATTCTAGATCTTCGGTGAAATCATGTGTCTATGGTGTAACAAAAACAACAGTTCCAATTTTCAGATGAGAGGTAAACGCAATAGTGAAAGTGCATCTCCAGCATCGTTGCCTTTGCACTCCGTATTCAGAGCGTTTTTCAGTCGTGATCAGAAGGAGAGAAATGCATGAAAGCGCCAGCGACGGCGCTATAGTCAAATTTGAAAGCGCTGCACAATAGCGCGTTGTCGAAATTGGAAAGTTAAGTAGCGTGCGTCCATTGCGTAATAACTCTTACGGGCTGCGGCATGGCGCTGACGAAAGGTACGCTGTGACGTCATCGGCATGAAAGTGCATCGGCCGGCGCCCCTCCAGATTCTGTTAGATGCTGCACGTGCACTGCTGCAGTGTGCTTCCTGCATTTGAGGACTTTGTATTGGGAAACAGCCGCAATAAGAACCCTCCTCTCTGATAGAAATTGGGAAATCCGACTCTCACGCATGACGATTGAATGAGATGCACCTGATTGAGAAATCTCCATATTGCGTTTACACAATCATTGAACCAGTGTTGACCAGTAAGTGCCTGCTATATGTTTAACACAAATTAACAGAGCGCTTTAAAATTAAAATGTTATTGAAGAAACTAATGGAAAACCTTATCATTTAGAGATTTTTTTTTTAAATTAATATTTAATTTTGTTAAATGAATTGATTCAAATAATGATCGCTCCTTCATTCGCATTATGTAATAGCCTCCAAAACTGGTCTTAACAAACTAGAGCCTGAATCTGGGTATACCTTTTTGCAAACAAAAGCATGGACTATTGAGCAAATGAGCTCACAGCCCGCTGCTGACGGTAGGTGCATTGTGCGAAGCTACTAACTACCATATTTTACCTATTTCTGCCGTGAAACAATTACGTGTTTAGGCCCCGTTTTTTTTTTTTGTGACATCTGCTGTTCACTATAATTCAGACTTTAACCTCGTGTCTGAAGATAGCTTGCATCACATTAGGTCTGTGGGCTTTAGCAACACAATGCCCGGCGGGCAGTGACCTTGTTTACCCATCCTGAGCCACAAAAAAAAATTGTTTTAATAGAGGTTCTCATTTATAATTAACATATTCTATTTAAATTTTTCTTAATGTAATGGTCGTAGTAACAACATCTTCTGGAACTTCGCCATTTTTAAATCTAATTTATTAAGGCGAAGACTACACTTTCGTTTCTATTTGAATTTTTTAATTGTACTTACACTTTTGTGACACTTTGAGACTTGGAGAGGTTTAGAGGAAAAATCTGGAACAAACATTAATTTGAATTTTAGTAAAGCGTATACTTTTGAATTTGGATGAACTTTGAAAATTTTAATGAATTAGTTTTTACAAATTTTAATAACTGTAGCGGTATAAAAAATGTATTTTTCAAAATATTTTATTTCTGAGTAATTCTAATTCCTGAGGCGTTTATGAATAACAAGACTACAACAAACAAAACACACAACGATTAAATGAACAAAATATTTTGAAAAGAAATATAAAAATAAACGAGATTGTTATCTAACTTGAGAACTAAGATATTGCATGAGTGTTGCCATTTTGATCAACTATCTATTGTGGCAGTAGGTCAGTAGGTGAGTTTAATGATAATGTAAATAAAAATTAATAAGATTTTTTCAATAATAAAAGTTGGAGCATACAAACTCATTACGAGCATAAAATCAATAAATTATGTTTAAGCCGCCTTGACACTCTTACTTTTACAGACCGACGGTTGCGTGTGTGTGAGTAAATATTCTATCACACTACATAAGACAAAGAGGAGAATATATAAAAATCAATGCACAGAGTTGCATAGTTAAAATAACCAATAATATTTTGATTATAAAAAAAATACGATGTACAAAATATTGAATTTGAGATGTAATAAACACGTCAATAGTGCGATGGAGGCTACAGTATTAATGCAATGACCAATTGATAGAACCAAAATAACATTACCATACAAATGTCATGCCGATTGACCAATAAGTGAGAGAGTTAAAAAATTGAGGTCTCAACACGGGACGCTCCTCAAAGGAGTTCATGGTTGAACGAAGCATGTACTGTGTTCAAATGTAAGAAATAGTAGAATATCACCCATCATATAAACAACGCAGGGTTTAATTTGCATCGTCGCAGCTACGGCTGTTCCTAAATGTAGTATTGAGAACGTTTGCGAATAAATGATGATTTAATCTTTATTTTCTTTATTATAAAGTCGATTTCACGGTGCTAGTCAGCGGCATTCAAGAAGTAGGTTGAGAGAACGCACGTCTAGATACAGCCGTATATCACAAAGACTCATTAGTTCATCAGAGTCGTGTGACGAAGTGTGTTCTTCTTAACGCACTTTGAAATTACAAAATTATTGCGATGGGACACGTTATTTTTTTTTATAAAAAAGGAAATTGTGTGTATTTTGGTACTGTTGCATTTTATTTTTCTATGCAATCTTATTATCATGTCTATTCGTTTATAAATATAATTTTAAACTATCATTCTTCTACATGTAACACCTATGAAGCATATGACTCAAATAGGGATATACATATAAGAGGAAATATGGAAGGTACTGAATACATTGAAAATTCCTAATAACGAGCACTAAAAGGCTGGGCAACTTAAGAATATTAATGAGAAGTGACACAATTTTATCAGTAAATGCAAAAAGTGTGTATGTGATTCTGGTATTGCGTAAAATAAAGAATGGTCGATATGTAAAAATAGTTATCGAATCACAAAAAACACCAAGAGACGATGAAAGTAACCGGCTTATTCAGTAAGCTGCTTCTATATCAAAGACAGTATGTGAATAAGTGTGGAACCATTTTACAGCGATCGGCGCTACATCAATACATTTCACAGCTAATTTTACTTTTTAGTGTAACAGGAGGCGTACTGGAGGACTCGCATGATAACTTTGTATTTTGAATGATTTTAAATCTTTAAAAAAGTGACCATGAAATCAAGCAAAATAAATAAGTACATTACCAGCTATAGGAACATACATACATAGATGCAGAGGTCGCAAAGCATAAGCCGTATAGGGCCGCACAAATAGAATTGTGTGACACGGTAAATGTTTGAACTGCTTATACAAATTATCTTTTAAACTGCGTACCCTAACATAGACCGCACGCATGGCAAACAGTACAAGAGTTCTACGATTTTGAAATGGAAGGTAATGTAACCTTACTGACACTCCAGAATTAAGCCAAGGAACAAAAAGCAACTAAAAAATCAGCGTATCCAAGCGAATTTTCCTAAGACGATCCAAACCTCGGTAGCAGCGGCTGCGTCGGTGATACGTGTGACATGTGACACAGAGTTATTTTCAAAACTACGATGTTACGATTTCACTGGTATTGTAATTTCAGTAGACACATTCAGTTCCAGTTTGATTCAAAGAACTTTTTATTAAAAAATGTGAATCACTTAGAAAGTTTTAAAAGGGCCTTTGATTGGTCGCGTATGCCAAGGTGTTAATTAATTTAAACAAATATATGATTTTAGATAGATACCATGTTTTTAATATGATATAAAAATGTATTTGCATTATTGGTAAAAAATTGGCTAAATTGATATTCAGAGTTGACTTCAAAAATTCAAGTCAAGCTCATCATGGGGTTACGTTTAAACCAAATAAAAAAAGTCCACATGAAAATGTACACAAGTCTACAAGAAAACGAGATAGCGAAACATGGTGATTGATTTCGTTTGAAATAAGTTCCACCCGTCTTTTAATTTGGTCACCTTGCTCACCAATTGTCATTGAAATGTGATTAGTCAGTGACGAGTTTACTATGTAACAGCTGATGCTATTTCAAATGTATCGTTGTTATTCGGTTCAAAAAAAATCTTTCAAACCTATGTTTTTATATCGATGAAATCGTTACATCTATCCAACTATATACGTTTGCGTAAAACAAAATAGTTCAAATCGAAAGCCAAGAGAAATATTTAATTTATATACAGTACTACTAGTCGGAAACGAGATCTGAAAGCAATAAATAGTTTAAGAAAGGCGAGAGGCTGGTGCACTTTCTATTAGGAACAGCGAACAAAAGTAACGAGCAAAAGTTACGATATCTCGTGTGATATAACCGCAGAACGTTGCTCGCCGCGCTGGTGCAGTTGAGACGTGGTATCCGACGATTTCACGCCCCATTCGACTTTCGTAACACCCTTCTAAAACTGACCGTCAAATAACACTTAACTGGACATACCTAATGTATTTTTCGATCACATCAATAAGTGAAGATTAAAAGTTATAAACGCTTTTTGACTCAAATAAAGTTTATTTTGGTCACATATACAATAAACTTAAAAAAATATTTTATTTTGATATAGAAAGTAGCTCAGCGTCTCCCAAATTACATTTGGAATTTAGATCGCACGTAGTAAGTTGTTTAGATTAAACGAAGCCTGAATTAAAACGTTATTTACTTAGTATTAAATATGTTTGAAAACAGTTGGTTTCTGAGATTAACGTGTTCAAAAACACATATTTAGCAAACATTTACCTAAAGGTTTCAAACGTGTCCAAATGTATTTAGTTCATATAGTTTATATGGGGCTACATATCCTTCCTCCATAGACGACTTACCTAATGCAAAAACAATCTGTATTTTTAATTAAAATTCTATAAAGTGGCATCATCGTTTATTATTATTTTTAATACCTTTAAGTGCTTAAAGTTATTTATAATATTAAAAAAACCTTCCATATGTTATGAAAAGTAAACTTGTTATGAAAACTTCAGTTCTTTCGGTAATGCGGGTTGTTTGCAAAGCAGTGCTAATCAATCAATTCAGATATCTATAATACTTTTTTTGTACAACTACTATTAGTTTTAGCTTTTACTTCGGTAAATCAAGTAAAATATAAAAAAAAAAATCATCACTACTTTGTTTACTACCTCTGTGCATATTTATTTTTAAACCAAACAAAAACATTACAATAAACCATACTACTACCCACGTAAAATATCTGTTAATTAGAAACTATCTAGTTCGAAAGTTTCTCACTAATAGCGGCGGTGTGGTTATTTATAATAAACGTTGAAGTTACGAATATCAAATAATCTAGCTTTGCCGCATTCTCTAACAAAGTGCCTACCTGGTCGCTGATGAATTGCAAGAGATCTCGGCGAGGAATACGTTCACCGTCCTAGATGCGCGCGGTACTTTCATTTTGAAATCGGTGCGCACAATTGGCCGTATCGTGACTGAAGCGGTCCGCCAACAGGCAGCACCAAATATAAACCTACCATATCTTCGGACATTTTTTTTTATCCTCTGTGTCTTAACAAATCTACATATATATAAAAAAAGAAATGCTGTTCGTTAGTCTCGCTAAAACTCGAGAGCGGCTGGACCGATTTGGCTAATTTTGGTCTTAAATTATTTGTAGAAGTCCAGAGAAAATTGAAAAGGTAGATAAATATGAAAGTACTCGGAATTAAATAAGAATAACAATTTTGTTTTTCCTTTGGTGTCCCCCTGTCGAACGATTCCTTTTGTTTCTTTTAAGTCTATTTTACACAAAAGCTTAGATTTTTTATTTATCGACTGAGGCACTACGAAGTCTGCCGGGTCAACTAGTCAACTATATTTATATTAACAGGCAATTGAAAAACGATTAGCCTAACAATAACATGGTCATTTGGCATGTTCTTATTTTAGAATAACATTTAAGTTTTATTATAACACATAAAATAATATTTAATTTGGAAAATATAGATTTAACAACATGTTTAGCTATTATTACCTAGACAATTCAGCGTTCCAATTAATTGAATTAATACTAAATTTATTTGCACATTAACTTGGTTACGAGTTTGTATTTGCAAAAATGTTGTATTACATAGAATAGGTACCTAATGAATTTGTTACGAAACGCTACTACTGTTCATCTCTAAAATTAATGAAGCAGAAATTTGAAAGCAAAAATTAAACGTTTGTTTCAGACATTTCTTTTTTTTTTAGAGAAAATAGCATGGTTGAATGTCTTTTAAGAGAAGGTATATTTTTTGTGATCAATCATCGTAACATGCTGCTTTCAAAACTAGACAATACGAGTACATTTACATTTTTTGAAAAGAACAAGCCAATTTATTTAAATAATAACTTTTCCTCTATGTTATAATTATATGACGAACTATTGTATTATAATTAATACATTTGTATCACCAACCCTTACTAAATAGGAAGCAAGATTTTTACGGATGTTCAATTAAGTTAAAACATATTCTGCAAGGCTGAAAATCGGTTGCTAAAGAGCACCCTAATTAAAGGGTTCTAATGGAATTATTGCCTAAGAAATTGAAATTCCATAACTGTACTTAATTTTGTTTTACAACATGGATAATTTCATAAATTTACTGGGTGATTGAATTTAGGTTATTATTGATACAAGGTTATTATTTAAAAAATAGCTAGTATTGTGGCACAGGTTATCATATTTGTTTTTTTTTGTTTTAATTCAAATTCCTATTTCAGGCATCCGCAATATTTCTGAACGACTTGAACAGTATAATCAGTATCCGCTAGCCTCGCGACTTTTGCAATTCGTGTTACAATAACTGCTACATAGAGAGTGTGACATAATTTCGCCAGCTCGGCTTAGAAACAGTGTTACATACGGTCACGCTCTTCGGCGAGCTTACGTTTATTATCGATTGAGTAGTAAGCAGCAGTCACGTATTTGTTGCATTTTTCTTCATTCGAATTTTATATTTTATATTATTTTGTGTAAACTGGAAGTCATTTATGGAATAACGTATAGACGAATATCTTCAAGAAGCAAAAAAAAATTACTAAATTAAAACCCTGGTAACTGGTGGTAGGACCTCTTGTGAGTCCGCACGGGTAGGTACCACTGCCCCGCCTATTTCTGCCGTGAAGCAGTAATGCGTTTCGGTTTGAAGGGTGGGGCAGCCGTTGTAACTATACTGAGACCTCAGAACTTATATCTCAAGGTGTGTGGCGCATTTACGTTGTAGATGTCTATGGGCTCCAGTAACCACTTAACACCAGGTGGGCTGTGAGCTCGTCCACACATTTAAGCAATAAAAAAAAACCCTCAAAATTTATTAATCTGCGTAAATATCAAAAAATAAATATGTATTTAAATTCAGCATTAATGTTGGAACAACATTTTGGAATCGTAAGCTTTACGTCACAAGCAATTTGTTTGGTAACGTACAAAAATGTTAAAAGACACCAAAGAAATTTAATCCTTATTGCAAGTTTCGAAAAGTAAAAACGGTAGACAAAATGAACTTAAATTATCGCAATGGTTAGGTAACCGCAGTCAAGTTATGTCACCAAAAATTTCACAAGCAATTGTTGGGGCTTACGAAGTTTGACGATTATCATAAGAACAATAGTTACAGAAACCAATAAGAAAATTCTTTTGTTTATTGTATATAAGACAGTTTAATAACAAACAAAATATTTGCTCTGAAAATGAAATCGTTCACTACAAACTACATCAGTAAAAGCTTTAAAAGGACAAACACAATTGACGTTTCCGTTTATCGAAAACTGTTTTAAAAATTTACTAAAATAGATAAAAAAATAGACAATATTATTAAAAATGAATTAATAATATCTCTGAGTGCTGACAGCAGTGGGGAAATGCAATATTTTTGTTAAATTATGCACTCGTCTTATTTTGCTTTTTAAATTTACGAAAGATAAAATAATAATGGGACAGGGATTCGCCTGATGATTTTTAAAATTCACATATGTTTCAAGTCCGTATCGATTCATTAATTTTAATCGAAGTTTTTAAGCAGGTCACCTCACTATGAAGATAAAACTGACAGACGTCAAATGTTACCTATTAAAATGGCTCAATATTAGTGAGAACACTTTAGTTCAGACTTGTACTGACGCTGTATCAAATTAAATCAAACATCACTTAGTGTGGCATTTCATTTATGCAGTCGGCGTGCGCCAGATTTCATAAGCGATCTCTCCGTACCCTGATCTAGGTTAGGTGGTCGACAACAGCAGCGGTGGCGTATCGAGCGCGTCCGATGTTAACCTACATACATCGGTGGCACACTTACCAACCAAGCTGGGGTCGAGAGCACCCGTATCCGTAAATTCGTGACCCAGCCCCCTCCCGGTCGACCTCCTAGTCGTATTTCGAGACCCCGCCCGCGCTAAACATTGTCAGATAAGAAATTGCGAGGTACCATTTTCACGAGCAGCACGAGTAAACGAGACATAAGTACAGAAAATTTTTCATCACCGTTACGCGGTTACTCAATCGTATCTAAATTCTTAATATTAAAAGAGCTTGTTCCCATTTATTTAAGCGGTTTTATTTTGTAGAATATCCAATATTTGTACGATGTTCATACATCTCAGATTCTTTTGTATAAAATTTAGGACATACTCTTGTATTTCTAATAAAAAAAAACCAAAATTGCTAGTATCGTACGTCTGTAAAAAAAAAACAGAAAAAAGTCTATTGATAAATGCGAATCGTTATAACTTAATTGTGCCAATATTACTTTAAATAAAATTTATTATTGTTTTTTTAACTACCCTTGTAATGTTTATAGTTTTTGCTATTAGGCAAGCCATCATGTTGATAAGCTGTTACGGTTCCATGATAAGATATTTTGGAGCTTAGTGAACAACGATTTCACGTAAAACATCAAATTTTGAAACCGATTTTTGAATTACCTATTCGTTTTTTCCTCCTTTTTTATTAATTAAAAGTACTTAAAAAACATTTATTAATGTTTTTTTTTTTAAATTTAATTGCTTTTTCCAGTTTTATAGTTTATGTATTACGATACATTCTGAAAGAAAACTATTAACGTAACACAATCGGGCTTAAAGGTTTAATTAAACCCGCCTATGCATACAATTATAAAGATATGCATCTTTACAAAGTTTCTTTTCTTTATTATTCAGAATCATCATAATTAAAGTCATGCATACAGATAAACAAAACATCACACAGAGATGTCAGCTTTAATGATCATTTTATTCACATACGAACCTTAAATATTAAGAGCCACGCTATCTTTTACTATACACGTGCTAGACACGAAGTTTTCTAAAGCATAGAGGCATGCTTCACCAACGCAATGCACACTGCATCTATATAATTATACATTGACAATTCATTGAAGTTGGATTTATCAGTGGGTTTTAATTGAAATACACAACTGACAGCTTGCTCAATACATTAATGAAACCTTCAACTGTTGTAGATATAACGTGCACAACTGCACAGAGACAGATTAATCTATATATTAATACGTGAAGCAAAAACTTTGTATCCCTTTTTACGAAAATTGCGCGGACGGAGACGTATGAAATTTTCCACACTTATAGAGAATATAGAGAAGAAGTGCACAATGCTAATGTTTTTTTTAAATAATGCATAAAAGATACATTAAATCAATAAAGAAAACATTACACACACTACATACCATGTATTTGACGCACACACGCATATATACTATTTATTGTCAAACTTTTGTTCTTGACGACTGTGGTCAAATTGAGAATAGATTAAATATTGTTTGTCTTTATTAATATTATTTTATAGTGTAGTCTTGGCGAAATTTGTGATTATAGAAGTATAAAATACAATCATGATAGTGTACAAACTTACAATTTCAATTAATTATAGTCGAATTTCGACTACTGCGGGACCTCTAGTATATTCAAATTTTATCATAATTATTTATAGAAACGGTTTGAGCACCAATATTGGTGGTGCACTGCTGTGTTCGTTGGCTTTATAGGGTCGTTGTCCGGCCTGTGTCACTAAACTACTACAAATCGATAACCTGATTTGCAATACGCCACATCACACAAAACCGCATTAACTAATTTTTAATTATTGGACCTGTGACGATAAATTTTCATAATGACCCTGCTCGCGTCTGGTTGTTGACACGATATTTGTACGTTTATTATCAAGATATAACGGACCGAGTGTTTATTTATACAACAAGTTATTCCCGTGTTTGGTTTCAACTATTCGACGCTTTTTTATTTGCTCTTTTTAATTTTTTAAATATTTTTCACTAATTCTTTTTTTTTTTATCGCTTAGTTGGGTGGACGAGCTCACAGCCCACCTGGTGTTAAGTGGTTACTGGAGCCCATAGACATCTACAATGTAAATGCGCCACCCACCTTGAGATATAAGTTCTAAGGTCTCAGTATAGTTACAACGGCTACCCCACCCTTCAAACCGAAACGCATTACTGCTTCACGGCAGAAATAGGCGGGGTGGTGGTACCTACCCGTGCGGACTCACAAGAGGTCCTACCACCAGTGAAAAATTCAAAAAATTCAAACTTTATTTGTTACATTTTATAAAGTGGGAGTTCAATAAGGACATGTCAATTGCCTCAATTGAAGACATTGAATTATCCTTCGATTAATTGAATTGATTTTTTTTATTATGATCGTAATAAGAATACCGCACACATAAAATCTGCTTAGTCTTTAATACTGACAAAAAACGAGAATATGCTTTAAGAATTTTGTAAATTTTTGTGATATTCTTTTAAGGTAGCCAATATGTATATGTAGGTAAAAGATACGTTACATTAGCTAATAATTGACACATTACATATAACCGACAAAATCCATAGAACATATTCAGTTTTTTTTTCTGCTGTTAGCTGCTGTATAAAGCTAAGTAACTTTATACACTTTCACATTACTCAAGTTTTTGATTTTATGGTAAAGATAAATTTGTTTTTTGATGGTTTAGAAAATTGTTTTTTAGCCTGGGGGTCGCGACCCCTGAGTTATTCGCGTCAAAGACGTGGAGGTCACGTGTATAAAAAATATGTAAACGAAATACTAATGACGCACAGTTTTTTAACATCCCTTTTTTATTTATTTCCATTGTCGTTAATCCCGTTTTCACGGATTGTCCTAGAGGACCCAAATACCTAGAGATCTACAGAGGGGACTTTGATCATGTGTTATAGGGAGTGCTTTAAGTAATTGTTTGAAATGATTCTGTCATTTTTTTAATTATTGTATATACTATTTAGTATAAAAAGTAGTAAGCAGTAACTAGAGGTGGGAAACAACTGCCATTAGCACAGAGCAGGGGTTCATGCATATTACTGAAAATACAGCAGCAATCTACAGTTCGTTTACAGAGATCTTTTTGTCACGTACCATCCGGCTTTGGAACGAAGTCTCTTCCTCTACCGTGTTTCCCGAGCGCTATGAGGGGTCCTTTTTTAATCGAGCTCCGAATGACTTCCAGTGTGAAGGCAGCGGTTCAACTGTACTCTTGATTGCTGATATCCTTGAGCATCAGTGACCACTCATCATCGGATGGGCCGTATGCTCGTCTGCCTGTTGAGGCAATAAATAAAATTAAATAAAGTTCCTGAGCGTTAACAATAAAATTAGAAATAATAAATGCGTCTGTATGCACAAGTCTGTCTAACAAGGTAATAAAAATACATTCCAAAATACAAATGTACTCATTATACCTCATTATTTAAGATAAACAAGTTACTTTAAAAATTCATTTTCAAAGCTGTGATTAATCGAAAGAAAAATGTGTTAGATTTTTATTACATTATAATATGTAAAGAAACATTTTTAGTTATTTTTATTTCATTTCATACCTTATTATAATTTTGCAACTATGATTAGGGATGAACGATATTTTTGGATCCTAGGGCCGTTTGTATACTTTTAGAGATTTGAATTCGAATGTCTAAAATAAATAAATATTTAGAACGTTAGACTTTTAGAATCGAGAATATACACACCGCTACAAATACTACCTATGGTTCACACTATATAAACTGAATAATATGTAAACCTACGAACTCATTGAGCAGTTGAGGAAAATTGAAAACCTCTAAGGATTATTCCCTTGACGTAATATTTTAAACAAGATTAGCATAACTATTGTACGATGTGATCATGGCTTCGTTCTTAAACGTTATGATTGTGTTGATTATTATTATGAATAGAAAAAAAAAACGTACCATTGCAGTCCTCAAAAGCTTGTCGGTCGACGAGACAGTACAAGCGTCCAGGAGAACCAGGACCGCGTGCTATCCGAGGTCGATGCCCTGCAGACGAGTAAGTTAACCGCTGAATACTGACCCGTCCCGTACTAACAATAATCAATGCGTTTGCAACTTCAACTTCATGGCTTTAGGGTAGGTTTTTCGTTAAACGCACGCATTATGATTCACTTAGACGAACTAAGCTTTTTAAACGTATGTACGTAGGTACTATGTCTCGTCGACATACCTGTTCAAGTGTTCATACAGGAAGTGTGGGTCTTTTGAAATCTAATTAAACAAAACAAACTTACATGCATGCTGATCGATATTTGATATTATAGTATGTCATAATAAAGTAGTATTTCATAGTTATTGCATCTTCACTTGTAATCTTTAATAAATCTATTCTAACAATTATTCATTAGTTTCTTTTTTGTATTCACTACACAAAAGGTTCATATTATTTATTAAAGAAACATATTGTTTAAAACTACATTTACTGTTTCGTCTCGCGCATTTTATTTTCAATCATGTTATTTCCGATGATATAAAATATTTTATAGTTTTAATGGCAACGAATGTCCACGATTCGCGCAATACCAAAGAAAAAACGTGAAAAAATACTATTTCGCCTGGCGTCTGTAAGAAGCGAAACTTTATGCTTTAATTAACTCACTTACAAATACTTTTCGCTGAAGCTATATTTTACATTTAATATTTAAAATCTTCAGAAAATCGTTCAGTTTATAGTAAGGAAGTTAAATGTCATAATGACGATAGCGTTTTTTCAGAATTCATAGAATGACGTTCGAGCTCTAAATGATGCAGCAGCTTCGCTTCATAAAGACAAAATTATTATCATAAAATATACATATTATAATTATATTAAAACATGATTATTTTTTTGCTTAGTTCAACAGATGTGCACGAGTGCTTATCAATCTTAAACATCATAAGCCAAGGGTTTCTTTACTATTTAAGCATACTGACAAAAGGGTATTTTGAGAAAATCCTGTCTTATTTTTTTTTCTTATTACATACCCAGACTTTTCTTTATTTTCTACTCATCAATAAAATTTAAGCCTGAAATATTTGCGAGCCAATCAGTGAATTCCGGTTTCTTGAAAAACCTTTATACTCTATGAACCTCAATTTATTTATCATTATTTGTCCGGAATTGTTAGCAGTAATTTGTTCTGCAAAAATAAGCTTTATGTTTTCCGATATTATTTTATTGTATTTAAAAATCGATGTATCGTATGGAAAACAATTTTGTTTTTTAAGAACTTGCATTTGGTGATATTCAGTCGAATAAGAATCGAGTAGCGGCTCAATGTATAGAGCATCGTTTCGCGGATGCAAGAATTGTGTGTGTGCACTTCGCCTGAGGCGATTCGTTACATCTACACGTTCAAATATATCAACAATTTCAAAAACTTTTCTTCTTAAACTTTAATACTCTTCATCTGGGTATTGTTGTCGTTTAACGTGTTCCAAGACTTTCGAATCACATTGTTTTATCGTGTATTTTAAAGTGACTAACTCATTTAGATTAATTTTACTGTTTTATAACATGCTAAAGGTTCAATTATTTTTCATAGGCCTAGTAACGTTCTCAGAGCGTTGGTACTTTTTTTCTGGATTAACATGTAGCTTCTTAATCTTATTTGTCCACAACGATGATAGTAAAGTGTTTGAAACGTCGGAAATAATGTAATGACAATAAAAACAGCGAGATGAGACTCTAAAAATACTTTTAATTAGATAACTTTTTCTCATATTTTGTTTAATACGTTGTCTGCCATGTACATTAGTCACCAGTGCCCTACGCGGTGCACTGAAGTAATTATGTCGATTTCTTCTTACTAAGGCGCCGGCATATCTAGTAGACTTTTTTTTGCTTAGATGGGTGGGCGAGCTCACAGCCCACCTGGTGTTAAGTGGTTACTGAAGCCCATAGACATCTACAACGTAAATGCGCCACCTACCTTGAGATATAATTTCTAAGATCTCAGTATAGTTACAATGGCTGCCCCACCCTTCAAACCGAAACGCATTACTTAGGCGGGGTGGTAGTACTGACCCGTGCGGACTACTCACAAGAGGTCCTACCACAACACTGGGAAAAACGAATCCAAAGACACTGAGAATGAATCTGTTTTTAAGAGACCTAAAAGACTAAAACATACATTAACAAACAAAAGAAGGCAAAGCAAAAATCGACATGATTACTTCAGTGGGCCGCGTAGGGCACCGGTGACCTACATTGCAGTCAATGTGTTAACTAAAATACGATAAATAGAGCAGTAGTACTGTTCATTTCTAAAATAAATTCTATGTTAAATATTTTACTATCCTCCCGGATTATTTGTACATTATTTTTATGCAGAAACTACATATTATGTTATTATAATTATAATAATGTTATTTCCGATGATATAAAATATTTTATAGTTTTAATGGCAACGGATGTCCACGATTCGCGCAATACCAAAGAAAAAACGTGAAAAAATACTATATTATAATTATAATAATTGTAAATAGACATGCTTTAACAAAAACTGACTTCAAATAGAAAAAAAATATGTTCCAAAACAAATTAATATACACTAAAAACAATAATCATGGAAATCGGTTGGCGTGATATTGAGTTATTCATCTATTTGTCGCACACGTATTTAATGCAAATTTAAGACTTATATGGTTTTATCATGGAATACCATTATCAGAACTGGACTACATTCAAATGGGACCACACGGGAAGTGTGAGCTTTCTAATAATAAAAGAATCATCAAAATCGATTCACCACCCAGTCAGTTATGAGGTAACAAACATAAAAAAAAACATACAGTCGAATTGAGAGCCTCGTCTTTTTTTGAAGCCGGTTAAAATTCATAAATGATATAGAGCAAAATGTTTACAAATACCCGAAAAGTCCATACCAAACATAATAGTAGATATAATATAGAGATGACCCTAAAATTGATACATACAGTTAGATAGTGGAACTGTAGTACCAAATTAGATCGAGGTAAAACGATGACAAATCCGATAACAAATGTTGATAAAGGACATATCTATTAAAGTAGATTAAAATGTTCTATGCGAAATGTATTAAGTAACGTACCGATATTTTTAGCTTCAAAAATGATTTGTGCTCATACCGACTTACGAAACATATTTAATTTACTGCCATAGGTATTTCAACGATTAATGAAATTTATTTCGGTGGTTAGTAGCAAGTTTAGCAGCAAATATGAGTCAAGCGCGGAATACAACGAAAGCTAATTTAGCAAGGTTAGAAAACGTGATTACATAATGATGTACGTTTGAACTTAATTGTTTCAATTGCTACTCAATGGAATAAACTTTACGGCACATTTTGCAATATATTTTCGCATTCCGAGCACGAGCGACCGGGGACCTAGAAACAATAATGATCTTCATTTGTCATTTTCAAAGTCCTTGAGCGGTAACTTACACAAGGCTGAACGAGTCCCGGAAATATCCTTCAACCGAGCAAAGCCCTTGTGCTCATAATACAAGGTCTAGCCGACCTCGTTTTGTGGAACCGACGAATCTCACAATTGGTCCAAACGGTTCGGCATATTTTATCAAGGTCACTGAAGATTAGGTAGCTTCGTTGCGTCGGTAGGTTTTAACGTTTTTAGGGCAACCCAAATTTTCGTTATGATGTTTTCATTCGTTTAAGCTCTTATATGAATTGAACTATTGTACATTGCTAATAGATTGCCAAGCCTTAGTACTCAGATTACAATTCACGTTGCATACTAACTTTTAGAATATTAAAAATATGGCGATGTGAGCATCCCTATTCTCAAGCCTAAAACAAGAATTTTTTTGAGAAATCAAATTGAAGTTATTTTAAGTTACGCATTTAAATATAAAATTTAAATAAAATTCTTTTCACGATTACATAATGCAACCGAATAATTTAATTATCCGGCGACGAGAAAATTAATTGAAGAAACGAGAGCACATTTATGCAAATGCACTTTTCTGACCGTTAAGATGATGCATAGAATAAATTATCGAGTAACGTTTCTCGTGGGAATCCAGACCCTGTTTTTTTTTAAAGAATAATGCGTGTATTTAAATTCATTTGACCGGACAATAAACGAATTCGAATACACACACACGTCTCCACATGCGATTTCATTTCGGATACATCTTGAGAAAGTAAATCGTGTTTGGCTTGTGGGCAGAGAATAATTTCACTTTACCGTGTTATATAGTATAGTACAAACGTAATCAATAGAGATTAGCTTATTTAATTGCGTTTCCGATTGCAGTTTATTTACCGAGCCAAGGTTAAAAATGTACTGCTGGGCTTATGATATACGATATGTTATACTAAACGATAAGTTAAATTATTTTTCATAAATCAAGCAACGCACTGAAATCGTAGTAGTGTTCCGTTGACAATTTAATTAAAAAATATTAACTTGTAATTTTTTTACGTATTTTATGCTTACAATATTAAAAAACGAATTTAAAATTTGTAATCACAGATACCTTATTATTATGTACATTTTTGTTAGTACGCAAGTCTAGATGGCCCAGTTACTTTTGCTGGCTATGCCAGGTGTGAAAGATAGGCTTTTTTTAGGATGGAAAGATCACTTATGGTCCGAGACCTTTTCAGTTTCACCATGAAAGCTAGACGAGCACGGTCTCAGGAGGGGTGGGATTTGCTAACAGGTGACCGAGTGCCTCCAAAAGAGACCTAACAGCTCAAGGGCAGCTGCTTCGCGAATAAATCATACTACCGGATAGGAATCGCGACCTGCTGAGAAGGTCCGGCGAGAAACTCAGCAGGCTGATGTATGTATTAGGTTGTATACGTCGAATTATTTGCCGAGTTTGACGAGTACGATTACCAGAGTCCCTAAGCCTGCTCCTAGTGTTAGAGCTGAAGGCGTCTAATGCAAGAGTTATCTAGATCTAATGGATCCGTAATGACGTGATAAAGGTTGCCGCACGGTGGTGGATATTGGCCTGTATCTGACACCACACTCAGACGCGGGCAGCTGTCTTACCCGCCTAGAGGTCTATGCAACTTGGAAATCGCAGCATATCGATAGAATTGGTAAAATGATGAAGAGCTCCCTCACTGGAATATAGCATAGCTCTTTCACGGACTCTAGAATCGGCAACTTCTTACATAGAAATTATCATTTTATAAACTCTACTGCTAGTGGACATCTATCGTAGGAATATTAGCATATCCATAATTATAACTTTACAAGTTGAACACTTAAAATTATTAATATACCAATTAGAAATCGAAATAAAAAGAAAAAAATTACAAACCAACCAGTCTAACAACAATTTTAGCAAAATACATTCGACCTTACGTTCTGACGTTCCATAGCAAAATGAGAAAAAAAATCCCTTATAATTTCGTCTAGGTTGTATTGTTCTGCAACTCATAGCTGTTTCATTCGAACCATTCAGACTTTATAAAATTTGGAAAGTAGAGTGACATTTAACAAGATTATATAATGATATAATGAAAAAAAAAATGCAAACTAGACTTTCTTGCTGATGTGGCCAGTCTTTATGTTTTAAAATGTGGTTAGATATTTTTTTTTTTCCTATCTTAGCTGATGGTCTAGAGCAGCGGTCGGCAAACTTATTAGCCAAAGAGCCAAATATGCAAATTAAAACGATTTTAAAAATTGAGAGCCAAATCTGTTTCTAAATGTAGTAAACATTTATCATAATCTTAGAGATTCATTAAATTATGATGTTAATACAAAATTTACAGGCATTTTTAAATAAACTCATATAAAAATCAATTTTCAACCATATACGTACATATTGTTTGTTTTAACATTTCATTTATAATAATGCATATGAATTATTTATATTATTATAAAAATATATATTTTCCTGAAATAATACACTTTTTTGTAATAAATTATTATTGCAAATCATAAAATAAATGTTATATTGTATATTGCTTCGATTAATACCTATAATAATCAACATCAGTCAGGGGTGCTGATATTAAATAACCGTACATACTACTAACTGGCTTTTTTGTCCACAACCGGATAATATTAGAGGCCAGGCAATCCCGTAGGATATTTGTGCCAGAACCACACTCAAGAGTTCAAAGAGCCGCATGCGGCTCCGGAGCCACACTTTGCCGACCTCTGGTCTAGAGAGACCATATCAGCGTAACCTTAACCAGTAGGTGAGCTCACGAGGCTCAAACCTGACGATGTTGCTAACACGAACCCTAGCAAGAGCCGTGCTTCGCAGAATCTACCACCCGATCGGAAACGCAACCCACTGAGAAGATCCGGCGAGAAACTCAGTGGGCTGTGTCTGAGAGTTAATTTACTCGTCGAGCCCTTCGTCGCAAGCGACGGGTTCGACGAGAACGGTGACCGGTGCTTGAAGTACCTAGAAGCACCGTTAGTGGACCGGGAGGATCCGAGATGACGTGTTTTGGGCGACGTCGACTGCTTTCCATTCTTTCCGCAGGATCGGGAATGTAGTTACCGGCAGCCACGATGAGAGGGTTCTCGTGTCGTGCCGCTTTATCGAAGTGGATTTAGTTGGAATAAACGTTCCACATTTGAACCCTGCTAGCGATTATTTTCTCGTGTTCTCTTAATGGGTACAAAACAAAAGTTTAGGATATGTTTTATTTAGCGCAATCAGTAATTCAATCGTAGATTATTTTGGATTGGCTTTAAGACATTTTTACTGGTAGTTTCGCCGGATGGGCCCGTTTGGTGGTAAGCAATTACTGATCCCATAAACATCATATCACTAACGCCTCTCATCTTGACGTATGAAGTTCTCTATTGCTCAAGAATGACAGCTGTCCGTTGTCATTCCCCATCAAACGGAAAAAAAAATGACTACGCTACAAGCCTCTAAATATACTTGTATTGTGGTTAACCCATCTCCAATGGCTCATTGATTGTGAGACAAGTTTGGTGCATTTAATTAAAGCGAAGTAAATTGTCCCTTCGTAATAAGATGACACTCTACAAAGCTTGCAAACGCCCGGTCATTACCTATGTAAGTGTAGTGTTCGCTCATGCGACCCGCACTAATTTGGAACTTCTTTAAGTCATTTAATCCTGTTTTTTGCAGGATAACTGTCGGAGCACCGTGGTTCTTAAGAAATGTGGATCTCCGTGATGACCTGGAGCTTGACTCAATCAGTAAGTATATACAGTCGGCATCAATGCGCCAATTTGAGAAGGCGGCACGACACGAAAACCCTCTTGTCGTGGCCGCTGGAAATTACATACCAGATCCTGTGTGGTGAACAGTCGACCTTGCTCTAAACTTGTCATTACGAATCCTCCTGATTCATTAACGGTGCACTTCGGTACCTCAGCACCAGTCACCGTCCTCGTCGAGCTCATCGCTTGCGACGAAGGGCTCGGTGAGTAAATTAACCTATAGACACCCGTAGATTCTGCGAGCCACTACTTTTGCTAGGGCCAGTGTTAGCAACACCTCCGATTTGAGCCCCGAGAGCTCACCTACACGTTAAGGTAACGCTTATAGCCTCTCAAGGCGATCAGCATAAGTAGGAAAAAAAGACATTTAATTAACGTTACGTTTACATCGCTTCAAAAATAAAAATACATTACTATATACGTATATTAATATATGTAGGTAGGAATACAATTTATTTTTAATATTATAGTAGGATGCGTAGGTGGTGAGCCACGTTAACATGCTAACCAACTCGTATTAATTTTTTGAAAGTTAGATGATTTGTTTTTCTAATTATAAAATTTTTTCATTCGGTATCGTTTTACCCATTAGTTTCGTCCCTAGTTATTTCTGGTTTTATACGCAATTGATTTCGTTATGACACGCTTAGCGCCATCTATCGAATGACATTGACATTTGAGGGATCACACTGAGTCTTAAATAATTAAGGTAGGATTACATACGAAAAGCTTTTACGGATGATTATACTGCAAAGTTTAGATAAATTATAAATACTATTTGAAAATAAAGGAAAATTAAAATTACATTTCTCTACAACCAAGTCCTCCAAAATCCGAAACCTATGCTTTCTATTGCATTTTTCTTTAAATTTAGAATAATTTTTATACACATCACATGAGATGGGTTTTTAATACATTGCCTAATACACATAACTTATTTGAAAACATTATTCAGTCATCATCTACAATAGTACCAACAAATACTAACTTTTGTATTAAAAATAGTTTCAATTTTGTTTCTTTTTTGTTAGCTTTAATGTACGGCATATTCACTGATCATGATAGTATAAAGTGAAGCCACATACTACTATATGAAAACACACTACAACTTGAGCACTTTCCGATGCCTTGCTGGGTGAAGTTGAAGTATCAAATGTTGCATTAAAATAATTAATCCTTCCAACTAGTATTTCTATATATAAATAGTATAAATAAGCAAGAACTCCTGCCTGTTCATAATACAATCATACTTAATAAGTTATGCTATGAATACATGACATTTTATTTATTTGTAGCTGTCGTATATTGTAGGAACCAAATTCTGTCATCATCAAATAGTAATTTACAGGTAGAATTTTTCATGAAGGCATGCATAACCAATTCGGGAGCTAGGTTCAACTTTAATAATTCATCAAATGGAGTTACAGATAACTATACAGAGTATGGTTTCTAAAGGGCCCAATTAAAATTTACAACCACATTGGCTTCTTGCTCTTTAAGTTCTCAGCACAGATAAATTGTGGATAAATTAGTCACTATATAATACAGATGTGGTATAAAAATAGAAAAATTAAGGTATCTTGGAGAGCATTGTATAGAGTGTGTGTTCCTTTAACTTATGAATTCCGGATTATAGTATTTTAGTGTGAAAACTACCTTGTATCACTAGACAGATTTTAATCAAATGTTCAATTGGTAATCACAAGCAATAGACCAGTGAATGACATAAATATTACGTATTCCAACAAAATTTAGCTCTACATCTATCTTCATCACAAAGACAAGGTCATTTAAAATAAATATTCAGCTGTCATAAACTACATATACGCTTGGAGTAGGAATATTTTTATTTAAGTAACATAGAATTCCAACAACGTAACTCCATCCGTACAAAACACATCTGTAACTATTTTTAAAAATATAATGGTTTGCAACTATAAAGATGTAACATCAATGAAAAGTACTCCATATTACTGGATATTTTAATTTTTAAAGATTTTAAGAAAAACATACTCATATACCTAGAAATACTCTTAAATGTGAAAAATTACCTCTTGATAAATAATTTAAATGAACTGTGGTGAAATTCAAGATAGAAGAGGTTGACATTTACATTACGGAAACCGAATTTACTCACCTTTGACGTTTTTCTTTCACTTTTAAGTAATATTCTTCACTTCACAACTATTATTACAACTAAAATTAACGGGAAAACGTGCCCAAATTATAAAAATAAATCAAATAATAATTGCAAAAACAAAAGAAGCAGAAGTCACAGCACAGCAGCACTGACAGGGGTAGGTACACAACCACAACTTTGGTTAAAATATGCACGCGGAAAACTACAAAACTTAAATTTCTATTCATATAAAATTGCCAAATTAAAGCTTTATTACATTGAAATAAAGAAAGAAAAAGTGGCAAAGCTCAGTAGCCATCTGTTTCTACAAAAAAGAACTATAAATTATTTATTGGCACAAGAGACTAACAGATGTCACTGTACATTTTCTAATTTCTAACATCAAAAAAGTTTATCTCTGTGGGCAAACATTTTTAATTTTATCATGGAACTTTTTAAATTTATGTTTCTTTTTAAACTAGGATTTTATATATTAGTATTTTATATTTAGTAGTACGTATAATGGGGTGATTGGGGAAAAACAGGAATATCTTTCGACGCTCAATATTAGTTTTATATTCGTTGCAAAATCTTCCATTTTTTGTAGTTTAATAGTAGAATGTTGAAAGTTTACAAAACAACTCTGAATATGCATGATAATAGCTGCTAACTTATAAAAAATCGCATTTCAAATTAACTTCCTGTGGTGGTAATTACTTTACTGCTAGAAATTTTGCACTCTTTTATTTATTTCATAATAATAGAAGAAGACTGTGATTTATAAACGTTATTTAGTGTTTGAACCATCTTAATATATATTAAAGGTAAGTCTCAGTTGTTATTGGTTTTAATGTATTTGATAAAATAAAAATACATGTGAAAATCTGTTGTTTTTGGGGATATCGGGGACGTCTCAGGTACAAATAATAACGAAAAAGGGGTCAATTGGGATGGAGAATAAGTGAAATGGAAACGACGTAAGTATAAATAGGTACAGGTTTGTAGGGTTGTCTATGTAGTTATAACAATATTTTTTAAATTTGTTGGTAAGAATCGGGTTTATTCATGATGTTTTTGTCTAGAACTTTTATTCAAAATTATCAATGTGTTATTTTATGGTTTGGCAAATATTTATATTATCAGTTACGTATTGTTTTCTATTTTAAGATATGCCTTGCGTGTACGTATCAAAGAGTGCAAAGCCTTATAAGAGATATGGTCCCTTAATATTAAAAACAGCAATAGAAGCCTATGAAATTGGGAATAAGTCTTTAGTTGAAATAGCTTAATTTCTTTAAGAAGGGTGACCGTGCTCTGCTCAAGAACTACAGGCCTATTTCACTTCTTAGCCATATTTATAAGCTGTTCTCGAGAGTCCTTACAAATCGCTTGGCCTCTAGACTTGACGAGTTCCAACCTCCGGAGCAGGCTGGGTTTCGCAAAGGCTTACAATACGGTAGACCACATCCACACGCTGAGACAGGTTATTCTGAAGACTGAAGAATACAATCGTCCTCTGTGTCTCGCGTTTGTAGACTACGAAAAAGCCTTCGACTCCGTCGAAACTTGGGCTATTCTGGAATCCGTACAGCGATGCCTAGTCGATTGAGGTGTTGAAGAGTTTATATAAAGCCGCCAAAATGACAGTCCAGATCCAAAACCAGCAGACAAACCCGATTGAGCTTCACAGAGGGGTGCGACAGGGTGACGTATCGCCGAAACTGTTCACTGCTGCTCTCGAGAATGTCTTCAAGACTCTGGACTGGAGTAAGCTGGGCATCAATGTCAATGGCGAGTATCTCTCACACCTCCGATTTGCAGACGATACGTTATAATTGCAGAGTCGCTGGAGGATGTCAGCTGTATGCTGGGTGAGCTCAATGCCACGTCACGACGTGTTGGTCTGGGAATGAATCTGGACAAAACCAAGGTCATGTTCAACGACCATATCATTCCTGGACCGGTAATAGTCGAATCCGCGGTACTTGAAGTTGTGTCAGAATACACCTATCTAGGCCAAATAGTTCAGCTAGACAGGGCCAACTTTCAGAAGGAAGCTGATAGGCGCATACAGTTGGGCTGGGCTGCGTATGGAAAACTCCGTCATATCTTAAACTCAGCAATCCCGCAATGCCTAAAGACAAAAGTCTTCAACGCTTGCGTACTACCGGTCATGACATATGGCGCTGAAACGTGGACATTGACCGTAGGTCTGGTCCGTAAGTTCAAAGTCGCTCAGCGTGCTATGGAAAGGGGTATGCTCGGAGTTTCTTTGATGGATCGAGTCAGAAATGATGAAATCCGTCAAAGAACCAAAGTAACCGACATAGCCCTAAAGATTAGCAAGCTGAAGTGGCGATGGGCCGGACATACGTGTCGCAGAACCGATGGCCGATGGAGCAGACGTGTTCTGGACTGGAGACCGCGTACCGGTAAGCGCAGCGTCGTTCGAATTTAGGTGCTTACTCTCCCAAATACAGAATCCTTTGGGACTACAATAATGTCCACGGTAGCGTGGTCTCCGTCAATAATCATTCGGAGTTGTCCGATTGTGCTGAACTAATTTTAAGTGATGAAATAGATGTTTTTTTTAATTGTCCCACAACTTACAGGACAAATCTGTCGCGGATAATTTCCCAAGTAAATATAAATGAATCATAATCAATTAAATGTAATCAAGTGTTGGTTATATATATTTGTTGTTAATGCACTGTCGATTGCACCTATAATTGAGGTGACATCTGCCATGTACTTTTGTCACTTTTTCAATGTTTTTTTTAGTGATGATCACTTTGTTGGTGCAACTAAATAAATAAACAAATCAAAACCAAGTAGTGCCAACCCTAGCTAATTTCTCTATGAACATTAATTTCGTCCCCATTAACCGCAATTTCCGGGTAAATAGGGACTACACCTATTTTTGCTTTTTTTGCTTAAACTAGAATGCTAGTTGCATAGTTTTAAATTGGATAACACAGATGCCCCCAAGACTCAATCATTTTGATCCTGATATAGCATTATAAATGTAGCTACTTTAAATACCTTAAAACCACCAACTACCTTAAAATTGGTCATAAAGTTGGAATTTGTCCCTAATCACCCCATTTTACCGGTATTTGACGTTCGATATTGTAGTGTTCCAACTCTACAAGGTGGTACGAACCGGATCGGAAACGCGACCCACTGAGAAGATCCGGCGAGAAACTCAATGGGCTGTGTCTGAGGGTTAAGTTACTCGTCGAGCCCTTCGTCGCAAGCGACGGTTCGACGGGAACGATGACCAGTGCTTGAGGTACCTAAAAGCACCGTTAGTGGATCGGGAGGATCCGAAATGACGTATTTGGGGCGACGTTGACTGCTTTCCATTCTTTCCGCAGGATCGGGAATGTAGTTACCGGCGGCCACGATGAGAAGGTTCTCATGTCGTGCCGCTTTATCGAAGTGGGCGAAGTCTTAAAACTCGATTCACAATAAAGATGATGTCTAGAACATCGATTCATGATTCATCGATCTTCTTTCGAGCTGTACAAACTTCTAATTAAGTGGAAAACAATCTAGACATATGAATAAATAATTCACATGATAGAAGTCATATTTCGTAAAAGGCGCAATACGAACCAGCATAATACATTTCACACGAGAAGAAAATATTTTGAACTTTTTTTGGCGCCATTGCGATTTGAACTTTAATGATGTGGAAAAGTTACGCTAAAACGAGTAACTTAAGCATCTGTAGAATTTAGCCTACGAGAAAATGAGATAGAGTACGTCTGAAGGTTACTCTTTTACCGCGAGTGAACTGCACATTTATATTTGGGTTTTATTATTTGTGTTTGTTGAGATAAAATGAGGAGTTGTTGTCATATATTTATCAAACGTATGATTAGTAAGGTAACATGGGATGTTTTACGTGAGTTTGAGTGCGTTAATCATGATTACTTATAATCCATTTATTGACTAAACCTCAATTAATTATAAATTTTTAGGGGTTGTTGACTGTCCGAAACAAAACATTGAATTTTCTTTTTCTACTATACAAGATCGATTCATTAGCTTATATCAGGAAAAATCGATCATTTGTTCGTAAAAAATCGATCTGAGATCGCTATCCCTACTATAACCTCAAAATTGGACAATATTCTATGTGAACTTTCGTGAATCTTGTGAGACATTACGAAAATGCTATAAAAGAGGTTTTTGTAGCTTTAAATTTACTTAGAGACTTGATTCTGTGGATAACGGCGAACTTGTAAATATAATAAACTAGAAATGGCAGACGAAGAAATCAATGGTGATACAGATGATATTCAGCATGACAAAGACAAAACTCAAAAGAAAACCGCAAAACATGATAGCGGAGTGGCGGACTTGGAAAAAGTTACTGATTATGCTGAAGAAATGGAAATATCCTCCCAAGACATATCAGGCGTGAGTATTTTTGTTAATGTTAAAAACTTGTTCTTAAATAAGTACCAGGTTTTAAAATGCCTTGAACTATGTGACCAATGCTCTCAAAAATAATTATATACAACATAAATTCATTAAATTTTAAGTAAATTCCTTTCCGGAAGTTTCAACACTAAATAGCAGCACTGCTGATAGTTATTGTTGATATTGAACATGTATTACTGAGCTGCTTGTTTCAACAGTCTAAAGCATTTGTGCAGCTGGCTGAACACGAATGTTCATAAATGGGATTCGTCATGATAATCGCCTTATCGTTGCCGCCGCTGACTGCTCCCCGAATCCTGATCATGCAGGAGCCAGTAACCGTCGACGCCTTCGACACGTCCTTACGGATCCGTCAGATCCAATCATCTTTGCATTAGACGTCTTCATCTCTTACACTAGGAGTAGGCTTAAGAACCCTGGTAACCAAACTTGTTGGACTCGACAAAGAGGTTGACGTGCAACGGAACCCATGCATCAGCCCGCTGAGTTTCTCGCCGGATCTTCTCAGTGGGTCGCGATTACGATCCGGTAGTAGATTCATTCGCGAAGCAATTGCTTTTGAGTTGTTAGGTCTCCTTCGGAGGCGCTCGGGCAGTTGTTAGCAAATCCCACCCCTCTTGGCTGAGCCTTTGCTCGCCCACCTGTCCTGGTGAAACTGGAAAGGCCTTCGGGCCACCAGTAAACTTTCAATCATAAAAAAAAGATGGGATTAAAAGTTGACAAAATATTGAAAGCTGTGCCACAAAAATCAGTGCTAGGAGGTGCATTCTGCTCATAAAATACCATTCGCATGGAAATATTTGAGAAAAACCCCAGATTCATTTTTCAAAATGGGTAAAATGCAAAAAAAAGGTAAATGGCATGAAGATTGAAACTTGAGAGTTAAAAAGTGAGGGACTTAAAGTAATGTATTGTTTGTTAGACTAAATTATAAAAATACTGTTATTTAGTTTGAAGCTCTAAGCAATTAATGTTCCTTCTGCAGGTAACTCACTATATTGTCATCTTCACTGTTTCCTAAAATTATTTCTCTATTTTCAGAAAATACTATTTCCATGATATATTCACAAGTACATTTTTTTTAAGGTGGAGATTTAATATTCGGCGAATGTATTATGAATATCAGAAAAACCTTTTTTATTTATTTCTCTTGCTATTTTAAAAAAATCCGAAATGTGTGATTAAAATAATGTATATTTGAATTCCAGGCACTTTCATTAATTGGAGACCGAAGAAACAAAGAAGCTGCTGAACGTTTAGAGAAAGAACAAGAATTACAAAAAGTTTCAGTCAAAAAAGATGACATAGAGTTAATTGTGAGTAAAAATCTAAATGAAAAGTACAAACAACTTCTATCACATCTAGTAGCTTTCAAAATTTGTTTATGGTTTGAGGTATATAATTATGGAGAAGGAACTGTCTATCTATAGTGCTTATAAAATTCGAATTAATCAAATTTTGATTGAAAGTACTTTTGCATACTTCAAATCACTTTGACTTTAGGTTTTTTTTTTATTGCTTTGATGGATGGACAAGCTCACAGCCCACCTGGTGTTAAGTGGTTACTGGAGCCCATAGACATCTACAACGTAAATGCGCCACCCACCTCGAAAGCTGTTAATTTACTAAAATCTTAGCTGTTAAAATCTTAGCTGTTAATTTAATAAAATCATTTGCATGTAGATGATGTAGCATACATGGTAGTATGTTCAAGAGCCATACCAAATATGCTCCTTGTTTTGATAAATTAAAAACAATAAATAGAATTATATTGTAATCTTAATAATTTAATATTACCTATTGTAGATCTTTTTGATAACTTGACTTAATTGAAGTATTTAGGTAGGATATTATTATATCACAATTGAGACTCCCTCTGTACTGTAACCATATCAGCACTGATCTTGCTACAATATTCCTTAAGCACATTGATATAAATTACTTTAGATGAGGGTTGAAAAGAATGTACTGGAGGTACCAGCTTAGTTGTGCTCCATAATATTATTGATGTCTATAAGCAATCATAGACACTCACAAGTAGGTGGGCCATATCTATCATAAAAATGTGAATGTCTCAAACCTGATCGTTACATTGACAATGATGGTTGCTGATGGCTGAATAAAAAAATACCCTACAACCTGATCTATAAAAAATATAATGTATTGTCATATTGATGTCCTAGTAACTTAGTATTTGTAACCAAACTGCCTTTTTATGCTGTCAGAATAGAGGTAAAATTTCTAAATTTAACTAGCCTTTAAATATGTCTCTTAAAGCAAGTTTTTTTATTTATAGGTTAAGGAATTGGAAATCTCCAGAACGCTGGCAGAGAGAACATTACGGGAACACAGTGGTGATGTAGTTGCAGCACTGACTACACTAACTAACTGATACGGGCATAATTGGCATGCTCACCTCCTAAAACTGTTAAAAATTTATTGTTTAATGAATAGAATTTTGTATTTGCCAAAAAAAAAACCTTTTTTTATTGCCTCAATGTACCAAATTTGTGGCTTACATTTGACACTACTGCAAATTAAGGAAGCTTTAAAAAGATTGAGAAAAATATTTATGGTACAATTAAGTCTCAAACAATGGAATCTTGCATTGGCCTACCTACTGACATACTGCCCTTAATTTTTTGTTAAAATGAATTGCTGAGTACAAATATAAAAGAATATAACAAAAGTCATCAAAGAATTCAACAATTCTTTGGCACGAGTTTTACGACCGACCGTCTGCTTGATATCTGCTTGTTGACCTTCCTTGGGAATGCTATCGTTGATATAAGACTGTAAGCCTGAAAAAGTTTCTTAGTCGCCTTTTACGACCCCGATGGGATTTTTCTTTTTTTATGGGGAATCTTTCTAATGAAATACGTATTCAACAAATGTTCACGATTGACTTCCACTGTGAAGGAATAACATAGTGTAATAAAAATCAAACTGGCAAAATTATAATTTGCGTACTTAGTGGTGGTAGGACCTCTTATGAGTCCGCGCGGGTAGTACCACCACCCTGTTTATTACTGCCGTGACGCAGTAATGCGTTTCAGTTTGAAGTGTGAGGCAGCCGCTGTAACTATACTTGAGACCTTAGAACTTATATCTCAAGCCGGGTAGCGCATTTACGTCGTAGATGTCTATGGGCTCCAGTAACTACTTAACACCAGGTGGGCCGTGAGCTCGTCTACCCATTTAAGCAAAAAAAATAAATGGGTTCGTCCAATTCTAATCTGGGAAGCGCATATCCGCAAAACAAAATTACCTCCCATATCTTTTTATTGCCTTTGAATGCTTACTGATTGATAATTTATTACGTTTTAGGAAACCGATTATGGCTGTCATTGCGCTTTAAGTAGTACGTATTACGCGCCCAAAATTATGACAGTTCTTTTTGTTTAAAAAATTTAAAAATTAAATAATTAACATCATTACTGGTGGTAGGACCTCTTGTGAGTCCGCACGAGTAGGTACCACCGCCCTGCCTATTTCTGCCGTGAAGCAGTAATGCGTTTCGGTTTGAAGGGTGGGGCAGTCGTTGTAACTATACTGAGAGCTTAGCACTTATATCTCAAGGTGGGTGGCGCACTTACGTTGTAGATGTCTATGGGCTCCAGTAACCACTTAACATCAGGTGGGCTGTGAGCTCGTCCATCCATCTAAGCAATAAAAAAAAAATCTTAAATTTACAGCCCCTGTAATTAGTTTTCCATAAAAAAAATTATGTAGGTACATTAATCTATGTATAATTATTGTAAACAAATGCTTCCTATTGCTGAAGACTCCTTTCAAATCTCGTTAGTCATGCTAAAATTGTTGCCCCTAAATGCACTTTCGATTAACAAAGCAGTTCCAAGTGGACTGAGCTGGATAACTTCCGGCTTGGCTCTTGGGGGGTTGTGTGTTGTTAAAAGAAGATGACGTGAACAATTAATTGGGGTATCCTTTTTACTTTTTATGGCTCTGAATGCTGTCGAGCATAATATTATTGTGTCCTATCTAATGGTGAGTGGATACTGACGCTCATTGACATCAGTAATGCTATGGGCATTAGAGACCCTACCGCATAGGAGTCTAATGATGATGATGATAATAATTTTGATCATTTGTTCTTACATACCAATAATGTCTAATCAATCATATTAAACGAATCCCTTTGAATTCGATTGATTTAAGTTCAAAATGCAATTATTTCGAAAGGTGGCAGATCACTTCAATATATTTAACAAGTATGTACAAATTTTAAAAACCAATTACAATTTTCTTTTCAGTTATATGTGCACTGTATTATGTGTGTTTTCTTCTAACTTCTCTTCTGTGTATGGCGGAGGAGGTATACTACTATCGTGTATCTGAAACAAATAAAAAATTGATAAAATTATTATAATGATGAGAGGTATCTTTATGCACAGCTGGGTGCCTGTCCTGGTGAAACTGGAAAGGCCTCCGGGCCACCAGTAATCCTTCAATCATAAAAAAAAAAGACAGCTGGGTGATGCCTATAGCTAAAGACTTATAACACTGTCATTGATGATGGTCTCGAGCGAGGGCAACCACACCATCATGTGGGCCACATACACGTCTATTGTAGAAGGCAATCTTATTGAACACACAAAAGGAAAAAAATCTGTAATGCAGATATTTTTCCGCCAATTTCTGCCGTGAAGCAGTACTGCGTTTCAGCTTGAAGGGTGGGGCAGCCGTTGTAACTATACTGAGACCTTAGAACTTATATCTCAAGGTGGGCATTTGCGTTGTAAATGTCTATGGGCTCCAGTAACCACTTAACACCAGGTGGGCTGTGAGCTCGTCCACTCATCTAAGCAATAAAAAAAAGATAACCGCGAATATTAAAAACAATTAATTTTTTTGTTATTAAGTTAGTACGAGGGCGGCACCGAAAATTTCGGGAATTAACGAAGTGACACAACATTACTATTTAAAAACGTATTTATTGCTTTTCGAAGTATTCTCCGCGAAATTTGACACATTTTTCCATACGATGGAACCAATCATTGAAGCAACCATTCCATTCGGAAGTTGGGGTTTCCAAAATGGCCGTTTTGTAGGCGTCCACAGCTTCTTCAGGTGATGAAAATCTCTGTCCACGCATCTTATTCTTTATTTTAGGGAAAGTATAGAAATCATTAGGGATTAGGTCGGGGCTGTACGGCGGATGGTCTAATAATTCTATGTTTTCTTGCTCTAAAAACTCTTTTGTTCTGTGCACGGTGTGAGAACTCGCATTGTCGTGATGGAGGATGATGCGGCGGTTGCAGTTCTCTTTACGGAGTTCAGAAACGACCTGTGGCAAACAAATGCTAGCATACCATTCTGCATTAACCGTTCTTTGTCCCTCAAGAGGAATAGTCGTAACATGGCCGGTTTTGGAGACAAACGTGGCCACCATTTTTTTTGCAACACTCCGTGAACGAACAATTTTTGTTGGCTTTAACTCATTTTCGAACACCCAAACTCGTGACTGGTTTTTTGTTTCGGGTTCGTACGCGTATATCCAGGATTCGTCACCTGATACAATGTTGTATACAGCATTTGAGGATCCTGCGTGGAATCTTTCGAGAGTTCTGACGCACCAAGTAACGCGAGCCGCTTTTTGCTCTTCACAGAGCGAATGCGGTATCCATCGGGAAAACAACTTTTTTACACCTAATTGTTCATGCAAGATTATTTGTATTTGACTCATGCCAATGTCTAAAGTTGCCTGAATTTCGCGGTATGTCACATGTCGATCTTCCTCAATCAGCTTACGCACAGCATCAACGTTTTCTTGGGTGACTGCAGTTTTTGGACGACCTTGACGGGGATCATCACTGAGCTTGACACGTCCACGTTGAAACTCAGCAAACCAGCGATAAATTGTGGTTTTGGATGGGGCTTCATCACCAAATGCAGACATCATCCGGTCAACACACTGTTTTTGTGTTAAACCACTTCGAAAGTCATAATAAATCATCGCTCTTGATTTTTTTCGAGTCAATTCCATTTTCTCAACGACTAAACAAGTTCGACAAAACCTCGTGACAAGACCGAGAATCTTTTTTTAAATAAATAAATGGTAATCGATTTTTAAAACCAAGGAGTTTTCAATTAAAAAGATTTTAATATGACAGGAACAGTGGAAATATTCCATTTCCGATACTTTTAGTGCAGCCTAGTACATGTGTTATTAGTCTGCTTTTATAGTAAAACTGAAGTAACTCTAACTGATTAATAAGGCTACTTACAAATCCGGAGTTCAGATATGCTATAGCTGGATACACGGCTATATCCGTTGTTGGTGTCCTGGAATACCTGTAATTTAAAACAAAACATGATTAAAGTAAAAAGTATGATAAACATTATTTATATTTCATAATTACACTCGGACGTGCGTGAAATAGTAATGATAGCGAAATAATATTTTTTAGGACGAATTAGCAATAAACTATGTTTTCTTTTTTTTTATTGCTTAGATGGGTGGATGAGCTCACAGCCCACCTGGCGTTAAGTGGTTACTGGGGCCCATAGTAACCTAAAACGTAAATGCGCCACTCACATTGAGATATAAGTTCTAAGGTCTCAGTATACCTAGTTACAACGGCTGCCCCACCCTTCAAACCGAAACGCATTACTGCTTCACGGCAGAAATAGACAAGGCGGTGGTATCTACCCGTGCGGACTCACAAGAGGTCCTACTACCAGTAATTACGCAAATTATAATTTTGCGGGTTTGATTTTTATTACACGATGTTATTCCTTCACCGTGGAAGTCAATCGTGAACATTTGATAAGTACGTATTTCATTAGAAAAATTGGTACCCGCCTGCGGGATTCGAACACCGTTGCATCGCTAGATACGGATGAATGCACCGGACGTCTTATTCTTTAGGCTATATATTTAAACTAAAAAAATAACAAAACAAACTACAAATGTGAGGTATTATTACGGATGAATTACATGGAAGCAGTAGTTGTTCAAGAAAGTCGGGGTTGCACAGCCAGATAGAGTGCCATTATTCATATTATCCTCTTACTTTATTTTAAAGCAAAGGCATCTGTCAGACGCCTCCCGCGTTCTTCGAGACCTTTCTCGCGCGTATCTTATTTACTTAACATTACGTGTAATGCAAAACACGTTAGTGATTTTTTTTTGTCAAACATGATGCTTCCAGTGATAATCGCAATCTTTTTCGTGAGCGTTTGTAATCATCTATTTAATTTAGCAACGCATTTAATCGAAATCACTACGAATTAAAATGCTTGACACCTGTCTTAATGGCAAAAAATACTCGCTTGTTTTTGTTCATGACTCTTTCGATCAGGAATACTACTTACTACATAGCATGTTTTCGAATTATAAAGTAGCATTTTTCTTTTTTATTATGATTGTAGATATATGCACGACATTTGTTTTCAATGTTCATTAATCTAAATGACTAACTCTCATAAGAGGTTGTCAAAATAGCTGGCTGGGACTGGAAGCGAAAGGCAAGAGACCGAAAAGAATGGAGTGCATCTCAAAAGATCTATAATCGGCATTGCGTAGATACGGGTTGAAGTAGATAATGTAAATATACCTCATAAAAGATTGTCCAAATAGCTGGTTGGGACTGGAAGCGAAAGGCAAGGGACCGAAAAGAATGGAGTGCCTATGAAGAGACCTACACTCGGCATTGGGTACATTGGGGTTCAAGTAGATAATGTAAACATACCTTGGTGGTGCATCCCGTAATCTCTCTTCAACGTACACCTGGAGGCTGCCTATCGATAGACGTTGGCTGTTCTGTTCGAATTCGCCCCCAAAAGGCCTGCTCGCAATAAAGTGTAAGTACATCATAAAGTAATAAAAGATAACGCAATGGTTAATGCTTCTTAGATTCTAATTATTTTTTCACATGTTTTCGATAGTCTGTTGTTTCTGTCTTGTCCTCTATGTTATGGAAGTCCGGTTCAAACTTGATTTAAAGCAATTTGGTTTGATCGAATAACTTGAGTGAAATATTTGACCTGTATTAAAATTATATTGATATGAATAGTATTGACAGGTTTAATATAAGTAATAATAATAGAGATAAGTTTAGTATTATATAAGGCTTTTTAACCGACTTCAAAAAAAAGAGGAGGTTCTCAATCCGACTGTATTTGTTTTTTTAATAATCTTAATGTAAAGTATAGATAGATATAAAAGTAAAATCCAGTGATTTTTACCCGATGGTAGTCGCCGCACATAATTTGTAAAGCAGTATGAATGTAGCTATGATTCCGAGAATTAATGCAGATCCCATAACTATTTGCGTCGTTGAAATCAGCAGAATTTGGTCAATGCCGTCTCTTAAAACATAATAGAATGGTTAGTCAATCCCAATAAAATTACAAGCACGTCGAGAAAATGAATTTATTTTACTCCGGAATGGAGGTAACCCTCCTGGGTTTCCAGAGGCCTTTCCAGCTTCACCAGGACAGACGGGCGAGAACGGGCTCAGTCAGGAGAGGAGGAATTTGCTAACAGCTGCCTGAGCGCCTTTGAAGAAAATCGAACAACTCGAGAGCAGCTGCTTTGTGAATGAATCTACTAACGGATCAGAATCGCGGACCACTGAGAAGATTTTTGGCAGGAATCTTAGTGGGCTAATGCCAGAGGTTAGCTTTCACGTCGAACTCTTTGAAGAGTACGGGTGACTGGATGCTTCCACTATTAGCTACCAAAATCTATGTGAGTGCACCTGGTGGATCTATTAGGACGTGGGTCGTCAATGGTAATCTTAAAATCCTAAATACGGCTCACCTACAAACAAAATTCCCATAAGAATCATAGCATTGTTGACATTTTCCTTGCCAACATTGAAGTGTGCCATTTCCGTATCTATTACAACAGGGGCCGAAGCATTTTTCTCCTAGTCCTGAAATAAAGTGTAAAATTTAAAAATATGGTTTGTAGTACAGTAAAAGCTCTTTATTCGTGTTTTCACTATTCGCGGATTAAATCCGATCCAATTTCTATGTTGGCGATTAAAGATTTCTTTATTCGCGAATCTAATCGGTACATCGGTACATACACTATGATAAATAAACATGTGTGCAATTCACATGTGGTAGAAGTGAAACCTTCCAAAATTAAAATACAATTATCCTAAACGTCTTAAGTATATGTAAAATTTTGTCATTAGTAAATAATTGTAAGGTAGCGCCCTCTGTGAATTGATATTTTAATTTCACGTATAATCCTAAATTAATTTTACTGGTGGCCCGAAGGCCTTTCCAGTTTCACCAGGACAGGTGGGCGAGCAAAGGCTCAGCCAAGAGGGGTGGGATTTGCTAACAACTGCCCGAGCGCCTCCGAAGGAGACCTAACAGCTCAAGAGCAATTGTTTCGCGAATGAATCTACTACCGGATCGGAATCGCGACCCGCTGAGAAGATCCGGCGAGAAACTCAGCGGGCTGANACTACCGGATCGGAATCGCGACCCGCTGAGAAGATCCGGCGAGAAACTCAGCGGGCTGATGCATGGGTTAGGTTGCACGTCGACCTCTTTGTCGAGTTCGACGAGTACGGTTACCGGGGTCCCTAAGCCTGCCCCTAGTATTAGAGCTGAAGGCATCTAATGCAAAGGTTATTGGATCTGATGGATCCGTAAGGACGTTAAATTAAAATTCACTACAAGAGCTTTCATACACACGTTAGTATTAAAAAATCTCACAGATGGCGCTGTATTAAATAGTATGTATATTTCTGTCTCATTCTTTGCTGGCTTCATCCTACACATTTTTGTATTTGTGTCTCTTACCTGTCGTTTTTTCCGTTGCATCCGGTTTGAAATCACAACGATTCTAAAGAAGTTTTNAAATTCACTACAAGAGCTTTCATACACACGTTAGTATTAAAAAATCTCACAGATGGCGCTGTATTAAATAGTATGTATATTTCTGTCTCATTCTTTGCTGGCTTCATCCTACACATTTTTGTATTTGTGTCTCTTACCTGTCGTTTTTTCCGTTGCATCCGGTTTGAAATCACAACGATTCTAAAGAAGTTTTCACTTCAAAAGGATTCTAATATGTAGATATCCAACCTAATATCATTTGTAAACGCGCTTTTCCATATTCACGGTTTCTGTATTCGAGGCATATTCACGGAACGTATATCTTTCGGATAAAGAGCTTTTACCCCAGAGTAATTATGTGGTGGTCATGGCCTTAAGGGTAAGATGGCCGGCGTAACCATATCGACCGTATCCTGCAGGTAAATATGGATCCCGCGGCGTTCACGTTGTGATGTCTATGTGCTCCGGTAACCATTAAATACTAGGTGGGCAATAAACTCGCTCACTGTCTACGCAATAGAACATCTATAAAAAAACAACACAATAAAACTATCTTTGTGCTAAGGTAATACGTTTTGCTTTGCTAGAATAAATCGGTGTAGAGTTTAAGAGCATTTCGTCAACAATCAACACACTGAGTTTCTCGACGGGTCTTCTCAGTGGCACTGCTTTTGCTAGGGCCAGTGTTACAAAGTCTCTCAGGTTGAGCCTGTGAGCTCACCTACCGGTCCACGCGAAGTTGGAATAGCCCCTTAGGCTACCAACAACTAACTAGGGAAAAGTCAATAACTTATTTGCACAAAGCAAACGCATACTGCGTACTAGCGCCAGAAAAAAAATATCGGTTGTCTGTAAAGTCGGTTTACTGACGATAGTTGAACGTGACAACGTCATAAGAAAATACGCCTCAGAGCGAGGTAACGCCGCATGAGTCATGTTTTTTCGTGCGTGCAGCCGGCTCCATCGAATTATAAGACGTTGTCACGTCAAAAAACGTCTGAAAAACTAAACAATTACCTGGACATGGCACACAACGATCATGGAACTGGTTTGGTACGAATCCATCGGCGCAGTAACATTTCCCTTTTATACATTCATATTCCACTCCTATGCAATTTATAGCGAAACACTGTTCTGAAAAGAAGTTTTGAATTAAATAAGTATTATACTAAGCAAGGAGTGAATAAAGAAACATGGGTGTATTTCACACTTTATCCCCTATCCACTTCTATCTCATTCACTCGCTAGCTAAATCGTATCATCTATACTAATATATAAATCTACAGTGGTTTTACGGATTTTCCGTTATAACTACTGAATCATGCATCCGATTGACTTGAAACTTGGTATCCACGTAGAAAATACATGTACTTAATGGATAGGATAATATTTATATGAGTGTTGGACTCCCTACACCAGTTGCGGGGGCGTTAGTGATGAGAATCTTTGTGGGGGTGAGAAATAATAATGTTGATTTTAAATGTCCAGCGATGCGGACGGGTACAGCTAGTAGTTTATGTTTGTCTTTCTTTATTGAAAGCCACAATTCCAGTGTTATCTCCGTTTCATCTAGTTTCAATTCACAACGGTGCAAAAGCAGGAATAAAATAAATTTTTCAGTGAGTCCACATTAGGCGTAATGCTGTTTACCAAAAAAATATTCGTTTGAAGAATAGTAATTTCTGTTTCGTTTTTTTGAGTATTGCAATTAGATTCTTTGAATATTGGATGTACCATACATGAAAATGAACAAACAGATTACGTAAAAAAAGTTCAGGCTGTGCGGTGTGGCTTAGCACCACCTCATCTCTGTCCGTTGATGCTACAAAAAGATTCATCGGAGAATGGGCAGTAGAGTATTATACCTGCAAATTGCGATCGTTAGTTGGCGTTTACTGAGGTAGTGCATATTGTAAGAACATTCGGGTAGATACGACCACCCTGGCGATATCTGCCGCGATACAGTCTTGCATTCCAGTTTGAAAGGTGGGACATAATTGTATAATACGATACAATTGAGACTTTGGTCTCATATCTCGAGCGCGTTATTCATATTGCATCTTTGTACTTCTATAGCCCCTTCACATCAGGTGGAGCGCGAGTTCGTTCATCCATATACGTAATAAATAAATAAATACAATATATACATTACATTTTTCATCACACATGGAAAATATTTAAACAACTTAATAAAATATCCGTATTCGCAAACTGTTCATGATTACGCAAATTTTGCACTATTTTTGTTGAAGTGGGTTGTCGTTATCATTGTCTTCATATTTAATACCGGGTGGGTCTTTTTCTTATCAATGTCAACTAATAAAACCCACTACTAAAATATGTAAATATAAAAAATCTTGTAAATAACAAGTTCTCATTCATACTTCGATTTCATGAACTTATGAACAATTATTTAATACTTTGGTATTTAGCATTTAGTGGGAGTGGCCCGATATGTTAGATATACGGTATCTCTAAAAACAGCATCGACTCATTTAACTGATAGGCGTAAAAGTGCGTAAATTATCGATCGAGGCAGTGCATACATATTTTTATATTGTTGTCAACGCAACGAAGATTTTGCGTATTAAACAGTTTTTTTGGTTTCTACGAATGAATGCAACAAGTAGGCAGCATTCATTACTCCTGCCCGTTTTTACACGTGAAGTATTTCAATAGTGATTATTGTCTTGTTAATTGATGTATCGTATACGTGTTATTTTGTTTTAAAGCATCTGTAATTTGTCGTTCATCACAGTAAGGCTGATTGGTTGCGAAAGTTTTATCTTGCCGTTGAACCAAGTCTCTGTTTGTCAAGTGACGGAATAAATGACGAACACAAATGTCGGAATTTAAGGATTTGTTACTATGTTTAGTTAAGTAATAAAACAAATGGTATTTATTCCTTTGTTTCTTATAATATTCATATCCTTGAAAATTAAAGTGCCTTTGAAATAACCTTTAGTAGAGACAAGAAACAATTGCAGAATACCTAGAATTTCCGTTTCTTAATAGATTTATATTTCATCAAGCGGGATTTTTATTATTAAATCGATCCGAATTCAAGTTGTTGTTAGTATAGTCGTGGTTTCTTTTATTTCTTAACAAATGTCGCTATGATCCAAAATACTTAACTGAATTTTTTTAAAGACATAATCTTAACTTAAACCCAGCCCCACCCAGGCCGAACCCATAGAGGTCTTCGAGTTCTATTATCCGGTTATTGTAATATTCTGTTTGGTTTCAGTCATGATTCGAAGGGAATTTATATCTTAGGCGAACTAGTGGCTGGGCGTGTTTTATTTAGATCCCGGGTTGGCCTTACCGAACTGCCGATCACTGCCGCAAAGCAATCTTGTGTTTCAGTTTTATTTTTAGGTTACAAAAGTAACCTTTATTGCATTGCAAGCTATATACGTTCCACACGTAACATAGTGGGCGTTGACTTGGTTGTGTGATAAATCAGACCATGTCAGCTGATATTCGCGAACAAAATAATAATACAGTGAATTATTTTGGTAGATATACCAAGATTCGATAGTGATCCTCTAAAATTATAGCTTATCGTATTTTGGTAAGATAATATAAATGTATCGCCAGACAAACAAAACGTCATCGGATTTGAATATTAGCCTGTTTCGAAAACAATTTTATTAGTGCCGCAGTCGTACATATGTACTTATGTCTTTAATTAGGTAATGCTTCCTTAATAGATACCTCGTATCTACGTAATAATTAAATAAGTAATCCGTTGCTAGATTGATCAATATTAATTAAGAGATATAGTTTGTTAACCCGTTTTAGAAGCTTCTATGGCAACACATGCAGGCTATCTTGCTTCTGATATTTTTCAGGCTTCCAAGATTGAGTGATACGTATGTGATAATAATTGCGTTGAGGATAATAAATTAGTTGGGAAGCAACACTATGTAACTAGAGATTTGCATTAGAAGTTTGTTAAATCTTATTATATCCCAGGGGCTCCCAGACTTATTTTGTCTACTGGCCACTTTGAGAATAATTTATTTTTTACCGCCCCCATTTTTTCACCCACTTAAAACCATTATAGCGAGAGCTCAGTCGGTGTCCTCCAAGATGAAATTACAAATCGCCTTCTAAGCCTTCTACACAACGCCCCCATTTTTTTCTGGGTCTCTTACCGACCCCCCCTTTAGGCCTGCAGCGCCCACAAGGGGGCGTTATCGCCCACTTTGGGAAAGGCTGCCCTATCCATTCTGTAGGTCGCAACTGCTGCCATCACAACAAAGTAGTAAAAACGGTCGGACAATATTTGTTCATAGATTTAATGAGATTATGAAAAAGTGTTGTAAAGTCTCTCTTACTTTTAACACTGTGACAGATAGAACAAAGCGGTTATGATTCGCTGCAAGCAACTGTTGTTTACTTACTATTATACACTTCCATCACCTATAAAATAATTTAACTGATTAGAATGATTCGCTACAGGCGATTGTTCTCATTGTTGATACATACTTACTATTGTACACTATTTTCCATAAAATAGTTTTCACCGATTTATTTTGCTTTCGATAAGAAAACTTATGTACGAGGTAATTTCATCTATTGTACATACTTTTGAACTTATTTTAATTACATGCACAAAAAGTATGAATTAAGTAAATAAAAATGAATAAACCTCTTTATTTTGCATCTACAAACGTTAAACCTAATGAAATTGCCTTAATCGTTTCCCGTCCGGACTATTACAACATCTCTTCATCATTACAATGATTATTAGAGCTTCATTCAATGAGATATAGCGGATTTAGAATATGTAACATACCTTGCATAAATGCGCCGTGGTAAAATTTACGAATAAGTGCATTTTTAATACGCTTTTATTAGCTTCAGACGTATGTATGTATGTATGTACGTTTGTTTGTAACGGAATCTTTGAACATGATTTTGACCCCCTTCAAAACGTCGGATTAGCTCGAAATTTGGTATAGGTACTATTAAGGACCGATGACAATACAATATTTAAAAAAAAATTATAACAATTGAAATTCAACTAAAAAATGAAATATAAATAATAGTTAAAAAAACTAACAAAACACGCTTTTAAAGAAAATCCAACGAAAAATAGAAAATAAATTTGAATTAAAAATAGTGTAAGAAAAAATGATTTTATTGTAAAAAAGCGTCGAGTGCATGGTATAAGTAGTTATAAATATTTATGGTATAAGTAGTTATAAATATTTTATGAACGATGTATTTTATAATTATTATTTATTTATTACGGCGTCAATGGTTCGACATATCCGAACATTCCCGAACTTGCTGGACGACTAGACATGTTGGTAGCCAATCTTTGGGAATGTGGACATATAGCGTAGTTTTTTGTTGATGGGAGTCCATTCAATTATGAAGCCAGAATTCCACGCACAATTTGCCGTTTGATCTTAACTTGCTCCCGATTGCAATTCAACCATAATACAAAATGATGGAGATAATAGATAGGTGTTAGGTACAACTGGGACTTGATTAACTGAACTCATTAAATCGACTCCGCTGAATTCAAAACACTTATTTACTGTAGGATTTTTATCTCAAAAATTTTCAATTATTAACAATGTTATGAAACCACTTCATGTGGGTACTATTTATGTTGTTTGAATACCGCAAAAAAACATAGAATTACTAATCTAATAATGAGTGTTTAATAGTGATATATTAAAAACCTAGATGCACCCATAACACCTTGCTTTTTAAAGGATTTAGCAGCTTAGGTGTAACTATTTTCCTGATGTTGGACTGGTTCATTGTGGATGACAGAAAAACAAAAACTTCTAAAAAGGACCATTCATTTTAAGTCACAAATGTGCACGATGCTGACGAAATTGTCCGAAAATAATACATTCTATTTTTATTTGATGTTTGTTAGTAGTAAAACTAACTGTGTCGTGAATAACTAATAGTAACGGAGATAGACCGTAGACTAATGGGAATGGATTAAAAAACATATAAGATCACGAGATAGAAAGATAGTGTGAATAGTTTTTAGCACATAAAATACCTTCATAGTCACTGACAGACTCGGCGCAGGCGAACACAAAAAAACAAGCGAACGTGATCCACTTTTGCATTTTACGATTTCAAAACTTATTTTCGAACAGTGTCACATATTGTACTTAACAGATTCGCATCATGGAAACGTATGGAGTGTTATAAAAGCGGAGACATATTTCATACAAATACATATAAGGCACGGTGATACGTTATCTGGAGATCTGCGCGTTGTTCCGATATAAATATGTTTATCAGGTCTAACGTCACTCATTAGGCTGTCGTTATGATTGGCACTCCGAGCAGCGGAGATTTACATACATTGGCCTTCGCGATGCCGTATGATGGGACTGTACCGTTCTGAGCAATTTCAGAATAAAACGCCATTTTTTATTCCTTTGTGTCTTCATGCAATTGAAATTCATTCGTTACCTAAGTCAGTCGTTTAGTTCTTGCAAAACAAAATCAGAATGATGTTAATTACCATTATTTAGTAATTAATTTGAACCACCCTAAATTTCGGCTTGGGTGCGTTACATTGATATGTGTTTCGAAACAAAATTTTATTATACATATTTATAATTACATACGTCAAATTATTACCTACGTCATATTCTTCTGTTTCAGTTTTTCGACTATATATATGTTGAGGATAAGGTTTTTTTTCATATTTATCTACCAGTAGCCTTGAGGGACTATTCTGGCTTCACTATGAGTGGTCGGTTAATTCACGGGGCTCATCGTGAGTTCAAGGAAAAAAATAGTATCATTTATTCATTATTGTTCAATGGCGTGATATGTTGTTGTTCATTATGATGATTGGATTGAAATGTGGTTTTATAACTACGAGACACAAAATCGAAGACCTTATTTATGCCATTTGAATCATAGCTTTGCAGCAAAAATTGACTTGACGATAACATCTTTCGGTTTGAAATCACAATATATGCCCCAACGCCGCGACGTTCTAATCTTTCATTGTTGTAGTCTTTCGTAAACATAAGCGAGGTCCGTATTTACTTTGGTTTTGTTATATAGTTTAATACTTTGTTTTGTCCTTTAATTTTGTCTTGATACAACTATGGTACAAGTACATTGTATAATTCCTATGTGGTAGCGACGTCACGCATTAGTATTAAAAATATAAATCTGTTACTTACATGTAAGAATATATCTATTTGTGAGAACGCTAGTATGTCTATCGTATTTTGTACTGTTTAAAAAACACATCTTTGCCGAAGATTAACGGTGTCGATACGTGGCTCGTGATTTTCAATATAAACTTCTACTTATAACTCGACTATTAGTTTTCTGGTATCTTAAGCGGAAGAACCCTTTGCGTAAGCGTTAGAATCAAATATTTCAATAGCATTAATAAACAAATTCACATTAGAAATCTGTCCTCGTGGTTTTAAAGATAAGGTGCCCGGTGCATTTGTATCAAGCGATGCGACTGCTTGAGACGCGAATCCCGGAGGCAGGTACAAGTTTTTCTAATGAAATACATACATAGGTACTGAACACATGGTCACGAATGACATCTACAATGAAGAAATAGCATCATGTAATAGAAATTAAACCTGTAAAATCATAATTTACGTAATTGCTGATGGTAAAACTGAGACTTAGAACTCGTCTCAAGGCGGGCTGTGCCATTTCCGTTGTTGATGTCTATCGGCTCCGATGAGTCCATTTAGAACTTCTGATTCAGAAACTACCTACCTACAAACCTCTATGTGAAGGTGTAACGATCTTTTTTTATTTTTTATTGCTTAGATGGGTGGACGAGCTCACAGCCCATCTGGTGTTAAGTGGTTACTGGAGCCCATAGACACCTACAACGTAAATGCGCCACCAACCTTGATATATAAGTTCTTAGATCTCAGTATAGCTACAACGGCTGCCCCACCCTTCAAGCCTATACGTTTTTATCTACATAAACGTCAAAATATTAATAAATACTACCTAAATAATTCAATTTAGTCATTGTGTTAACTTCTTGTTGGATAAATTTAATATTAGTACTGTAATGCGTAAAGTTTTAACAATCATCAGATATGTATAAATCTATCATGTCAATCAACCGCAAACACGACGGCACATCGCTTGGGAACAACTACACCTAATTTTTATTTTTTTATTTTAGTTATTGCTTATATGGGTGGACGAGCTGACAGCCCACCTGGTGTTAAGCGGTTACTGGAGCCCATAGACATCTACGACGTAAATGCGTCACCCACCTTATGATATAAGTTCTAAGGTCTCAAGTATAGTTACAGCGGCTGCCCCACCCTTCGAACCGAAACGCGTTACTGCTCCACGGCAGAAATAGGAAAGTTGGCGGTACCTACCACAAGTAATTACGCAAATTATAATTTTGCGGGTTTGATTTTTATTACACGATGTTATTCCTTCACCGTGGAAGTCAATCGTGAACATTTGTTAAGTACGTATTTAACCAGAAAAATTGGTACTCGCCTGCGGGATTCGAACACCGGTGCATCGCTACATACGAATGCACCGGACGTCTTATCCTTTAGGCTACGACGACTTCAAAATTGTCCTTATGAAATTTATTTTTTCAATTATTCTTCTCTAACAGACGGCTACTATTCCATAGGCATCACAACGTGAATGCTCCCGTCCACCTTATGTTATGCGATCGAAGCCTCAATTGTATTATGCATAAAATTAAATAAATTCTATAAAAATGAAAATCTAATCATAATTAATTTAATTTTTTGTAGAATTTATCTATATTAATATTATAAAGAGGAAAGGTTTGTTTGTTTGTTTGTATTGAATAAGCTCCGAAACTACTGAACCGATTTGAAAAATTCTTTCACTGTTTGGAAGCTACATATTCCCGAGTGACATAGGATGTAATCTTTTTTGAAAAAAATTAGGGATCCTTACTAAAACTACAATAATGTAACCCAAGGTGTAAAAAAATTACCTAAAATATTCTTTACATCGCGTGTCCTGCGAAAACTATTGATGATGGAATAAAATAATGTACTACGACTTTGTAGAACACATTACTATTTACGAAAAGTGTCGCGACAGCATATGTCTAACTATTATAGTTATGCTGCAATAAATGTTCCTTTATTTTAAAAAATAAAACAACGTCAAATATAGTTGAAAATTTTGTTAAAGACCCGAGCGGAGCCAGAGCGGGCCGCTAGTTTGTAATAAAAATATATAATCATTATTGACGAAACAATATTATCACACACATGTATCGTGTCATGGAACATGTATCCTTACCAGTTTACAAAAAAATTACAGCTACCATTGAAAAGCGTTTTGTTTGTTAATTCGTGCTCAATGCATCTGAGGCGTCAAATATCCGATTGAAATTATAACACCTGTCAATGCTGAATTCTAGAATATTCCTATCATACATATCAACGTGCGAATCGCGTGTCTCTAAGAGTCAAGAGATACTTAGGTTGTGTTATTCCTATACGATATTTGAGTCTCGTCTATTATCAAAGGCGGCAATCTGTACATTTGGACAAAAAAAAATTATTGATATGTCAATACAGATTTATTTGAATATAATCGTCTCCTTCAAAGAATACGGTTCAAAACCTGCATTAAATAAAGGTTAATAGTTAACCTGTTATTTATCTAAGATGTCGTTCCGAAGAGTTTTGTGACTGCCAATGGAATACAAAGTCAATAATTCGTTTTTCTGATTTACCAATCATTGTCCAAAAGTCAGATTGCCGCCTTTGATAATAGTCGACTCATTTGAAAGACTTGATAGTGAATTAGATATTATACTATTCAATCAATCCTGCAAAGTTGATAGGTCATCAACCCGCATGCGGAAATAAACAAAGGAATAAAAAAAAAACGTTTCTACATCTGATAAGTGGCTGAATATCACAAACCAATGAAGTGATACGCTTTGAAACATTTGATGGAGTAATCTTTTTTAATGCGATAAGATTTTTTTGAACTATTGAAATAAATAGTGACTTTTATTGATTTATGCGATTGATAATATCTTTTTTAGGTAGCTTTATTATGTTTTCCATCAGTGGTGACTCATCACCTACATAACATTTTTAAATTAGACGGGTCGTTAAACCAGACGCACGCTTTGCGGCAAAAAATAAACATGATACTTGCGTGCGGGCCCACAATATGTCCTATCACCAGCAATAGAGAAAATTTGTCAGGTTTTATTTTTACTACACGATGCTATTTCTTCATCGTGGAAATCATTTGTGAACACCTGTTAAGTGCATAACTTATCCTTAGGAAAAACCTATCTGCGGGTCATAGGACATAGTCGCTTCATATAGATACGCCGGGCAAAATTATTCCTTTTAACGGGATAATTCATTGATACTACACGGTTTTATTATTGCTTACTAGGCCACCATTGTTACTATATTGTTACCCTTTAAAAGAATTAAAAGAAGAATGTATTTTTATTTTATACTAGCTGAACCCGGCAGACTTCGTAGTGCCTCAATCGATAGATAAAAGACCTAAACTTTTGTATAAAATAAACTTAAAACAAACAAAAGGAATCCCTCCGACGGGGGACACATGAAAGGAAAAACAAAATTGTTATTTTTATTTAATTCCAAGCATTTTCATATATATATACCTTTTAAACCTTCTCTGGACTTTCACAAAAAATTCAAGACCAAAATTAGCCAAATCGATCCAGCCGTTCTCGAGTTTTAGCGACACTAACGAATAGCAATTCATTTTAAATATATAGATTTTATATTTTTAATTATGGCAAAAACTATTTTTTTGTGGGGCATTTGTTCCGGAAATATGCCGCGAATACAGAAACCGTTGGTACCTATGTAATTAAAGGGCATATATTCAAAGGGTCTAAAATAAAATCAGTATAAATAAACAAAATTTATTGAGGAATTCGCAAGAAAAATCAGTTTCATAGCTTTAGCCAAAGGTTTTCTTTTTATTGCTAAATGGTTGGACGAGCTTACAGCCCCACCTGTACTGTTTAAAGAATTAAGTATTTTTTTCTTGTTATTCCATTTTTAAAAGGCCTTTAAAGTAAGAATCATATTAAGCATTAATAATTATTTGCCTCTTAAAAATAAGGGTTTACAGAAATAGCAAATTCCTGTCTATTTTTAGCTCGAAGCTAGTTCTGCGTTCCAGTTTCAAGAGTGGGACAGCCGATTGTAGTTTCAAAACGAGTGATGACATTCACGTTGTAATATCTACGGGTCCTGGTAACCACAAAGCTCATCTGCGCCTCGACGTCGAAATAAACCGTTTTTTTTCTAATAAAAATGTAGGTAAGAAAGTCGTATAGCTGCTATCTGATAAAGTAGGAAGTATTTAAAGTGGCAGTAACCTGTCATAGTAGGATAGTGTCTAGAGAGATCTTTTAAAAATTACCTACGATTAGATAGATTACGATTGTTTAGATATTTTCGACAATCAGATTGGTTATTACGGCTTAGGTACTCACGTTACTTCAATTTTATCTGCTAAATCATCTACACGTTATATTGACGTGTCCAAAAAACGGTTGGCACGTGAATTAGGGAAATACCTTAACATTCATTTTTTCAAAAGGACAATGAGATAATTACTTGTACCTTAGGACTCTTTTTCGAACCTCATATGAGGCACATCTACTGTGTTACCAATAAAATGATTAGAACTTATTGAACACGATGAATAGGGTATATTATTTCAAAAACATTGTTTGTATTTCTGTTATTCAAACCATTGCAATGGATTAATATTTCTGTTCACAGGGTCTCAAATAAAATCATTTTAAAACTAAACAAGCTTTAACGATCTCCTAGTATGATAGGACAACTTAAGTGTTACATTTATATCATGATCAGTCAGCTATGCCCGAGAAGTTTTAATTAAAAAGTACGCGTGTTAACATTGATGTCAGAGGCAAACACAGCCGTGATGAAGGTAGCCAACTCCAATGGATTCTGTTTAGGAAGCTCGTTTATATGGATTACGCTGACATCTCAATTTGAGCTCAAATACCGGTATTTTATCTTGTTCAAACGTTTTGAGGGTATCCATTAAAATTATAATTTGTTCCGTTCGAAACAATATTTTATTCAAATGTATTATGGTGGCTATTTGTAATATTTATCATATTTATTGTTTCGACATGATTAATTTTGTTTCCTTCCAAGTGGCAAAGCGATTAATGTTATTCCGACTATTCATTTTCACTTCTTTTATCAATACATATTATATATACCAAAAAAGTGGGTGGGCCAAAAGAAGTCATCCGATGTTGTTTGGCTCTCATTTTTTTTCTTAATGAAAAACTTCGATTCTGTTTTTTGATTATGTTTATGTGAACCCTTAGAATTTTATTGGTCAAGTCAAGAAAATGATATCGGCCAAATGGGCGCCGTCACAATTGATTGCATTACGGGCTCGTTTTATGGCAGTTTTCATCACTTCGGCAAAAACTTCGGGCGACAGATTCTCGCACTCGTGTCAAATGTTGTTCTTGAGGGTCTCGAGCTTGTTCACGTAAGCCCGGGACTTCAAAAAACCCACAAAAAGTCTGGAACGGTTAAGTCGGGTGATCTTGCAGGTCAGTGCAAATCGCCAAAATGAGAGATGAGGCGACCCGGGAACGCTGCCTTCAGAATATCGGTTGTGGCTCGCGCAGTGTGTGCCATTGCTCTGTCCTGTTGACCACATGACCTCCAGTCCTAATTGGCCCTATAGCACGCCCCGTCCATTGTGGTCGAATGACCATCGGCGTTCTCGAAAAAAAATATCCACGATGACTCCTCCAACGTGAACAGCGCTTCATGCAGTCACTTTGAGCGGGTGTAATGGCTTCTCGTGCATCACACGTGGATTTTCTGTGCCTCAGAAGCGATAGTTCAGCTTGTTTACGTACCCGCTGAGGTGGATATGAGCCTCATCGCTCAATATGATTTTGGTCGAAAAATCGTCCACTTCGTCCTCGAGATTGAGGATGGCTTGGGCGTAGGTTACACGTGTTTGGCGGTCGACAACCAGCAGCTGATGCACGGATTGGACTTTGTACAGGAACATGCGCAGGTCTTTGACCAAGCCTTCGCCTTAGGGACGACCGGCTAATGACTAATTGCGAGGCACGAATTGTTACGCAAAAAAATAGACGCGATTATTCTGTATTCTTGGAGAGTGTATAGCTCCATGGCTTGTTCACTTGTATTCTACACCTGTCTAGTCCACAAATGTCAAAACAGATTTGACATTTGTGCATCTTCCAACAGGGTGATTTCTTTTGGCCCACCTTGTACTTTAACGGTTCACCGCCTTGGCTCTGTCCCTGGCATTACTGCGACAATAAGGCAATAAAAATATATTTGATGTTAGTGTTAAAGGATGCATGAATCTTAAAGGTAGTTCGTACTATTAAATAGATGCCATTACATTCTCCAATGATTATCATTCCATTAGGTTATCTGAAAGCGTTCATTGCTGGCGATAAGCCCACCCTTGTATTTGCTTTGTTTATCATTGTTGTAATGCACACATCATAGAATCCAGTGGAATTTAAAGACATATATATGTTCATTATAATGAATTAGCACTATGGTTTACAAATCTATGTTTTCCAATAAACCTATTTGCATCTGACCTTTAATGGTAGTGTGCCGAAAAGTTATTGCGCTCATGCAGAAACTGCCAACCTGCCTATTTCTGACGCGTGGTTACGCGTTAGCTCGACCTCACCTATATACGAGTATATAAAATGAATTGCTGTTCGTTAGTCTCGTTAAAACTCGAGAACGGCTGGACCGATTTGGCTAATTTTGGTCTTGAATTATTTGTGGAGGTCCAGAGAAGGTTTAAGAGGTACTTAGATAAATATGCAAATGCTCGGAATTAAATAAAATAAAAATAACAATTTTGTTTTTCCTTTGATGTGTCTCCCGCCGGACGGATTCCTTTTGTTTGTTTTAAGTTTATTTTATACAAAACTTTAGGTTTTTTATTTATCGATTGAAGTACTAGGAAGTCTGCCGGGTTAGCTAGTCTATACTAATATTATAAAGAGGAAAGATTTGTTTGTTTGTTTGTATTGAATAGGCTCCGAATCTACTGAACCGATTTGAAAATTTTTTTCACTGTTTGGAAGCTACACTATCCCCGAGTGACATAGGCTATATTCTTTTTTTTTAATTAGGGATCCTTACTAAAACTCCAATAATGTTACGAAAATTAGACAAATAATAATATAAAAATAATAAAAATATAGATAAAAACAAATATTATTTAAATGAAAATAAAAGTTCATTAAAATAATGATAATTATTCAAACAAATTTTACATTTTCCATTGTTAGAAACCTGACGCAAATATAAGGGTTAATGTGTGTGTATTATAATTTTTTTATTTGAAATTTTTGTTAAAGACCCGAGCGAAGACGGAGCGGGCCGCTAGTATCATATAAAGGTTTTAAGGCAGCATTCAAATATGTATGGGCTTGAATGTGGATCCATCTATAACGTTTCAAAATAACAATAAAACCAACAAATCGTCACGGAATACAATTCACGCCATTCCGATAGAGGCACCCGTCACGTGCGGACGTGCCCATCGACCACTCGATCGCCCGGTCTTTGTTCGCCCGGCTTTTGTTAGCCCGGCCATTGTTCGCGCGGCCTGTGTTCGTAGTACATCTGCCGACTAAGTGCTCTTCCTGGAAGTTTTTATTTGTTTTGTTTCCTTTTGTTGTTTCTGTGTTCGTGGTACATCTGCCGACAAACTGTTTTCCTGGAAGTGGTTAATTGTTCTGTTTCTTTNTTTCAGAGGGGAAGCTCCACACGGATTTCCTCCCGGATTAGGAGGAGGAATCTCACACCCCCGATTACTCTCTTTAGACAACCCATACCCTGGGCCAGGAAGGTCAAGTACCTGGGCGTTACCCTGGATGCATCGATGACATTCCGCCCGCATACAAAATCAGTCCGTGACCGTGCCGCGTTTATTCTCGGTAGACTCTCCCCCATGATCTGTAAGCGGAGTAAAATGTCCCTTCGGAACAAGGTGACACTTTACAAAACTTGCATAAGGCCGACTCTATACAGTCTAATCTATACAGAAATACATGAAGTCAGCGTCGGAACGGTACTTCGATAAGGCTATGCGTCATGATAATCGCCTTATCGTTGCCGCCGCTGACTACTCCCCGAATCCTGATCATGCAGGAGCCAGTCACCGTCGACGCCCTAGACACGTCCTTACGGATCCATCAGATCCAATAACCTTTGCATTAGATGCCTTCAGCTCTAATACTAGGGGCAGGCTTAGGGACCCCGGTAACCGTACTCGTCGAACTCGACAAAGAGGTCGACGTGCAACCTAACCCATGCATCAGCCCGCTGAGTTTCTCGCCGGATCTTCTCAGCGGGTCGCGATTCCGATCCGGTAGTAGATTCATTCGCGAAA